>JARHVA010002161.1:560000-1160000 GCA_037957365.1 Torreya grandis
TAGGGAAATAGAAATGTGTCACAGAGATAACTAACACAACATGAATGGAAAACATATGAACAACAGCTTTGGAAAAGAAAATTTTAATGTAAAACATGTGAATGAATAACACAACAACATTACTTAATAACATATCAATAACACAACAACATGAATTCTCAAAAAGATTTAGTTTGATACATCTGACTCAACATTTACTGGCATGTGAATGATAATCTTAATTTTGATACAAAGACAATAACATTTGTTGGTATGTGAATGAAAATATTTAGGGTTTCCATTCACATACCAATAAATATTCACTAGTTCAGTTTGTAGGTTGTTTAAGGCAGGTAATCTTTGATCCTTCTAGCATATCAAAGCTACAATCTATGTTAAATAATGTATTCTACATAAAAATTCATTGGGTTCCATCATCGTTCATCTCAAATTTATTACGAGTGAGTGACATTTTAACATGGCATGTTGAATAAGATTAACACAACATTTTAATTTAGATAAATATAAATGTATCATAGATATAAATAACACAATATGAATTCAAAAAATAATCTGGTTTGATAAAAAATAATAATATTTGTTGTTATGTGAATGAAAACCTCCAAGGCTTCTATCCAAATACCAGTGAATCTTGGTAAGATGTGAATAAAAACATGCTAACATTATGGGTTCAGCTATAGGTAATGTTTCATCCCTCCAACATGGTGATGCTACAATCTCTATGAAATGTTGCATTATGAAAAAGATGCATTTGGGTTCTATGGTATTTAGGGTAGAATTTATCTTTGGTGGCATTGACTCACCACAATAATGCAAATAAAGCTTGCCAAACATTTTCGAACATGGCTCTTCATTGCATAATAATGATATAAAAATGATAACATTTTTTGTTATGTGAATGAAAAACTTGAACATGAACATACCAGTAAAAGTGACTCAGATGTAAAGGCACGTAAAAATAATTATAATAACAATAACATGCATCTGGGTTCCATGACATTTAGGGGAGAATGACTTGAACAAGGAACATTGAATAGGTTGAAGATGATGCACATGGTGACATTAACACGCTAAAATAATGAAAAAAGGTTGTCAGGTGTCTTCAAAAATGGTTGTTGCATATTAAGAACACAAGCATCTTCCAACATGGCCCTTCATTGCATATTAATTACACATGCGTGTTCCAAATGGCCATTGAATTAAAAAAATGATATGGTTTGATACAATAACAATAACATTTGTTGGTATGTGAATGAATTCCTTGAGGGCCGCCATGAACATACTAGTAAAAGTTGACTCAGATGTGAAGGCACACAAAAACAACATGAACATAATAGCTAAAATAATAATAAAAGCCACACGAAAAAAAATCAAACACAATTATGGGTTCAATTACTGGCACACATATATGGGTAACGTTTCATCCCTCTAATAGATTGATGCTACAAGTTCTATGAGAGGTTACATTGTGTTGAAGAGGTAGTAGGGTTCTATGACTATTTGGGGAGAATGACTTGAAAAGCCTTGCTGAACAGGTGGTTGATGACATGCATGGCAACATTAACTCGTGAACATTAATGGAAATAAAACTCATCAAGAGTCTATCAACATGGCTTGTCGTTACATATTAATAACCCACGCATCTTCCAACATGGCCCACGTTGCATATTAATCACCCACACGTCTTCTAATATGGCCCTTCATTTTTTATCAATGAGCCATATTAACTTGTTAGCGTTCCTAAGTGTACAAATTTTTAAGTCAATGTAAAAAAATGTTCGTTTATATATTATTATTGATCAAATTTATAAAAATCACTAAATATTTGGGTTCCAACTATTGGTCACACCTATAAAATGACTAGAAAATAATATTCTAATGTACACATAATTGTACGACTTCAAATAGAGTAGAATTATCTATTAGACATTTGAGTCTCAACTATTAATCACACCTATAAAATGACATGTCAATGTGCAATAATCATACGACTTTAAACAACGTAAAATTACCTTCCAAATAACTTATTTAAATGAAAAAATTAAACTATCTAAATTTAAAATTTAAAATTAAAAAATGATATAATATTAAAAATGTGAGACCCCAAAATTATAAGTCCCAACTATTAATCTACTTCCCTTAATAAAATGACA
This sequence comes from Torreya grandis, assembly GCA_037957365.1. NCBI lineage: Eukaryota > Viridiplantae > Streptophyta > Pinopsida > Cupressales > Taxaceae > Torreya > Torreya grandis. The sequence continues at coordinate 562,154 of JARHVA010002161.1, forward strand.
CTTTATCATTTTGAAATATAATATACTAATATATTTTTACTCGCCTAACTATTTTCAACATGATATTAAATTAATAATTTAAAAAAAAAATCTTAATTTTAATTTAAAAAAAGTTAAAGAAAAACTAGGTGTTATTAGACATCCACACATGACTAAATTGTGAATCCTTTAGTGAGCCCAGTATGGTGATGTCATTAATAATAATAATAATAATAATATAGTTTTTAAGGTCCACGATGCCAATTAATGCCTTGGTTATGGTCTACAAGGCATGTCCAACATATGGGACCACCTCATACTCCCATCGTGGGGAGGCACCTCACTGTGCTATGAATATGAGGCATGTAATCCCTACCCCCTGTAGGATTTGGCCCTGTGACCTCCCTTCTAGGAGCACATGTTCTTTACCATTAGGCCAACTCAGGGGCACATATATTTGCACCATGATACCATGATATTTGCACATGGCTCACAATATGTTATATAAAATGAAAATTGGAAAAGATTTTGCAACAATATAACAAAGATCAAAAACATCTTATCATTCAGTTAAATTTGTCCTATTAGTATTGAAAGGATATGTGTTATAGACGGGCCAGGGTTACAACATGAGTGAATTGATAAGGAGGGATTTAAGCACACTCATATGTTGTGTACATGAGAATGAAAAAGTACCTCGAATATATTAGAAGGTATAGATGAGCATAGTAGTATGTTCTTCATAATAATAGGGATTGTTATCGAGGTTTATATAAGGTCATTTTTTTACATTTTTTTTGGATAGATATTGGATGGTTTTTTTTTACTTCGATAAATTTATTGATATCATGTAACAAAGATTAATTAGAAAAGTTAAAATTGCATATCTATAACGAAGAGTAAAATGTGCACTCTTTATATTTTATCGACCATGTTCACTTGACAATTTCCTCTTCATATATATAAGACTTCAAATGATGCTTTTATTTTCCATATACAAACACTAACTATTATAAACTATACTAATTCGCAACAATAATATTAAATAAATCACCATTATCAAAATTTAACATGACAAAAAAATGACCATCAAATTTATTCCCTGGAAACCACTGACAGGACCTGCCGGCCCTGGGGCGGGGAAGCAACTCCACGCCCCACCTACTTCGTTTGAGCAGAGAACCCAGCGGCGTGTCAATTAGCTTGGCCGACACATCGGAAACTAAGCATCGCCAAAAAATCCTGCTACCATTGTTGTGTGGAAAAAGTTTGAATTGTTGCGGTGCTATCTCGACAACGAATGATTCATAGGGCCAGAGATCAAATCTGGAATTTGCAAGGTGTGTGTTTAGACGTTTTTAGGCATTTCTACATGAAAATATGAGGAGTTTTTAAATGTGACCGTCATCGCTGACTGGTGAAAATATGAATTAAACATTAAAATAACTTGCATGTTTAAAATTTAACTTACATGTGTATATTATACACTAAATTTTGTAAACTTTTTTTAAGTAAGAGTAATGAATTGCAAGGGAAGTTTTTTGAAAGGGATTTGGTTCTTTTACAAATTGTAGATAAGGTCTTCTAAATAAGAGGAAACAAATAAATCTACTAACAAAAGCCAAAACATCTAAAAAATATCAATTGAAAAGAAACTACATTACTTAAAAAAGCACATCAAAAAAACACAACAAATTCGTAACAAGGAAAAGAGACAATATAACACTACCAAGAATGACACATCAACGACTTAAAACAAACACCCTTTTGAAAGATCAAGGTTTAAATAATTTTATTTATAAAATTGATTTTTTTAAAATAAATAAAATAAAAACATCTTTTAAATTATATAAATTAGAAATTAAAATCTAAATTTCTAATATTTATATGCCTTAATTTTTATTACTTTTATTTTTTTTATTTGAGTTTTTTTAGTTTTGATTCTCATATAAATATTATTTACAAGTCTTCTGACTTTTAGTAAATTTTGGAAAAACGTTAGAATTTCAAAATTGAAATCAATTTCTTATTACCACATACGAAATGCAATTTACTCGTCCAAAAGTAGATATATTCATTTATTGTCTAGCTACTAAAAATTGTGAATATTATCATAGACATCTCTCTAATAGATGTCTAATAATTACATACAACTCTTTATTGATTACTTAATTACTCTAGAGTACTAGTAGATGCTTAATAAATTGTTGTGAATAATATTAATTATTTCAAGTGTTAAATGATTGTCAAATGCTTTTTTAAACACCTAAATCCATTAGGGTGCTTGTTTATTTATAAATTAAGATCCTATTAGTGCATAAAATGACATCAAATAATCACAAAGTGAAAAATAAGGGACAAAGGAATATATTCACTTAAACCAAAAGGGGCCACAACATAAGAGAACAAAATTGTATGGTACGTTTTCGGTGAATTTGTGGTTCTACAATATGTTCCTAGTGGACTTAGTATTCTACAATATAATGTTAGCAAGAGGTAGGGAAAAAGAGGAGAGAGAAAATAGGAGTTGAAGGAGGATTAGGCATAAGGATATGGACCACTAAGAATCGTCAAATACACTAATAACACCTATTTTTAACTAATAATCAAAAGATATACAAACATCCTTAATATATACAATTTAATGATTAATAAATTCTTAAGGACCATTTTTAGGTGTCTTAAGTTTTAGTGCCTTTATAATTCATCCCACTTAATATAAGTGATGAAATGAGATCACCAACCTTATTATTGGGAATATATAAATATTTAATAAAAATTATTTTGTATATTATGTTAAGGATGGTTCTAAATAAAACATTTACTTATATTATTTATAAGGTAATGTATATTTTATTAGTTTCAAAATTTATCTACTTCAAATATTAGAATAATTACTTCTCATTAATTTTTTCTTAAACTTTTTTTTGCTCTCTCAATTTAGAGATGCATTTAACACTACCTTTATATATTATATTTGTATATATCTTCTTGATTCCCATTACCCATTTTTAATCTCTAATAAATATTAATATCTAAATTAAATTTTATGGATCCTCCACTAAATGATCCTACTAAGGTCTACACTCCTAGCTTGCACACCAGAGCAATATTGTGAAGCCTCAATTAACTCTGCGTGTTAAACTAACATCAATGAATCTTTTTTCATTGTGAAGCCTTGACTTAAACTGAGATCAATGAGCCATTTTTCATTGTTTGTATATATAGAAATAAAGTTGTTAGCAGGTTTTGTCCCATAATAATATAAAATAATTTTTAAAAAATAATGTGGTAGTTGATTATACATTAAAACATCAAATCTGTTGAGTAATTGATTTCTGAAAAATAATTGTGTGGGTAGGTTTTTATCGACAAGTTTCATATCACGGATAATGATTTGAAACGTATCGATAAAAAACTCCCGAAAATCAATTATTCAATCTTATAAACTCTTAAAACATTAAAACTCTCATCAAATCTGTTATTTTAATATATAAAAACTAAAAACTATTATTAAACACAAGCAAGCAGCAACATTAATGACTCATGTACAAACAAATCACTGAGGACTTCAAACACACTTTTGCCCTCCATATATGCAGCATACCAAAACAACTCAACACGTTTTTATCAATACGTTTCATATCACTATGTATGATTCATTTGATAATTTCTTTTTCGATAAAAAACTCCCAAAAATCAATTACTCGATCTTATAAACTCTGAAAACATTAAAACTCTCATCAAATCCATTATTTTAATATATAAAAACTATTATTGAACACAAACACGCAGCAACATTAATGACTCATGTACAAACAAATCACTGAGCACTTCAAACACACTTTTGCCCTCCATATATATAACGTACCAAAACAACTCAAAATATAATATATTATAATTTAACTTAGATATTAATGTCTACTAGAGGCCAATAATCCACTACATAAAGGAATGTATTAAAATAAATGAAGGATTTGGGTAATTAAATAGATTATCTATAGCCGCCATAAACCAAATATAAATAAAAAACCATGTCAAGTTCAGCGCTTTAAAATGGTAAGGAAAGACGGTACGCCCGTTTGAAATACGAAACAAATAAATTTGGAAAAGCGAAAGAGGGGGCGTGTCGTCAACGTCACGATTATACTCACCGCTCGAAACGGACGGAGCTCAGCAGTGCACGTGGCACGATCATCTGGTGTAAGGGATCACGGAAACCGGAGGATCATCCGGTAATTGACGGTAGGGGACCTCGCGGGGGTTTCACGCGGGGTTTGTCTACACGTCACTCACGGACGTTCCTGCCGATTCGCCGGCAACGTGGGGTCCACGGTGTCAAATCCCATTGGTGAAGCCGCCCTCCGTTTTGGCGGCGCGTCCATTACTTTCCCTCTGTTCAGACCTTTCTTACCTACCACAGTTCGATTTCACTTAATTAGTAATAAAAGAAAATGACGGTTCCGCCCCCACTGACGGAGACGGGAGAAAAGCCGCGGGCCCGTCACGTTTCAACTTTCAGTGAACGGACCAAAAATAATGTGCGGCGGCGGCAGACACGAAGGTTGAACGGTGTCGGCTCGCGCGCGATGCGGCGTTTGACTCGCTGGCAACAATTCAACATTTTTCACGGCTCTTGGAGTGTACCGTCTCCTTTAAACGATCGCCACGTGGATGAGGTTTTAACTCCTTCACGATGATAAATGATTGGGTTTTCCCTTATTTTTACAATTGAGCGAGAAATTTGACTGAGGCCGTTAAAAAATACTTAAAAAAAAATGTTTTTTTTTTAAAGTTATTGTTATTGTTATTGTTATTGTTATTGTTGATGATGATGATTTTACTATGAAGAAAGAAAAATTTGTAAAATTAAAAATGGTGTTTTTAGCATAATTTTTTCTTATTTTTATATTATAATTCTTAAATATGTTGATGTAATATTTGTGTGGATGGATCTTAGAGGAAGAAAAGAAAAATCATAAAACTTCAACATTTTTATCACATTTCAAATTTATTGTAATTGGGGGAATGAGAGGATCTTATATAATTCTTGCATCATTTTAAATTCCATTATGTGAATAATCTCTTAAATGAATTATAACAACTTTTAATTTATAGATGATTTTTTAGTTCAAGTTAAATAATATTAACATTCATATCGAATTTAAATGATTATAATTTAAAGAGAGGGAAAGAGGGGAACACAAATATTCGATTTAAATGGGTCTAAACAGTAAGGTGAGATAAGGATAAGATAGGAGGCACAAATAAGATAAACATAAGATAGAAGGCACAAATAAGATAAGCATAAGATAGAAGATGTATAAGACAAGATTTTAGTAAAGTGGAAGTCAATAAGTGAAGTTATATTCCCCGGTTTGAATCAAATTAACTAATATTAAATAAATGTATTAAATAAACATATAATTAAAACTAAATAATATCACTAGTCTTTTTTTAGGGTTCTACATTTTACCCCACTTTGAGATGCATGTGTGAGATTTTGTGCATTTCAAAATAGACAAAATATATTTAAAAAGGATATAGCTACCTACCTACATCTCTAAAACACTTCAGAACTTGTAAAATCACTTTTATTTTTCTACACATATATAGATAAATATAATATTATAATAAAATTTGAAATATTAAATATTAAAAATAAAATACTTTATTTTGTTGAAAATTATATGAAGTTGGAGTTGATTTAGGCACCCTTATTAGATACTAGCCTTCACATTTGACTAAAATCTAAGTTACACTAAATCAATGTTAGACACCCTATTAATCATGAGCCTCTAATCTTTGTTATTATGAATATTCTATAATTGAAACATAGATATTAATTATAGTAACAAAAATGATAAATATAGAAAATGGCTACCCCCTTAAGATTCAAGAAGAACATATAAAACATAACAATCAATCTTAAGAATGATAAAATATATTTAATATGATAGTAAAATAAAAAGTATATATATAATACAAAATAGAAAGATATAATATTTAAAAATATGTATCATAAATATATTGCCCCATATTAATTTAAAATATCTAACTTGAAAAATATAAAACATAATGATTAATTATTAATCTATAATATATAATAATGATGGTCATAAATAAAATAGTAAGGTCTTATCCCAATAAATACTTATAGATAGACATAATGTGAATTATGAAAAGGCATTAACAACGTAAGCACCCTACAACATCCCCTAAAATAAATTTATGGTGAATGTAAAAAGAGATATTGAGATCTTATTGGAACATGTTTCTAAGGAGATTAGACAAGACTTTTTAGTTACTCTCCATAGAGTTAAACCCCCCAATAGAATTTAGGCATTGAAGATGTTCAATGGCAAAAAAACTTAACGATGTTTAAATACTATAAAGGGGGTGCAATTTTGGTACATGAAACTGATGATTACATTAAACAGTTGAAGGACCATATAATTGATACTAGTAACTACAAACTTTGCATAAATATCCTCTAAAAATGATTATTAAAGTTTTGACCAAGTTAATTTGTGATTTTTTGAAGAACAAAGTTGAAATGGAAATTAATAGTTCAAGAGACCCTATCATGCTAAGAATTTATGATTTTTCAAAGATATACAAACTTGATGTTTGTGACCAATTCCCTCACCAACCAATTGTCTGTCAAGTTATTTAGCCAAAACCACTAATGGGAAATACCATATCATTCATTAAAGATTCCATAGACTTTTTCTAACCCTCTCCAATTTAAGAGTTGAGGAAAAAGATATCTCAGTTAGTTTCAATGTTTTTTCCCTCCTCATTAAGATACATTTAGATGAGGGAATCAAGTTATTAGAGACAGAGAATGAGATAATTTATTAAAATTTTGTTTAAAATTGATTTATTTTAGTTTGAAGGGAAAATTTTGAACAAATTAGAAGTTATTATGGGATCATCTTTATTTATTAATATTTCTTATTTATATAAAAATTTGAAAAGAAATCTATTTAATTATTTTCTTTAAAATTTTAAAAGTTCAAAAGTCGAAAACCGTTTATAAAAATCAATCACTTTTTCTAGAATTTGTATGTGTAAAAATTCATTAAAAAATCAAATGAACTATATTTTTTATCACAAAATCAAGCAGATTATGGTATTGAAAGAACACCACATATGTAGGGACTAAAAGATTAACGAATCTCAATATAAAATGAGCTTCTTCGTCAATAACTAACACCATGTCACCAATGATAATTCAAATAAAATGGACATTACAATTCTTAACACAATAATTTTTAGTGTAAAGATATAATTTCATTGATTAAGACTAAACTATTTGATGTGTGTCACATCTATACAATAAGATGAATCTAACAATTAAGACTATAAAACTAAAGTAGAACCCTTATTTATTGTCAAAATTATCACACAACATTCTTTAAAAAAAATGAAATATTAGAATCAAATGTCCCTACAACTTTATTAGCCTAATCAAAAATAAACAAAAATGCATAAGCATCTTGCCAAACCATCCCTATTGAGTTGCCTCAATTTTCACAACTTTAAAGCATTCTAACAGTAATGTTTTCTTTCTATTAAGTTTCCAGCTATACTCCACTACTTAAGAGATGCAGGGAATTTAAATATTTACTAGATCATTTTCGTTTTAGGGCAATTTTAATGGTCTCCATTAAGTATAAGATGGTCTTAGTAGGGTTATGACAAAATTCAATTCTCTAGTTTAAATGAAATATGTTAAGTTACATATCTTGACAACTAGGTTATATTCATTTATAATTTATTCAAAAGCTTCTGCACAATAGGGTAAACTTTCCAAAAGGGTTCATTTTAATAATTAATGTGGCTTTTATAGATTACCTTCCATTGGAATAAGAGTACTTAAATGTAGTTTTTATTAAGAGAGCATAATAAAAAGGTAAGCTAATTAGAAATGGGTTAAGAAAAGAAATCTCCATTAGGTAGTCTCTCTATCTTCACAAAATTGTGCATTAGGGAGTCTTATAATTCAATCACTTAATGTTAAAATACTAAATCTTTATATATAATATGTAACCATTTAGAACAAAGGTCATTTATTTCTAGTTCAACTCCAAATTTCAACCATACTAACTCCTTAAAATTTACAAGTTATTTTATATATAAATTAAAAACAAAAAATAGGTTATTTAACATACAACTACATAGTACAATAATATATTAGATTTCATTTAATAATAGGTTGGGCCTGTGATCCTCACCAAAACCTCCAAGGTTTCTATTTTATAACCATTCAATTTACATAACCTAAACTCTCTCTCTCTCTCTCTCTCTCTCTCTCTCTCTCTCTCTCTCACACACACACACACACACACACACACACACACACACACACACACACACATAGAGCGATACAAAATAATTGATCTACATGTCTTCTATAATTTCATTATATAATGGTGAATAAAAGTACGAATATAATAAATTACATAAAATTAGGGCTAATCGACTAATATATATTTTTAAATAAATAACCATTTTCAAGAGGACCAAAAACTAATTTTAGCTAAATAACTAAAATTAACCACTAAAATTACACATGTTGCAAGGCACTTGAAATTTGTCATCAAATGAAAAACTTGAAAGAAAAAACTCAACACCACAATACAATTAAAAACGAACCAAAAAACTATATAAATAATGTATATACTTACTAATTTATCTACATGGTCCCATAGTTTTTCCATCAAATCCAAAACTTGGAAAAAGGAAAATCCCAAACTTAGTTAAGAAACCCAACACTGCAAATGAATCCAAAACAACAATGAAAAAACACAAACATAAAGGACACATATTTCAATTGCAAGGCCCTCTAAAACACCATGCCAAGCATTTACCAAAAAAAAATATTTTCTACACCATTCATTGCAGCAATTTCTCTATTTTATTACCACAAAGTGCAGAAGCTTCAAAATTCTAAAACCCTGCTCTTTAATTGAATTAAAAAAAACAAACTATGAAAATTATATACCTTTAAAATCTACATACTTGATTCGAGCAAAACATTCTCCTGCAAAAGGATCCCTGATAAAAGTTGACTTACAAACCTTGATCACTACAAATACCAATGGACACAAGGGCTTTCTCTTCAATGTTAGAAAAACTACTGACTAAATCAAGAAAATATTTTTGAAAACAAAATAAATACATGTACATAGCTTATGTTGAGGCACATAAAAAAATATTACGTAATATGGAAAACTATCAGTTAGAGAAAAATAACCCTACTTTCAAAAGGATGATAATTTAAAACTCGTCAATAAAAGTTTTAACTCTCTATATATTTAAAACCTTGATAATAAGTGAGATAAATAAATTTTGCTCATAAAAATTGAAGCCATTTTTTAGTTTTATTTTTGATATAATAATTTATTATAAGTTCGACTAATAACTATAATTTAAATTATATTATTTGATATAATAATTTATCATAAGTTCGGCTAAGAACTATAACCCTTTCAATAGGGACCCATCACAAATTATTTAATGGAAATTATTTATTTACTTGATTAAGAATTTATTTTATTTTATTAATATTATGTAATGTAGAAAACTATCAATCAGAGAAAAATAACCCCACTTTCAAAAAGATGATAATTTAAAACTCGTTCATAAAAATTTTAACTTCTATATATTTAAAACTTCTGAAAATAAGTGAGAGAGATAAATTTTGCTCTTAAAAATTAAAGCTAATTTAAATTATTATTATTTATATAATAATATGTCATAAGTTCAACTAAGAACTATAATTTAAATTATATTATTTGATATAATAACTTATCAGAAGTTCGGTTAAGAATTATAACGCTCTTAATAAGAACCCATCACGAACTATTTAATGATCAATCTTACATGTCAAAAAATATATCTATTTACTTGATTAAAAATTAATTTGATTTTATAAAATTCTAATATAATTTATGAAAAAAAAAATTAAAAATTATATTAAACATATTTTTTTATTTTTTTAAATATTGTTTAAAATATATGATTGAATTTTATAATTCAAAGTTCAAACATAATTATATAACCATCAAATGCAGCCCTTTGATCAATTATAATGGCCCCTTGTGTATGCAACAAGGATACTTATAACATTAAGGAGTGAATTGGCCCAAGGGTACACATGGTAATCAAAACAAGGGAGCGTGCTCCTCATTTTCACTACTTGTGCTAAAAAAATTCAAAAACTACCTTAAGATTTAAGAAGAATGTATGAAACATAACAATCAATCTTAAGAATGATAAAATATATTTAATATAATATTAAAATAAAAAGTATATATAATACAAAATGGAAAGATATAATATTTAAAAATATGTATTATAAATATATTGCCCCATATTAATTTAAAATAACTAACATGAAAAATATAAATCATAATGATAAATTGTTAATCTGTAATATATAATAATGATGGTCATAAATAAAATAGTAAGGTCTTATCCCAATAAATATTTATAGATAGACATAATGTGAATTATGAAAAGGTATTAACAACGTAAGCATCCCACAACATTCCCTAAAATAAATTTATGGTGAATGTGAAAAGAGATATTGAGATTTTATAAATTATATTATTTGATATAATAACTTATCATAAGTTCGGCTAAGAACTATAACCCTTTCAATAAGGACCCATCACGAATTATTTAATGGTTGACCCTATGTGTCAAAAAAATTATTTATTTACTTGATTAAGAATTAATTTTATTTTATTAATATTATGTAATGTAGAAAACTATCAATCAGAGAAAAATAACCCCACTTTCAAAAAGATGATAATTTTAAACTCGTTCATAAAATTTTTAACTTCTATATATTTAAAACTTCTGAAAATAAGTGAGAGAGATAAATTTTGCTCTTAAAAATTAAAGCTAATTTAAATTATTATTATTTATATAATAATTTATCATAAGTTCAACTAAAAACTATAATTTAAATTGTATTATTTGATATAATAATTTATCATAAGTTCGATTAAGAATTATAACTCTCTTAATAAGAACCCATCACGAACTATTTAATAATCGATCTTACATGCCAAAAAATATATCTATTTATTTGATTAAAAATTAATTTGATTTTATTAAATTCTAATATAATTCATAGAAAAAAAATTAAAAATTATATTACACATATATTTTTATTTTTTTAAATATTGTTTAAAATATATGATTTTATATTTATAATATTTTATACTATGCAACAAGGATACTTATATCATTGAGGAGTGAATTGGCCCAAGGATTATCTTTGTTGGTGGCTGCACACATGATAATTCAAAAGTGTGTGAGGGGAAAGCTTTCATAATGTGAACGAGATATATTCTATATTTTTTCAGAGATATGATAAGCTCTACACATACAGGGTTATAGTATGCTTTAGCGAGCTTGAAGCTTTCCAAAGTTCATTTGTATGAATGAGCTCTCCTCACCGTTTTCATTGTAACCTAGGGCTCAAGGGAGTTCCCACTATTATAAAAGTATTTATGTACTTCGATTTTATATGAGTAAAAAAAATCATATCATATAAGAGAGTTTTATTTGAACTTTTCCTTGCCCAATGACATAAGCAAAGCGCACTTTATGCTTTTTTTTAAAAAGTGTGTACAGTTGTGAAATATTTTTAAGATCTAAGCTCACCAAAAATTCTAATGAGTTGTCATGAATTTATTAGATTAGCAAATTAAATGTACATTATTTTTCTAAAAAATTTAATTATTGTAAGATTTGTGTTGCTTAAAGTTTTATAACAAAGTATGTATGATATTTAAAAATCGCGTTCCAAGCATATTTTGGCTTGTTTTTTGCATCATGTGGACCCTATAGATAGGGTTGCATGGTTATCCCCATGCCTCATGAAAAATGAAAGATATGGACAAGCTTTTAAGAGGAAATTTTAAGTCATTGTTAAAAAGGAGCTAGAAGTTTCTTATTCCTACCTTTATTTTGTAAGAAGATATTTTACCAAATATAAATTTATGGATGAATTTGGTTTAAATTTTTATTATAAATAAATAATAATAATTTCAAATTTTCTCTTAAATAAATAAAATTTACATCATAGAACCACTTTTAATACATACCCACTTTTACTACACATTCTTAAAATTATCCTACAATAAATGTTAAGAAGATTTAAAAGTGTTTTTTTAAAAGAAAAACGTTAAATAAATAGATGTGGCTTACAATCAACAATCATCAACTACCACTTTTAATATATATACACTTTTTACTACACATTCTCCTAAAATTACTCTATAATATATGCTAAGAAGATTTAAAGTCGCTTTTTTATAAAAAAAATTGTTAAACAAATAGACATGACTGTAGTACAATCAACAATCATCAACTAATGGTTTAAAACCTATACATTCCTAATCTCTGTCACTCCAACTAAACTTTACAGAGAAGAAAGTGGATTATAGTAAATGCTACCCTAAATCAAAACCCTAATTAAAACAAAAATTCTTGAATTAAAAAACTAAATACAAATAATGAACAGTTGTAACAGATTTTCATATAAATAAAAATAAATAAAAAGATTTCCATATAAAAAAAAAATAAATTAAAAATAAAAATCGATGTCAAATTTAATCCCTCATCCGATTCGGCCCCGCTGCAGGTCAATTAGTCTGGTGCGTAGCTTCTAAGATTACGATGGTCACCATCAAGTCAACTGTGTACCCTCAACAAGAATTTATACATTGAAAATACTTTCAAAAAACGAGAGTTCGGTTAAAAAAAACCCAACGCATGTCAGAGTTCGCAGAAAATTCCAATAAAAGAACGATCGCCATTACAGTTCAAAAATGACGTGCAGTTAATTTCGTTAAGCTGTACATGTTAAATATTCAACAGGCGGACGACAGATAATTAGTGTTAAAGAAGGAAAAAGTGGAAAAATCTGGACGGAGTTAAGCCGCGGCCTCGTTATCCGAAGGGGGCAGATTTAGATCCAGCGCCAGAGGGACCTTCCGCGCGGGAAGTGCAACTGGAACTGCCTTCTGTTCCAACTGGACGACAACGTGACCGTAACTTTCAGAGGGCAGTTTACGTCTCTTGCTGGATTCCAACGCCTCAAATGCCGTCGATACAGCACGGTGGCGGTGTTGGTGATCAGGATGCAGCAGAGGCCAGTGCTGCTGCAGCTGCATCACAGATTTGTTGGCGTTCCAGGCGTGAGATTCGGCGGCGGGGTCGTGATTATTATGATCGAGAGAGAAATTGGTCTTGGCCTTGGGTCCGCGGAGGGTCCTGGCAGCGGAGTCGTAGGCCCTGGCGGCCTCCTCGGCGGTGTCGAAAGTGCCGAGCCACACTCTGGTCTTCTTCCACGGATCTCTGATCTCCGCCGCAAATCTCCCCCACGGCCGCTTCCTGACGCCCCTGAAATGCGCCTCCTTCACCTCCTCCTCGCAAACTCTCGCCATGCGCATCATTTCCACCGCCATTACTGCCTTTTCCACTGCCTTTGCCACAACCTTTGCCCTTCGCTTCTCCTCCTTTGCCCGCTACTTATATGCGAACGACGACGACGGACGCTTCGGCATTTTCTATCGCGTATTCAATAAGATTTTTAAATCCATGTGTGTATGGATGAAATGTTGTGGTTATCGGAGCGTCACTGCCACCGCCGGTCTGATATGACGTCAACGGGATATAATCCCAGCGCTGGCGGTAAACCAAAGCGTCAATCGTTAATTACGCGTTACGCGACACATAAATTAGAAGCGTGCAACGGCGGCACGCTCAACGGTCGCCCGTCAACCGCTGTTACTTGTCACATATTCCCAAACGGTCGACTCGCCCAGTCGGTGACCCCTACCTGCGCGACTAAATTTGATGGCCGTATGATCGTATCTACGGGTCGATGCACTTGCCTCCAATAGTTTTAGCTGTGACGGAGCTACTTTTTGTGACGTCAGCGCGCCCATTGCCGTTGTTTCCATATCAAAAAGTAGAAGCACGTACCTGCAAGTGTGAAAATTTTAGTACTGAATATATACTTATCAGCTCGTATTACGTAAGATTCAAATATAAACACGAATTCGGAAATATATTTTTTATATCATATTGTACACTTTCTATCAAATGCATGAAATGATATTAAGCCTCAAGGATGTTCAAAATTGGTCGTGAGCTTTCTTTTTTTTAGGGTGTCATGGGCCGTCGATATTAAGTTTTGTAATAAGTTTCGCTGTTGCCTGGGCCTCGCTGTGCTCGGTACAATTCCCATAGTCAAATTGGAGTTGATAACTTATTTAGTACATGCCTAACACCAATTAAATTATTAATCTAATATAGAATGGTATGCTCTTTATAAAGCGAATGGTATGCTGTCAATTTTAATATGTCTATTTTAAAATGTAGTTTTTGAATTTTTTTAAGCGTCAGTGGTGAAAATGAGTAGCACATTCCTTTGTTTTGATTATCATGTATGCACTTCATTATTAAGAAGCTTACTAATAGGATCTTTGGGCGCGTTCCCACTGAGGATATTTAAGTCCATGTGCACAACACTTCACTAGTAAGGGAGCTCTCTGAGGCCCTGCACACAAATACAAAAAAAAGTGTGCTATGAATCAAAGCTTTGGTGACATCACATGGCATTTTGTGTTGTTTTCTGTAAATGAGGTTTAAACAATGAAGCTAACGTACCCTTTTAATGAGTTGGTAGGTTTTGATTCGTTGATCCAACTAATCAAACATAAAACTATCAAAAAAAGGTTCAAAGCTTTGTTGCACTTTCGCGATAGTATCACGAGAAAGAGAGTGCATATGGGTAGGCATCTCTGTCATTATTATGCCCTGCAACATGCTCTGGGCCGTCACATGCGGACCCTATGAAATACATATTTAGAGAGTTACAATGCCCTCGAGCACACTCTTATCCCCCCTTCTTTTTCTGATATCCCTGAAGGCATTACATGAAATCATTGAATTACATAGAATGTCGTTATCTCTACCAATATTTTAGAAATAAATATATAGCAAATTTAAAATGCTGAGTAAATACACATCTAAATCAGTGAGCTCCTTTGGCTTCACAACACGAATAAAAGGCATCCATGTTGTCAAAATCACCTAAGGCACGATCCTACCCTTAATTCCTCGACTCTTCATATCAAATATCTAAAGAAATTTGTATTTTGATAGAGAGATATAAACAACCATCATCCTTACCAATTAAACTACAACCCTTTCAATATTAACCCCTTTCTCACTACATATATATCAACCATATATTAAAATATAATCAATTTTTTATTATAGTGTCTTTTGATATTTCTTTCTTCTATTCTAAATTAAATTAATAATTAATAAAACAATGATATTATTAAAATTATTAAATTTATAATTTAAAAAATAAATGTTGAAATGTCGTTGGTTAATTAAAAAGTTGCTTGGGTCACCCCCAACATCATATATCAGGGTCAATACTTTACATAAACCGAATAATATATATATATATATTAAAAAATATATATATATATATTATTAATAAAAATTAAAATCAATAAATAATATTATATTTAAATATAAATAAAATTTACGATTTATTGTAACATAAAGTGTCAAATCTATACGTAAAATTCGATGGGTCTAAATTTACGGTTTTATTTAATTTTTAACCGTAAAGCAAAGAATATGGGAAAAGCGGTCCAGACCATCAATTCCAGACTCGACCGGCGCTGCCGGCATTGGGGCGAGGAAAACAACATCCCCGCGTGGGGCCGGGGCCGGGGCCGGCGTCGGCATCGGCGCCGGCTTAATCTCGGCGGTCGATGAATCCGGTAAATGCCGCCGGTCAAAAAATGAAGCATTGCGTGCAGGGACCGTCGCACGTTGGAGACTCCACCCAAATCTTATGGCGCGGGGAACCGAGCGGCGTGTAAGGCTTGCCGGGAGATGCTGCTGTGCCGACGGCAGTCTTGCCGGGATCCTTACGGGCAAGGCCAACACACCAATCCAGTCCCGGCGGCGGCGGCGAGCGGTTTTTCTTTTCCGCCATTCCCCACCACGTCAGTTATCCGTAATTGACGTTTTATCTTCACAGATGACACGGCAACGATGACTATTTATGTTAAAATTGACGGGCGAACCTACCTGTGTGACGGTTATTTATTCGACATTGATAATTTTTTAAATACTTTGCTCAATTCCGCGTTATGGAAAAAGCGAATTATATAACTTGATTAGGAGGAGTGACTAAGGAGACGGCACCCAGTAAGTGGGCAATCATGTGTCCACACGCGTACTCCATTCCATATTTTTATATTAAAAATGGGCTCCATTAATGGTATATATTCATTTTTCGAATTGTCACTGCCAAACTAATTATAGATGGACTCATATGGTTGACGTTGGCCACACACCTTAATGAGCACTAATGAGAGAATATATACTTTGCAAAACCTTTCTTCTCATATTTCGTATTTGATAACGATATTTGGTTTAATTATGTATTTTTTCTTTACAATATTTTAAATTAAGTTTCAATTTAAATAGGGAATAGATTATAGGATAAGCGTATTTTCTTAGATTATATGATGTTGTAAGCTATTTTCAAATTTGAGAGAGATAAATTCGTTGATATAAAACAATTAAGAATAAGATTTCTTCATTCCAGTCCAAATCTCTTAATAACATTTATTGTTGATGTTTTTAATATGGTGGCTTCTTATGGATTCCCACCTACGTGGGTGTCTCGTATCATACATGTCCCATATTTAAATCAAGAAATTAACATGATCCAAAAAATTATAGAACCATTACGGTTGGTCGCACCTTGAGTAAGTTATTTGCTAGTATTGGATAGTTGCATTTTCATATTTGTAAAGTCCAAAAAACTTTTGGGTAAAAGGGTAATCAAGTTTTAGACATAATCATCAAATAATAGACCGTATCTTGATGCTTAGCACTGCAATTGAAGAAGAAAGAGCACAGAAGCATATGGTTTAATATTTTTTTTATTGATTTTCAAAAGGCATTTGACATTGTTCCCAAAAAACTTATAATCCAATAGTTTCGAGATCTACAGATTCCAGAGCATTTCATTTTTTTTCATGACACTTTATGAGAAGGCCCCCATATATATTTAGAGATAGATGTCGAATGGTCAATCTAGATTTTGATCTAGTGAGTGTCGATCAATTATCTTCATTGGTCAATGGCGGTGGATCTCTATAGCCTATTTAACTAGATGGGGCGCCCCTTGCCCCCACTCATCCCTACCCACTATATATCTTATATGTGTATGTGTGTGTGTGTTTGGGGTGGGGTTGGCCAAGTCTAAACTCCTGCTAGTTTAAAATAAGATCTCAATAACACCAATGGTGTTAAACATGATTGTTCATTTTATCCTACTTTTGTTTGGTCTCTACATAGATGAATTAAAATTTGCCATTGTAAGTCTATGAAAAACAAGTGACAATCGCATTCTTTATGATATAATCACAATTGTTTTATTATTTGTCAATGACTTTGTTCTCATTCACATATTGATGTAGGCCTACAAAGATATCTTGAATTATAAGCTCGTTTTATGATACTCATGGTTTACAAGTGAACTTAAGTAGAATAAAGGTCATTATTTTTAACACAACCAAACAAAGCACAAGAAACCAATCTCATTTACAAAAGAAGTTTGGTAAAAGTGGTTTTCTCTTATACTTACCATAGTGTGCCTTTTAAAGTACCTCCCTTTAATATGCTCTCTACTGCAAAAGAGAGATTATGTAATGGGTATATTATACTTTGTAGACTTGAGAGACAATGTCACTATTTACCTTAATTATGGTTTTATGTAAAATAAGGAATAAATAATTACAATGAATAAATCTAAGAATATAATTATAGAAGTACATAATTAAGATATACCCAATTGGTTAATAATATCAATATGACAAAGAAATAAATGAACTAGGTTATGAAAAATAAGTCAAAAAAACTTGAAACACAATCACACTTTACTATAACTAGAATCTAGATGTGGATTTTGACTATATAGACTATATGTGTTCTAGGCTTGAAATCTTAGCCTTCTAGGCAAACAAAGCAAGGGTTTGGCTTGGGAAGACTTGTATTAGTTGGATTCGCATTGTTAGATATGATTGTGTTCTACCAAGTCTGACCTGTATATGTTGCATAATCTGATTTTTATAAAATTGGTTTGATAACTAATTTTGATGTTCTTGTATGATCTTTTCACTATTTTGTTACATAAAATGTGTTGAATTATTGATTCCTACTCTTTGACCTAGTTTGACATTAAAAAAATGATGGGTTATGGAGTCAGGTAACTACCAATGTGGCATTGCAAAATATGTATACCATATGATGGAATCAAACCTCTATGTAGTTATGAGTGAGTGTAAATAGAATAGCTCAAGTAAGGGTTTTAAACCTCCTCTTCCCTAGAAATGACGATGTAACTACATCCAAGCTTAAACATTTATTTAGTACAAAAGGGTGACGAGAGACCAAGATAGAAAAGTTCATCACAAATATGCAAGGTATGATTCAATGAAGTTCAACTTGAAGTAGGAGGGATGATGAATCTTGGTGTGTGGCTTTGCTCTAGGTATCATTGATAATTTTATATTCTCTTATTTCGATGATCTATTAAAATGGTTTAGGATGACTTAGATATATATATGGTGTTTAAGGATAAGTTATGCATGTAGGTTGACTTTAGAAATGACAAGGAGTGAAATTATAGAAATATATGATTAGCAATAACAAGTAGAAGGACCCACAAAGGAAAATGTGGTTGACTCACACAGGTCACATGTCTACCTAGGGTAGATTCCCTGTGCAACTCTGACATAAAATGAATAGAGGCCCATATCTTTATGAGGAGCATGATAAAAAATGAAATTTAGTCAAATGATGCTGATGAATATATTCTAATAAGTGTTAGATGTTATTTTAAGGCTCAAGGGTTAAATATAGACCAATGTTAGTGACTAGATAAATTAGTAAGACAAAACACAAGGACAAGACTCAAAAAATATGATGACAAGAGGATCCTCTATGAAAAAAGATGCAAAAATAAGAAAACACATGTACACACAAATAAAAATTAACACACAATAGTAAATGTAACCACACAACAATCATAATGAAGATATCCAGGTGATATATAAGATATAGTTACTAGTAAGAGACATACTAAACAATGCAATCTAGCTTAATATGATAAAGGAAAAGTAAGGAAAGATATCACCATATAAAATGTGTTATTTATGGAAATGCCTCTAAGATTAGACATGTTGTTTATGAAAAAATTCCTCAAAATGTGAGTAAGTAGTGTGTAGTCCAGTATCAAGTAACTTTTAAATCTACATAGAACCCACCCAATAAATACAATGAGAAGTACGTGTAAATCATGGATGTGAAAACCTTAGCATAGATGAATACATAACCATGTATAAAACAATGTTTTTGAATTTTTGTGTATTATGTAATATTTTTGTAAAAAGATCTTACCCCTTGACGAGCTATTATATGAATCATGTACATATCAAGTATGATGAACATAATGTCACAAGGTGTAAAAGGTTGTATGGGGTATCATGGTCCATCAATGTAATGATGCAAGGCACACATTTAATTTAAGTCCCAATCGTAAGATAATATCAATGTGTCATGGTCATATGATATAGATGAATATTTGTTAAGGCCCATAAGTGAATACATTCTATAGTGAGGATGAATATATACATGGGGAATAAACATGCCCCCAATGTAAGGATACTCAAGGATGAAAAGATATAACAATGAATGTACCATGAGTGATAATCTATCATATGGCAAGGTATGTGTAAGATCTAAAATATGAATAAGCAATGCAGATTCAAAGGGGTATAATAGCCTCCATATGATATATCAATAAATAATATATGTGGGTATGATGACCCCATAAACAATATAGATATGATCAGGTATGAATCCATGTTTTTTTTTTTTTTTTTATAATACATGTATAACAAGATAGAGAAATGACATAAAAAGGCATGGGGCCACACATGAAAAGAGAGGAGCATGGATTGAAAATTAGAGGAATAAGATGAGGAAGATTCTAAACAACCTATAAATTCCCTAAAAATCAATGCATATTATGATTGAAAGTGATGATAAATGTGTTGTCATAAATGGAAAGACAATGTAAGTGCTTAGAATGGGATCAAAAATCAAACATACAAGGCTAGGGAAGCATAACAAGTAACATCAAACAAGTGGATAGAAGATTTCCAAATAAAAACATAAAGCAAGTGCAAATGTGTCAAATAAGGTAGATACAAGTATGCAATCAATCTGTAAGAGGAAGCCACAAGTAAGACATGACACAAAGAAGAATAATGTTATGTACAAGACTATAGTATGATAAAAGATGTATTGATGAGGCCCAAATCTCAGTCTTAGAAATATGGATGGTATGATACCAAGAAGTAATATATAGATAAATACCAATCACTTGGAAAGTGATATAAATATAATAATCCATTCAACAATGATATGCAACAAATTCATATAATGCCTATATCTATCCATGTACGTAATCAAGATATGTATACTCTATGTAAGGCAAAATTCAAGATATGTATACTCTATGTAAGGCAAAATTCAAGATATGTGACCTATGTAAAAATGAGTCTATCTAGTAAGTGGAGAAAAAATATAGAAACATGCCATCATGTAATAAT
This sequence comes from Torreya grandis, assembly GCA_037957365.1. Lineage (NCBI taxonomy): Eukaryota > Viridiplantae > Streptophyta > Pinopsida > Cupressales > Taxaceae > Torreya > Torreya grandis. Next base: position 582,883 of record JARHVA010002161.1, read on the forward strand.
CATTAATGTATAAAAATGCTCCCCATAGGTGAGGTATGAATGAGTCCATAACCATATATAACCTGAATATCCTACATCTCACCTAGTCAAAGCATACCATGAAAAGTACATGTAGAAATCATGAATATAGAGAAGCTTATAATATATAGGTAAAATAGGCATGAGATGACTTGTATGACTAAGATAAAGACATTTTTTTTTCTTTCCTGTAAATGTTTTTATATTTTATATTATTGAGTACACATAGGATGATATTGTTTAATCCTTTTTGGAAAGAGTTAGGGTAAGAATAACCTAATCAAATAAATGGCTAAGCTATTCTAAAAGCATGCCAATTAAATAATTTAGATTCATAATATTTTGATACAATGGTGAATTATGAAAAAATATATAAAGTACAATGCCAAATAATAGTTTGAATGTATTAACATGAACAAGAAATAATACTTAGCTTATTTATTGATGCACAAGTAGATCTAGAAAATATAGGTGCAGAAGGAGACAGTCTGATACTCTGCTATGATTCACCAAATTTTGGAATTTATCACTCTGTCAGTCCGGACACTACCATCAAAATATTAATGCTACCATCAATGCTTTTGTCCTAGTTTAGATGCTTCTATCTAGTATGAAATATTGATCGCCTTTTCTAGAATGAACACCTACCCATGTTAGGTCTCACTGTCACCTTACAAATTCTTAACTTGGATCTCGCACATAGGTTTTAGATAGCAATATGTATCTCAAAACCCTAAGTCCTCCAATTACGGAAATGTCACATTGAAAAATAGGGGTTAGTTAGCTTAAGTGAAGTCAAGTTGACCTCAAATACCCCTTTATCAATGAGTGTTGCCTAAATATCAATATAATTTAAAGAGGGCCTCAAACTGATGTAGTTTTCCCCTTTATGTGGGCTTGTGTGTGAATAATTATGCAATGTGCTATATGAAAGTGTATGTAGTGTTCTAACTCACAACTTGACAAAAATTGCTCATGGGTTTCTCTTTGGATGCTTCAAACCTGTAAGAAGATTTATCCTATGAGTGATTTGGAGATAAGGAAGAATATGGTAGTTTTTTAAACTTTAGAGGTGATTTTGCTTGGTATAAGATGGATGTGTGCTTGATTTATACTTGATTATAATAAATGGTATTTTACTTGTATTTATACAACACCTTTTGAATTATCTCACAAGAGGGTTAATTAAGAAAACTAAACCAACCCATACATGTCGAAAGATTTACAAATTTGACCATTTGTAAGGCTTGGACACTAGTGTCCTAGTCTAGACGATAGTTTCCAAAAGGATAAAAAGTTGTTGAATATTTTAACTGCTAGAGTAGGATATTAATTAGGTTTTATGCATACTGTGGGCTATAGGTGATTTGGGTAATAAAAACATTAAGGTTAGATTATAGGATAATCATTTAGGCATAGTGAGATGGCGAACATGAGCCTTTTATCAACAATAAGGTCATGAACTAAAGGGTTGAGCCATGAGTGATATTTTTCAAGTTTACAAGACTAGCATATCATATATAATCAGGTTTTAGTATCTATACCCCCCTTAATCTAGTAATGAATAAGGATGAAATTACTAATTTAAAGGAAATAAATGTGTACTATGGTGTGTACAACACACCTTTGCTTGTTTGAGTCTTGTTTAAATTTATTGTTTATATATTACCCATAACTAAGATCATGTTACAAAGTAATTAGTGCATATAATCTAAAAATTGAATAATTGAAATACTTGAAAAAAAGAGAGCAAGGAAGGAGTATATATGTGTGTCTATGCAACCATGTTTCCCCTTGGTAGTTTGTTTTGGTAATGATGCTTCTTTGCTAAAGCATTAGAGAGAGAGAGGTTCAAAACTAATCATTGGAGATGTGAAGATGAGAATTTAAGGGTGATCATGCTCCTAATCCAGTGTAAGGGTGAGTTGTGCCAAGACCATTGAGATCACTGAATCTTAATCACACAACTCAAGTGTATACATAATCTAGCCAATATAGCCAATCTCTCCCAGGGTAAATGGTGTAACCATATCAACCTGTAAAAGTGAATTAGTGCAAAGGCTATTGAAGGTGTTGAGTCTTAACCACACTACTCAAGGGAGGCAATTGTTATAGGCAAATAAAGCTCAATCATTGCATCTTGGTAAGGTCAATGCATAAATGTGTATATGATATAAATATTTATCTATTAATTGGTGAATTTGCATGGCATATGCACCTCTAATGTGTCTCAAGCTGAAGTATCTATCAAAATTTAACCTCTACTTTGTAAATTATGTATAATATTTATCACAAATTTGGAAAACACTATCCCTAATCTATGAAAATTGATGCCAAATACATAAGATTTTATCCCAAATGTATATCTAAACCATGTAAATTATATCATTTTTTTATAATTTTCTAACTTTATAGGTGTGGACTCATGTCTCTATGACATGCACCCACTGATATTCCCCCCTCCCACTAATATGCCCCCCTTTTGAGGAGAGGGGAATACAATGTGATAGTCACCTATCTCAAAAGGATAAGATAATGATTCTAGATCTGTATCAATCATGTAGTAATGAAGTATATATTGGTATCATATCTATGTAGATGTATCGATGAAGCTCATAGTATCTAATCACAATAAGACCTAAGATGCATGATATGGATCATGATAATGTCTAGGATAACAAGCACAAGCTCAAAAAATAATCAAACACACACACTAGACCAATCAATGACACACAAAATGGGTTTAAAGAGACCACAAACAAGGGGCATGTTCAAATGTTACACACTCAAGGGAAGGACATGTTCAAATGTCTACACACCAAAAAAATAACACTTAGTGGCATGATGGCCAACAAACAAGGAACATGTTTAAGTGTTCCACAACCAAAGTAAGGTAGCAAACAAGAATCACACTCAAGTAATTCATGTCATAATATGAATAATTGAAATATAAACAACCAACACAAGCATATCATACTAATTCCTGCATACATGTGTTAGCAAAATGTCCTATAGCATAACATATCTAGCACACTGTGTAAGATGTAAGCATAAATATTGACATGTGTAAGCATTAGTATATAATCTCAACATGATAATGTAAAGTTATCATAAAAAAAATATCACATGTATCAATCATGATCAATATAAGTAGATGCCTCCAACATAATGTGTCACGTGGGTAGAGGAGAGGTCTCTCTATGCTCTATCATGTATCTAGTGTATGCCTGTATCACACTCAAGTACACATGAAACATATGTGTGTATAGAAAGGAAAATGATACGATATCTACTAACATAAAGTTAACAACATATGCAAATGCTAGTAAACATGTAAATGCTAAGTATTTTTACTTTATTTAAATGTTTTTTTTATTTTCTTGATTTTTTTCATTATTTTTGAATATTTGAAATATGTGCAAGAATTTAATGATTAGGGTTAATCAAATAAATCATATTTATCAAGATTTAATCTTTGGGAGGCATTTAGGTACATAGCATTATTTTATTCTCCATTTTTTGGTCGATCTGTATCACCATCATTTAGTATGCAAATTACGCATCTTTTATGGGAAAATGTAATGCTTTACTGATTAAGATCTATTGTGGCTTACATTTAGTTTAGCCAAAATTTTATCAATGTAAAGGGTTGTTGATATGAATGAGGCATGATCCAAACCTTTGTAATGATAACCTTAGGCCCAAAAAAAATTCACAGTATGATGTATCCCAAAGAGTCTTTCCAATGTCTCTTATGATGTAAATCTTTGATAGTATATCCCATCTGTGACAACTTCCTTATATTATGATGAATTTACATTTGTGTATATTCAATATGATTATGCAAAAAATAATCTCTACACATGAATATTGTAATTTTTAAATTATTTGGTCAAGGATGCTTTTTACTTGCTAAATTTCTAGGTGATGCTTGATGAATTTTTATAGTATCAAGAATTTGTTGATTTTGTATTATGCCAATAATACCCTCATATTTGTACTTTTTGATTTGTTCTTTAAACATAGTATAATTATATCTATCATGTCCTATGATTTGATGATAGGAAAAAAATGATTTTCCTTCTTTATGTAGAAGATGCGTGGTTGTCTGATGTCTAGTAGTAGGTAGTGTAATAAGTTTCTTTTATAATAACATTAGAAAAAATATCATAGGTGTATCTTGATGTATCTAAGTTTGGATTGATTGCACAATATGTTTGTTAGTCTTTTCCACCTTATTGATTAAATTATGCAAAGGAGCCACAAAAGAATTGGAATGGAATTATTTTTTACATTATCTTATCCTAGAAATTTGATTTCCTTGTATGCATATTTGATGGAACTTTTGATTTTTAAAGAAGAGGCATTCAATTCTTTGGTATTATTAACTATATCACATGTAAACTTGTGCACATATCAATATAAGCTATTGAAAGAAATATAATGATTATGCAATGCTCTTTCTTTAAGTGGAGAAAGAATACCTTTTACTAAATAGACATTGCAGTTCCAAATCTGAAGGTCAAAATGATAAAGAGTATGATGCATTATTAAATTAGAAAATATAATCCTAGAGGGACTCATCATCATGTTTATTTAAACTTTTAAAATGGTCTAATGTTAATTTGGGCACATTGTGTGATACACACCATGGGGCCCAAATACTAAGTGTGTGGGGAACAATCAAGTTTGGCTATGCAAAGTGAATGCACAAAGATCTATTTATATAGAACAATCAAAACACATTCAATGAAATGAAAGTGTTACTATTATTAAATGTAAATTCTATTCAATATTAGATAATAGGGAAAAATGGTACACTGTGTTATAAGTCATGTGTTATAGAATAGATATGCAAAGCATGCAATCTATGTTACGATTATTTATTATATCGGTCCCTAGGCCAGATGCATATGTTACATATTAAACATGAATAATATTAGAATAGTTAAAACTAATGTTGGTTACAAATAATATGGTTAATAGTTGTTTTATCTTCCTTGATAGATGATGGTTGAGATTCCAGGTTGGTGGTGACTAACGGTCCAACTGACAAGATTCCCAATTGGAGAGTGGTAACTGACAAGCCACAAGGTCAGAATAGGCTAACATGTGGATGTGTTAAAGTGAGGATATACATAGACACATGTGCATACGAGTGAGTACTAGGAATGTGCATAAAGCTTCAATTTTAGTGTAGAAGTTTGTGAACCAGTGCAAGACTTATGCACAAGAGAGTAAACAAGCTTTATGTAGAGGATTGTGTAGGAGTACACAAAAGGTGTGAGATATATGTAGAGAAATAAGTGAGGGGATTATTATGTTGTGTAATAGATATACATGGATCATTCACCCTTTTTTGAAGATTAATGGTCTCCATTTCATCGATGTATAACTGAGGAAACTGCACTTAAAATTGTTGAGAAGTGTACCACTTAGCTTGATCAACATATTGTCCAACCTTGACCACTCAAAAAAAATTGATGTGTGCCATGGTGGGTGTATGTGTCTATCACTTCAATGATTTTTTCCTTTCATACAAGACACAAGTGGTCGGTATCCAAATCAAAAGGATGTTGTGTCATAGTTGGCTCAAGAAGTGGTAGTGTAAGGCTTGAGAAGTTCCACATTGAAGACTAGGTACATGCCTAAGTATGAAGGTAGATTAAGAATGAAGGTAATCTCACTAGCAACACATAGAATGGTGTAAGGACCATAATGTAGAGGATTGATATTCCTATGTGAACCTTTTAAGTACTCATTCTAAAGGTGCAACCAAACTTTATTGCTAACTCATAATACATGAGGTGTATGATGTGCATCATGATGCTCCTTGTACTTTTCTTATGTGCAAGATAAAATATACTGAACTTGTTGATGAATATATTGGATGCGGCACACAAAATTCTCAACTTTGTCTAATTTTCATTCCTATGTGCATGATTTAGTGTTAGTTAGTGCATGGTAGGATATGTTTAGGACATGTCTAGAAAAGATTATAACCTATAGAGTTATATAAGGATTTGTTATAGGCATGTTGAATGTACAAGATATTTTCATCAAAAATGTGAGCATGTTCATGGTTTTACATTTGTAGAAGATGAACAAGTGTGAAACTAGCCACTTTAGTTTTCCCATCTGTATGTGGATGAAAATTCATTGATTGATCGAGTTGCTACCCATCAAGTTCCATAGTGCTTGTCAAAAGTGACTTACAAAGCATGGATTTCAATTATAGATGATAGATGTTGGAAGCCCAAAATGAACCAAAACATGGTTGAATAAGGCTTGTGTAGTGCTAGTTGTATCAATGTATTTATTAAAATCAATAATGATATCCAACTTTGAAAACCTATCCACTACAATGAACATAACATCAAGATGGTATTTCATTGTAGGAAACCCAGTCATGAAACCCATGTTAATAGATTCCCATGGTCTAGATGGAACCGGTAGAGGTGTGTAAAGTCCTATCTTCCTATTCATGGGCTTGGTGATGTAACAAGGAATACAAAAATTGATGTGGCATTCCATGTTTGTGCATATGTATGAATAGTAGAAGTGAGACTACAATGTGACTAGAGTCTTTGTCACAGTGAAGTGTCCCAATGTCTTGACATAATGTGCCTCCCAAAGGAGTCATTAGTGAGGTGAACCACTAAGAACACAAATATGTCCAAGCTCATAGAGAAGTTGGTCAAAAAAGTAGAATTCTTGAACTTATTTACCTTGTAGGAGGCTAGTGTATGTTGTTACGAAGTCCTGATCAACTAAGTAAAAGGATATCTAGTTTGTGAAGTTATGTCCATGCGTGTCTAATACCATGATGAGCACATGAACCAACAATAGACAAAGGTAATATGTTTCCTTGTTTTCCTTCCCATTCTTATGCTTGATCATGATATGGAACTTCTTCAGGGAAATCATCTATTTCATTTGTCCCACATTCTACAACTTGCTTTATGTTTGTAGGAATTGAAGTGGCTTGTGATCTGAATGAAAAACTATCTCGTTCCCTAGAATGTAATGATATCATTGCTTAATTGATTAAAAAATAACATATAATTCTTTCTCATAGGTGGAGTACCTTTGCACTGTGTCACTCAACATCTTTGAGTGGTATGTGATCAAATTTCCATGTTGTATGAGCACTAAATTGAGTGCATAGTCATATGCATCAATGTGAATTTTGAAGGAATGTGCAATGTCAATAATTTTGAGAACATGCAATACACAGAGGCATTGATTGAGTGCCTCAAAAGTGAATTATTGTGCATGAGTATAATCAAAATTGGATTTTACACATGTTATTTATTTGAGAGCCCAAGAGAGGCATGATAAACCAAGGATGAACCTATGTTAGAAGTTAGTAAGTCCAATAAAACTCCTCAATTCTATGAGATTATGTGGAGTAGGCCAATATCGGATCACTTAGATATTCTTTGGATCTACATGAATACCTATGTGATCAATGATGTAGCCCAAATATTGAATATATATAGTGCTAAATGTGCACTTTTCTAAGTTGGATTGTAGCTTTTATTGATGTAAAGTGTCTAGGATCCATGTGACATGTTACATATGCTCCTCCCAAGTCTTGATGAAGATGAGAATGTCATCAAAGTACATGATGATGAAGGAGTTGAGAAAAGGCCTGAGTAGATCATCCATCAAGTGTAAGAATGTGGTTAGTGTATTGGTTAAACCAAAAGGCATGACCAAATATTCATACAATCCTTCTCATGTCTTGAATACTATCTTCTAGATGTCTTCAAGAAGGACTGGGACTTGATGGTAATTTGACTTCAAGTCAATCTTGGTGAAGTATTGTGTGCCTCGAAGCTAGTCTATAAGGTTGTTAATGTGTGGTAGTGGGTACTAATTATTCACTCTTATTTTTTTGAGTGACTGATGGTCTATACAAAGTCTTCAAGACCCATATTTCTTGGTTACAAGGATTATCAGTCTCCCATAAGGAGAAGAATTAGGCCTGATCTTTCCCTAGTCAAGGAAATCTTGTATCTAGCACCATATTTCATCATTCTCCTGAATTGATCTATAATACAAGGGGATATTAAAAAGAGGGGATTTAATAACCAAATCGATGTGGTACTTTACTAAATAGTGTGTTGGAAGGCCTCAATCTATGTGAAGACTTCATTATGCTAATTTAGTAACTTTGCTATGACATTGTGTGAATGATGCATGTTGCCAAAATGTGATTTGTATTATGCACATGTGTTTTAGGATAAACCATGAGTAACATAAAATTTTTCATGTGCGAGATGAGTTTGAAACATTTCTTAGCAGATACCAAGGTGACTTTGGTCATGGGTGCTGATTCAAAGAGATTATAATAATGATTTTGTGCATGAATAGTCTAATGTTATGTATTAGATTGATATGTAGCTTCTTGGTTATACAAATACGGTCTCCTCAGTATGATGTCATAGACCTATAGAGGTGTGATGGCACAAGTCATGTTGTCCTCCATAGGATGGACCTTGTACTAAAAAGTGCATTGTCACTAGACTTGTATATATTTCTCCTACTAAAACCATCCCAAAGAATATGGCTTAGAGTGTATAACATTAGAAATACCAAAGAGTTGAGCTATGGATTACATAATGATGTTATTTTAACTACCACTATATACTATGACATAAAGAGGCTGAATCTTCAACCAAAACTTGGTGTGGAAGAAACATTCATGCTCCTTAGAGATATTGATCATATTAGTGTTGGTACTTAGACAAAAGGCATCTTGATCGATGTTGTCCATTAGTGTGGGTCTTGAGGAAGACTGTGTGAGTAAGGATTACTATGGATGGCATTCAAAATCATCATGAGTGGATGAGAGATGGTGGCACTACTTATCACTTGACTTCTTCTTACCTTTATCTAAAGTAGAAGGCGTAGGAGCCTTTAAATTTTGTACAATCTTCTAGGGATACTAACCTTTGTGAGACGTATTTTGATTCTACATAAAAGGTTGCAATGTGGAGTTATGTGAGGGTTGGGACTTGCACACTATATTGGATGAAGATGTAGAACACTGCTTCATCTTTGCATTGGATTTGATCTTGGCAACATTATGGTATGCTTTCCTCAACGTGTCATAAGTCAAGAAATCCATCTTCGCATGGATATAAGGTGAGAATCTATTAATGTATTTTATCACCTTATTATTGATGGAATTTTTGACACAACACCAAATAGGGAGGTGTTGATAAACTCTACATTTCCTAAAAGGAATAAGATCCCTTGAAAAAATGCTTCCCCAAGGTATAAATATACCAAGTCCTAGTAATACTGACCTTCACTCAGTGGGTTGATGTGTGACCATTTCATATAAAGGGCATTTTGGAAAAATTTAATCCTATAATGGATCTAACTTAGACATTTATAAAGAGGCTATAAGATACTTCGGCTATGCTCTTAGGGTCTAGCCTCAAATAGAAACCATGGCTTCTCAAAGTCTATCTAGTATGGAAGAAACTAACCTCTATATTGGTTTACCATGCTCAAAGATACAAAAATGTTATAACCATGATAAAAATAACAATAAAGATAAAAATTTAATTTTAGATTGCATTTGAAAGTACCAAAATCATTAAAGAAAAAGGGAAAAATAGATAGGGAACAAAGAAGGGAAGGTGTCCTGTTGCCATGAAGTTGAATATGCAAAATGCTTGATTGAGCCAATCCTTTGGAACCAGTCCTCAATTGATCCAAACTTAGAACAACTATAGTTAAGAGGATGGTGTAATATTTTAGGGAAGAAATTAACTTAGAGTAGTAAAAGACATAACCACCATACAAAATTCATAGGAAATGAAAAATGAACTCAACAACACTCAAGATATCGAGATAAATCCTTTTGATTAATCAATGAAAGGATTCAAAATTAACCACTAAGCTAAAAAATCAACCGGCATAATAAAAAAGACTCAAACAAGGAAAAATTACACTATGAAAAATTCAAAATGCATTAAGCAAAGTGTTTGGGCATAATGTGTCTCTCTTACAAGTCCTAAAATTACTATCTGGGTGAAGCATACTCTAGTCTAAAAAAAATTACATCTTATAGAAAGGATTATGGAGAAAAATATATACACAAGGGAATTAGTCCCAAAATATAGAATTCAAATATGTTCCCCCTCAAAAAATTCCATGCCATGATTTCTAGATCATGCTAGACTACACATGCTTATGCTAGGCCTGGATTAGAAAAGCCAATCACTACTTGGAGTAAGACTGCCACTCCTTCCACCAACCTTAGTCAATTAGTTACTAATTTATCATGGTCATTGGCATGTACGAGCTCACTTCAAGTTTTGAAACTAATCCTCTACCCTTTGCCAATTCTAAATATTCTTTGATAATTCCCTGAATGCCACATAAAACACCTTCATTGCCACCCGACAATTGCTTTAGGATTTGATAATTCACCTAGATCTACCACTTGTTATTTCTTTATTGGTTTATATTTATCTTATGTATATATATGTTAATGAGAAACCAATCATTACATATAATCAAACCTTGGGTTTGAAAGTCATAATGAGCCAAAAATGCATCAAATTTAATCCTACATCTTGCTGACATTTCTACGAGTGTGTATTTTTAGAGGTTGGTCATGCCACGTAGCTACTCTATGCTCTTTTGATACTCAACTAAGGTCTGGTATGTTTTATTTATCTATTGGTAATGATATAGTGGGATGATGTCACATGGCACAATCCCATTGATGCACTCACTTGAAAGGCCTACTTATGTATAGACCCTTTTGGGATAATGAGTCATTGGGATGATGCCACATGGTGCAATATTGCCAACCCACTTGTATATAGGGCCTATTTATGGATGGACCACTCAAGGATAATGGGTCACCAGGATAAATCGACATGGTGCATTCTCATTGACCCACTTTCTTGGATGGCCTGCTTATGTACAAATCGCTACTAGACATTGGGTCATATGAATGATGCTGCATGGTGAAATATCACCAAACCACTCACCTAGAGGGATTGATTATGTAGGGACAACTTTGGGATAGAGGGTTAGCAAGATGATGCCATGTGGCATAATCTCGCTAACCCACTCACCTGGAGGTTCTACTTAATTGGAAGTCTTGTAGAGCGATGAAAACATGCCACATGGATCTGGGAAGCACTTGAAGAATCAGTTGAGTCATTGAATTAATTTTGATAATGGGTTGAGGCTACAAAGATGATACCAAGTTACATCAAAAGTCCTCTGGGTAGTTGTGGGAAAAAGGAACAAAAGGCCTAGTTAATAATTTTGGACTTTCAAAATAAACAACCAAGTTATTTCTAAATAAAACAACCAAGGCAAAATCCGAATGAAAGCATGAACTCATAGAAACTCAACAAAAACCATAAGCCTATTCTACCAATTTAAATCTTGGTTCACCTATTTGATTAAAAATTGACTAAGTTAAAATTGAAATAATGCAAACACTCGACCAATTTAAATGACACTAGAAGCACAAACGAACCCAATCAGGGGATAAATTTAACAAATAGATAATAACTCTTTCTACCCAACCTTTGATAATTATAAGATAAGTCCAAAATATTTAAAATTGACTAAGTTAGAAATAAACATTATAAGCATCTTAGTCATTTTTATCATGAAATAAATAATTATGGACCAAATTAGCCACAAGGAAGGATGCAATCACTCTAGAATAGCTGGATTAACCTACATAAGTTAACTTTAAACATTCCAAAAGGGGAAATTTTAATCAATAAAAAACATGAAATAACATGGATAAGATTGATAAGACTTATGCAAATTCAAGTATCCAATTGTTTTAGATATGATTCTTCTCCAAGTTAAGTGTTTAAAAGAAACACTACCATGTAAACCTAGTTAAAATAATGAAATACCCCAGACTCTAAAACAAAAAGAGGATCCCCATTTTTAGACTGAAAATGGGGTATGTTGTGCAAGAAAAAATAGATGATGACTCTTATTAGGACATACTCCTGAGTATCTTAAGAATTTAAAATTCCTAGTTCTCATTCAAACACAAACATTAACTGCAAACATTCACCCAAGGTAAAATCAAGACATAAAGACACATAATTTTTCTTCAACACATGACGTACTAATCCATAATTCCACCTAAATACCATTAGTGTGTGTTTTATGTGATTACTTCCATTACTTTGCATGCACATACAATAAATAAGATTTGCCCCAAAATATATATTTTTTTGAAAAAAGATAGATATTATAATTTGGCTTAAAGGGGAAATGGTATGGACATTACTCTATTTCCATCCAGGCATTCATAACCTTGATAGAGATACATCTGGTCCCTTCTTAAGGCCTTGATCCACTACCAACTAGGTTAAAAAGTCTGTGGTGGAAGTTGCCAAGATCACCCTTTTGAGGAGAATCTTTAAATTTTTATAATTTCTTTTGACTTATTTTGAAAGATATATTTTTTTCCATCCATGGAGGGTTAGGAACCAAGCCATGGGTTTAAGATAAAATCAAAGAGCTCATGACAAATAAGACAAATCAAAATTAAAACAATGTTACATTATTCTTTAGATATTTCATTTAGTGCATTTGATGGTCTTTAAACAAGGAAATAGGCCTTTATAAATCCACATGTTCCATTTCAAATCATTGGCATTCATCATTATGAAAATACAAGGAGAATATAATAGTGTATGCAATCATTTAGATAAGAATTTTCACATTTACTTATAGGAGTGCCATAGGTGTTGCTTACATACAATCCATCCACTTATCAAATTTTGACAAAGTAGGGAAAACCTTAGGGTAAAACAACATGTTCAACTCAAAAACTAATACCACATAGTTGAACCAAGAATAAAAAATTGAAACAAAAAAAAACAAGCCTAAACTAAAACTAGGGACAAGAAAAAAAGAAACAACAAAGAGGAAAAAAAATAAGAAATTATTTACAAGGTATTCCAAACTAACGCTTGGAAATAGTGTTTGAATAATTTTCAATTAATAGGAAATGGGATATCCTCACTAATTAGACACCTCAGGTGGAAGGGATTATCACCCAAGATTTTGAAAATTAGATAAGGACCTAGCTGTATGCAATCAAAATTACATGGTGCACATGAATCAATCCTGGATCGGATAAGATAGATCACACCTACACTTACAATTGGGGCACACACTTGTTAAGTGGGAGCATAACCAATATGAGGATCCACTAGACCTGATTAGGGAATCACTTGTATCATCTATCACAACACATCATGTGAGGCAAGGTTAAAAAGCCTACATTCTAGCATAATTTCAAAACAACCCTAAAAGAGTCCTATGGTTTCTATATTTACTTATGATAATAAACAAGAAAGTAAACTAATCTAATAACAAGAAAAGTAAACTAATCTAGTACTCACCAAAGCTTGTGGCACAAGGTAGGGGTTAGAACAAAACAAGTAAATAACAACTAAACTAAACACGTATAGGAGACATATACTCACGTCAATGTATACAGAATCTTAATACATGGGAGAGAAAAATACATACTGCATTATCTATCTACTCTTATAAAGGAGAAATAAAGTTAGGAATACTTACCTTTGAAGATGAACCTGCTGAGTCTCAACCTCTCCCTTGGCCAATGGTGCTTCACAAGAGATTGTTGTGGCTTGTAAGGACAACCAAGATAAATCAGCTCTAGGCTACATGACCTACCTAAGCATCCAAAATACTTCTCCACAAAACAAGATCGAAGCTCCAAATAAAAGTATTGAATCCTAAAGCTTTATTCCTCAAGTAGAATGGTCGATAAGTAGATGTTCATTCACACTTATTCATTTAATTTAACTCTCTTTTGAAATGGTAAGGAATAACCTTGTATATATAGTAGTATCTCACCCTAAAGAATTTCGGATATGTCAGCTATGCTAGGTTGATCGGGTTAACCTAGCACATTATCGAGCTAACGCCTGAAGTTTGTGTTAGGTCGGCTAGGATGCAAAGCAACAAGGAAAGGCAAAGTATCCATAGAATAAGCTAGGTCAACTAGGTTAACCTAGCTTATTGAACAAGTCAAAAGGGAAACAAGGTAAGAAATGAGGGATAAAGCATGAAAAATGATGGGAATAGATAGGAAAGAGAGAAATAAGCTTAGGGTTCAAGGTTTTAGGAGGCAAGAGTGTAGAGAGCAAGTGGTAAAAGGAACAACAATCTTACGAAGCACCAAAGGTCTACCCACCCCTTTCCTAGTGCACCTCTTAAGGTATGCACTCATAGAGATTGAGACTCGGTAGGTTCCTGCAAGATATAAAGTGCCAATAATCAATAGTGTGAAAACATTATGTGTATACACTAGCCATAAGGCATCAAATTTTTTATGTTGCCTCTTTTGTTAATGAGCCTTATCCCACATAAGGACAAGGTTTGAGACCCAAAATGCCTTTGATTTGGATATTTTATAAAACCAACATTTGACAATCCCTTGGTGTTTACTAAAGTTTAGTAAGGTTTCATCACATTTTTTAGCCAAGTTTATAAGGTTCAAGAGGTGAGCCTCTACTTGGTCATCTGCTCCCAAATAATTAGTCATAAACAATAAAGTAGGAATCCTTAAATCAACCAAAAAAAGGGTCTTAACCACAAATTAAGTGGTAGGGAGAGGTGCCTAAAGCTACTTTAGTTTTAATCCTATTAGCCTATAATGCAAATTTTAAGACGTTATGCCAATTACTAGGATTCTTTTCCAACATTCTCTTTATTATGTTTATCAGATTATTATTAGTGGATTTAATAAGTCCATTTCCTTATGGGTAATAATTAGAAGAGAATATAAAGATTACCTAGTGATCATATACCCATTCTAGAAATTGTAAAGAGGAAAAAGCGGGTCCATTATCACATACTAGTGCATAAGACATACCAAACCTTGTGATGATGTGCTCCTCCAAAAATTAGATGGCCATGAAAGGATATTTTGCATTATCATCCATAGAGAGATTTTTAGTTTGGTTGGTAGTGGAGCAAGGCCTTTGGAAGGGACCAAAGGTATCTTTGTTGGGACTATAAATGCTTGTCTAGTAGCAAAACAATGTCTACGCCACTTCTCCCAAGCTAAATTATAAAATATTTTTCCTTCAACAGTTCTAGCATTATGCAAATCTAAATTACTGTGTGTGAATTCAAATAAAATGAATTAATCACTTGATCACACACATAGATAGTTTTTGGCAAGATTGTAGCTTAGTATGTCACAAGTTTAGATAGACTTTAATACCTTTGAATTCTAGTTTGTTCTAGGTGTTTGCTTGTCGCTAGTGTTTTTTTCTTGTGAAATTAGAGATTTTGAATTCTTTAGATACTTAGGAGTATCTACCAGTAGGAGTCACCATTTGTTGTTTCTTTCACAACACACCCCATTTTCAATATGAAAAGGGGGACCCTCTTTTTGCTTTGGAGTTTGGTCTTATATCTTATAAGAGTTCATTGATGGTTACTTGTTTAAGACAACCTTCTTAGAAGTGCATCTTTTTTAGATGTGAAGATATAAATCTGAGTGTGCCTCTTTTTTTTAGCCAAGGCTAAATAATAATAAATTTACATTGTAAAAACTTGGCATAGAAATCACATTTAGGACTACATCAATTTACATATCTGGATTTTCTTAAAATATATTAAGTCTTGGTCTATCTTCATGCCCATGTTTTGAAACACATTTTATAGTTTCCTTTTTAAACCATTTTAACATAGGTTTATGAAAATTATCTAACTCTTTTAGGGTTTTCTACTTCTTTTCCTAAATAATTTAGTCCATTTCTACTTCATTTTGATTTGAATGACTAAATACTTATAAATTTTTACTTTTTAACTTAGTCATTTTTGGTAAAAAGGACAAAATTGGCTTTAATTTGAGAAAAATGGGTTTCATTTTCATGCCAAGTTTCATGCTTTCATTTAGATTGTTGCCTTAATCATTGTTCAACTTTTGGCCTTAGCTATTTTAATTTAAAAACTTAGTCATTTGATTTTAAATTTGAAGTTACAGACTAGGCCTTTGTTTATTTTTCCTGTTGGTGTCAAACTGATCTTGATGCCACATGGTAATCTCCACAGCTCTCAATGGCTTGGGCCCATTCAAAAAGTCTTTTGGCACTTAGCTAATTCTGTAAAGTTTGCCTGGAGTCATGTGTCAAATTTTAAATTTGTGGGACTTAGCCAATTTTATTTAAAGTTTGCATAGAGCGACATGGCATCTTTTTATTACTCCACATGAATTAAATAATTTAGAATATTTTATTGATAGGCCTCCACCTCAGTAAAAGTTTCTCAAGCAAGCAAAATAACATGATGATGCCAAGTGGTAAAATCTTAATGACCTAATGTCTCGATCGATTTTGTACCAAGTAAAGTTCATTGGAAAATAAAATTAGTGGGATGTTACCATGTGGCACCATCCCAATGACCCACTATCTAAAATATGTTTTCACAATCCAAAAATCCTCCAGGAAAGTGGGTTAGCAAGATGGTGCCATGTGGTAACATCTTTTGACTCTACAGGCCTAGGATGGTATGTACAACTTTGAATCCCAACCAAGCTCTAGATGAGATATTTCATTGTGTGTCATAAGCTTTCTATATTATAGATGAAACATAATCCATACATATTAAGCCTCTAAGGCTGACTAATGAAATAATGAAGAAAATGCACTTAGAAAAGACCCTACCAATGAAGGATACATTAGAAATCCATATCATCAAGATACCTGTTTAAATTTGATGGCTCGTCTGGTCATCAAAACTATCAAAAATTGAAGAGGGACTATGCATTCAATTTAATTTTTATAATCAGGTTACAAATGTTTCCCACCAATAAATGATCAAAAATAATGGAATCCAATGCAAGACTGGCCAATAACATTAATCAAAAGGTGGAAAATTTAATTGAGAATCATCAATGAAGTGTGAATCATAGGCATCTGTATGGCATGCACATTGAGATCACATGAAGAGAAAAAGATAAACTTATCCTTAAAGAGGCATGAAAATTAGTTGCACAAAAGCATGAATTATGGCAATCCTGAGATAATCCTAACTGCTTTTTGTTGCCAACATTTAATTGAGGCATAGTGTTAACTACATAAAGCTTGCACATGCATCTAATCTATTAGAGATCCTGTTAGAGGTACAATCACTGAGGGGGGGTGAATTAGTGGTGACAAATAATCCAATTGAATTTCCAAATCCTTCAAACAATTAAGCATTCAATATAACCATTCATGAAGTATACAAGATATTTATAGCAATGAATAATGAAGATAATTCAAGATTACACACACAACACAAGATCTATGTGGGAAACCCTCTTGGGGAATAAAACCCACTCTCAAGCCTACAAACAAATGGACTACTTTTCCTATAAGATGATCACAAACATGAGACTGGTCAAGTCTTTTTGACTAGAATTTAGTGAAACACCTATTTCACAAGGATCACCTATCTTTAGGATGATCAAGTGCTTATGAACACCTATTGGTCAATTTCTTCTAACTGGCTTTAGTGAAACACCTATTTCATAAGGAGCACTTGCCCCTAAGATGATCAGGTCCTTCTGACCACCTACTTGTTAAGTCCTTCTGACCTAGATGTGGAGCACCCTTCCAACACCAATGAAATGAACATATCCTAATTATTGATTGCCTACTACAATGTATATCAAGTCTTTTAAACTTTGTACACTACACAATCCACACTCTGATCTGCCTCTCAAATCAACCACCAAGATCACATAGACATCATCTATCCTTCACTTATCCTCAATCTTCAAACCTATAAGAGAACTATCTTTGATATTATAAATATAACCTATAGGTCATACACATAGTCATCAACCTACTTTGATCTACAATAATCTACTAGGCACACACCCTTTCTCCTTTCCTTTGCTTTTCAACTCTCACATTCACCTCTTCTCAAAAGATTAGAAATTACCACTTTTAATTTCACATTTTATACAGCCTTCAGGATTATTAACTTCTTGGTTGGCATTTAGACTTGAATTAACCCTTAAGGCATCTTACATAGATCAATATTATCCTCACAGGTCATCCATATAAACTATGGGTCACACTTAAGCAGCTACACCTTTCAATTAGGCCTTAATAGCCCTTATAGATCTCATAGAGACCTATTCACCCATTTAGCACTTCAATAAGAAAATTAGAAACATAAGACCACTTCCAAATTCATAGGTCCAATCCAAAGGAATTATTAGACATCCTAAAATTATTACATTGATCATAACACACCTCTGCATATGCTCAATATACTCAAACATTAGCCTTGTACACAAGAACACCATAAATGAATAAATAGTCAACTTCTAATAATTTATTCATACTCAATAGGATTGGTAAAACCTCCAAAATACATATAGATGATATTTAGGGAGTTTAAAATAATTTATAATATCTAATTCCCATTGAAACATCCAAATACCATCAAAATAACTCAACATATCCTTCTTGGGTCACTTACAGAACATGGTCAAACACATAGTAAAATTTAGAGCTCAATAACTTTGATTATATAAACATTAAAACCTTATAAATAGATTTAATAGATGCATCTTGAAGTCCTATACAACTTTTATTTTTACTACATCAAGAAATTCATCCTGAATCAAAAGTTATAGCTCAAAAACTAAGCACTAGTTTTCCTTCATTAATTTGAATATTCAAATTCCAACGGTCACTATTACACATCAATTTTTTTTTCAACATCTCGTGTCCTCATATCACTTGATAAAATATGCATCATTGATATATTTGAGAGTATCCTAATCTTTAACCATTCTAAACATTGTCACTTTGACCTCATCTCGTGCTCCCTGGTAGTTTTGACCAAATATGCATCGTTGATCTTCTTAAAAGTAGCTTGGTCTTTACCTTTGCTCACTGTTAAACATTGAGAACTTATTATCATCTCACTACTTCCTAAAAATTTAGAACAAATACACTCCATCTATCTCTTTGAGAGTAACCTAGACTTCTACCTACTTAAATTTTAGATACTTTGATCTCTTTGACTCAATATGCATCATACATCTGCATCTGTATGAACATCTACTTACCATTGATCTCTATCTGATAGGTTAATTTTGTCCTGTAGATCTGTGATGAGATTAAATGTGCACCATTAGATATCCCTTTGAAAAATTGGCTAAGTATGGGAACTTAGTGAACTTTTATCTGAGAAGCCAAATTTGCATCTTAATAACTTTTGCTATGCTCAATATCATGACCTAAAATTTGAACCATATGATCTTCTTTCATAGGGGAATCATCGATATATCAAGCTACTCCTAGAACCTTCATGCATGTGAAATATAATGACATAAAATTGATTACTCAAATCTTCTTAAACTTAGACATTAAGCTCGTATTCATTTCATGCTGTCGATCTGTGATGTGATTAAATATGCACTGTTAGATCCCCCTTGTAAATTTGGCTAAGTATGGGAAAACATTGCAAACTATCTAGGAAGCCAAATTTGCATAGTTATATATTTTTTTCCACTCACCTACATGACCTGAAACATGGACCATATAAATATAGGACTAATTTGATCACACCTATATGACCAACTCCCCCTGACTCATCTATATGTGGTAATGGTGATGCCATCAAACTACCTACTGAAATTTTTCTATCACAAAACCAACTATGCCAAGATGAACATAATGAATAACTAGATGAATACCATACACTTAAACAATATCTCCAATCATCCTTGACCTATGATAGGACCCATTACACATGCTCAATACTTCAGACCTATCCCTAATCATGCCAAACCTGAAGATCAACCATGCCTACTTCAAGTATACTAGGACAAGCACACTGCACACTTTATCATTGACACTTAGACTATCAAGAGAATTCAGCCACTTACCTAGATGCCTCCATGACATCATTGAAAACTCTGCAATAGATCCATAATACCCTTTCAACTACATCTCTTAGTTGTATTGATGATTTTTGTAACTACCCAAATAGTGGGTGAATTTGAATTTGAACTCCATGGAATTAATTGTCTATATAAGAACAACTCCTACAATGTAATAAGTGTTGACATTTTTTAGGATTAGAGAAGGCTATACTAAGGCTGATCTTCTTAGGATTAAAGAGAGTATGCCCATTTATTTTTGTGCATTTTCCTATTTTTGTAGTTAGTCTTTTTGACTCAAGGTTGTTTGGAAGCCATGACTATAATCTGAATGAGTATTGGATGAATCCAAAATGACCCTTGAATGCAACATATTTATATAAAAGAATTTTAAATTGAAAAAATTGGCTTACACATGAAATATGGTGGTTTTATCTTCCTTTTTTGTATTTTTGTTATCTCCCTTAGACCTTGTACTGTCATTTAGCTAGAGTCATGCTAGGTCTGACTCAACTAAGGAATGGTTTCTTCAAGGATTTGTCTACCTAAGAAAAATTAATCATTTTTATTAGAATGTAGAATATTTATTCTCTTTATTCCCTACTCTTATCTCTTTTTATTTTATTTATCAGTCTATTAGATTATATTAGTTTAAAATCTAAATAATTTGCTCTTAGTTTTATATCTTGATTTCTTGAATCATTGTTTGCAGCTACTATTACATTATTGTATCTAAGTATGATATATACATATTTGAATCAACTAAATTTTCATTCTATATTTTTACATTGATTCCCTTAGGTATTAACTTCTAGTTTAAATGCACATTGATTTTTATGAAATAATCCAGTGACCAATAAAGGCACCTTGAATTGGAATGGTCAAAATGAGCCATTGAGAGAAGATCAATACACCTAAACTAGGTAGAAGAGAACTTTGGGAGTGGAGATCTCAAGATTTCCCTTCTTTTAGGAGGGAAATGTGTGTAAAAAAATTAACCACTATTTTTTGGCCATTTATGTTAAAGGACTGATCAACAGTTATGTTGTTCTCTCAAGTTCTCTCTCAGATGTGCTGAGTAGTCATGGAATATATTGGTGTAGTCTTCCACTGATTGATTCTTACACTAACATAGTTGTTAAAACTTAATGTATTCATCTTTAAAGTGTTAAATAGGTATTACTCCTCCCTTAGTGCATCAACAAAAGTCTTCCATGATTTGATTGGAACACACTCTTACACATGCTACATATTGAAGGTCTTCCATAAGTGAACAACCAAAATAGACATATTCAATACTACGAAGGTGATTTTATCAACATTAGTGAAGAAATTGATTGAGAAGTATACCTCAATTTTTTGAATCTAGGCATCCAATTCTTTAACATCGATCTTGCCTTCAAACAGAGGGATGCCAAGATTAACTTGTACTTTGAAGGGAGTTTGCTACTGAAACTATTGTTAAGCATATTGTGGAGGTGTAGTAGAAGGCATCAGGTTGAGATGTATCATAAACTTGTAGATTTGGTCAAAAAGTGTGGCGTGTTATGCATCTAATGTGTCAAAAATAAGCCTCTAATCCTCTGGGGCTACCTCAGGTTGCTTCTGGGTATCATCCATCTTATTTTTACTACAACATTCTTCTAGGAATTCTAAAATATAACTGAGTGACATAACTTATTTCTTGAGTTGTGATCACATGTTTACATGCATAGGAAAGGAAAGAGCTCTTTAATTTTGATACTAATGATCCACACCATGAGGCCTAAGAACAAGTGTGTTGGGAATAATTGAGTTAGACCATGTAAAATGAATGTGTAGAGATGTATTTAGATAAAATAATCAAAACACATCCAATGGAGCAAAAGTTACTTGAAAGAAATACAACTTCTATTCAATAATAGAGAATAGGGAAAAATGGTACACTATGTTATAGCTCATGCATTATAGAATATATATGTGGAACATGCTATATATGTTGTGACTGTGTATTGCATTGACCCCTAGGCTAGATGCATATGTTACATATTTAACATGGATAATAAAAGAGTAATTACAATTATTATTAGTTACAAAGAAGATAGTTAAAAATTGTTTCATCTTCCTTACTAGATGATGGTTAAGCTTCTAGGTTGGTGGAAACTATTAGTCCATCTAACAAGGTTACCAACTAGAGAGTGCCACTTGACAAGCCACATGATTAAAATAGGCTTACATGTGGATGTGATGAAATAAGGATATATGTAGGCATGTGAGCCTATGAATGAGTACTAAGATAATATGTAGAGTTGCAAGTTGAGTGTAAATTTTTGTGAACTAGTGCAAGACTTATGTACAAGAGTGTAAGCAAGCTTCATTCAGAGGAGTGCATATAAGGTTCAAGCTGTATATAGAGAAATAAGTGAGGGGCTTATTATGCTATATAGGAGTTGTAAGTGAATCATTGTGTTTATTAAAATCTAAGAGAAACGCGTCCTCTAATTTATTGAAAGTGGATAGGGAACCATTGGGAATACCATATAACCAATCCCAAACTTCACATGTTAGGATTCTATGGAAATATTTTAACAATAAGTGTTCGTCTTTATCCCAAGGACCAAAAGAGTGTAAATATTGAATTACATGATAAGGATATTCAAATATATTTTTTGTGAGAGGTTTATTTTTGAGAATGTTATCGTTAATAGTATCATTGCATGATAACATTTATAAATTGAGAATTAAAACTTTTCATTGGATGTCTCCAACTATATTCATCATAGACATAAGATGACTAGTAGGAATTATTGAAGTGTGAACAAATATACTTATGGGTTGTATTTTTCCATTTTTTTGAAACCTAGGAATGGTAGTTTATAATTATGAATAGATTGGCAAAAAGAGGAAACTTTGCTTACTTGTAAGTATTTGCATGAGGAAACATTCACATTATTTGGTGTTTGTAAGGAAGCCATGATATATCTATGAATGTTATGGAAATTTGTATGACTAAATACATTAATATTGGGCACAAGTGTATCTAATTTTATTGTGGTAGATGGAGAAGGAACATGTTGACTATCTTCATGATATGATAACCTAATTTATTGGTTATTGATAGCGTGGACCATGGTATCTAATATAAGTCATGAGTGAATAGTGGAAGTGGGATGATTAATATTATAAACCTTCAGTGTAGGCAAGCAAATGAAAGGTGTTGAATATGTCTCTTATTTTTCACATGGTTTTGGTAAGATTTCTAGTTTAGTATCACAAAGATGATAATTTATTAACATTTTGATTTTATTTTGCTCCATAGCTATAGCTTTGGAAATATATGTGTCTTATTGCTCATAGGTATGATTGATTTGAAAAAATTGTCCATGTAATTATATTGCCTTTTATCTTTAGTATCCATATGATTTTGAGTGAGATTAAAATAAAAATAGAATAAACCGAATACAAAATATGAAACCCGAGAAAGTTGAAAATCCTAGAGAATGTTGTGGTTGCATTGGAAGACTCAGAGGTTATCTTCACTAAATGTTTAACCATTTTTGGAAAGGGTTATGTTGATTCCTCTATGTGTATCATAGGTGATATTAGTGTTTAAAGAACACTTCTCATTTTATAATTTAGGAAATTCAAAACATGAGTTATAGGTTGTGATAATTGGATTATCCTTGATGAAATAGAGGCAGATCAAGCATACTATTCCATAATATTTATATTTATTGGTGGTTGGGAACCACCATGGTCTAGATAATAATATATATGTAAATCATGAAGAATATATGCTATTATTAGTGAATTATGATCAAGAACTAATCTAAATACTAATCTAAGATGGATATTTACAATTACAACTAAACTAGAGTGAATTGGTTAAAAAGGAGCAAAAAGGAAAGGTAGGGTAGAGAGAAAGTATGTGATTGCTAATCTTTGTCTCAAACATCATGACAAGGCTTAAATTCCAACTGAACATACATTTAACCAATGTATAATGTAAAATAACATATGCTCAAATCCCACTACACACCAACCAAGTATCTAAATATAATATTAATAAATACAAGTAAGAATTGATTTTGATTTAAAGATCTACTAATGTAATCAAATAACATTTGCACATCTTTATGCAGAGTTAATAAAATGAAGCAAATTTAAAGACATTAAACTAATCTAGTGTTGGCCCAAATTAGCAATCCTATATTGAAGATACATGTTCATAATTTTTCAAAACCCCTCAAATATAAGACCTAGAATAGATAATTGAGAGAGAAGCCATGATAACAATTCACACAGATAATTGAGACAAACTTTGTAGTATTCCTTGCTTGTATTAAATAACTCCAAAAGTTACAAAGTAGTTTTATCTCTTAAAACTCTCTCCTCTTTACAATAGATAATGCTCCTTTTATAGATTGTAAAGAAGCCTGTCAGTCAGTTGCATCAACCTATAAGTGTACAAAGTAAGGAAAATTATCTTTTTAAAAAAGTTTATAGAATAAAATAGAGTTTTACAAATGACCTAACCTTTAGGAAAATGTGCCAACAAATTTTCACATGCCTTTACAAGAGAATATTCTATTTTTTTAAATATTGCAAAATTCATATGGAAAAAAATATTTTTAACTGGTTGGTGGGCCCTGTGTTGATATAACTTCTTTCTTTTGCTAAAGGATATTTAATTTATAGTGTTCATTGATGATAAACTAAAGATCAATTACTGGTTTTAAGAAAATATCCTATCCATGGTATTCTAAGTCTTTAAGGTCCTTTTTAACCTTTTCCATAGTTTGTTTGATTCCCCTGGCATCTCCTATTTTCTCTTCAGAGGAGAGAAGTAGACCCATAAATTTTCTATTGCCTTTAATTGTTTGGTTTTCTCCTTGTTTTCTTACTTCTTACATGAATTTTAAGGTCCTTTGTTTGAACTCTTCATCTCCTATGAGACCCAGTGGGCTTAGGGATATGGGCTCTTTGATCAAGCTATCTCGGATATGAGACATTTCACCTTCTAGCGGTTTGAATTCTTTAGCAAGGTTTTCCAAATCCTTGGCCCAATTTTATAGGGCCTCATTTTTTTCAACCAATATGGCCATGGCCATATTAAAATGTGCCTTACTAATAGTTCTAAAACTTGGGACTAGATTCTTAGATAGAGCCTTAATTAGTTCCCTCACTTGCGATCTTGTAACTTGCCGTTGGCCAACTTGGCTTATTGCTTTAGAGATTTGCATCCCTATTTCCTTTTATCTTAATTTGGCTATTTTAAAAGAGCTAAATAGTCTCTCCATGACATCCTCAAATTTATTAAACCTATCTTCATGAATGGACAACACAATAGCCTCTTTTAAATTCTTTTTTTGTAGTAGACCCTTGATCATTATTTGCAACTGATCACTTTAAGCCTAGGCTACTTCAAGGATATTTTATTCAAATATCTTGTCTTGTCTTGGATTTTTTCTAACCACTAGAGTTAAACTAACAAATGGTTCAACCTTTTAGAAGGTGAACTCTTCACCTCCTACCATAGCCTTTCTCTCAATCACTCATTTCATGCTAGCAAATTTTGGATTAAACCTGACTCCTACTGATGATTTAGTCACTTTTGGAATAGGGATCTTAACTTGTGCCTCACTTGAAGTTATATAAATATCTATTTGAGTGCCACTTGATCCCCCAAGTGTAGTCATATTTCTCTTTTTCTCTTGTTGATGCAACTCCATAATATAAGGTTTCAATTCCTCATGAACATGAATGTTTATTGACTTTGTGATTGCCTAATGATGGTGCATGGTTGGTATCTTTTACAGTTTTCCATATAGAAACTACTCAAGAATAGTTGGTCCATAAATTGGGTTCTCATAACTAAAGATATTGACCTCACTAAATGGATGAGTGAAGGTTAGTCTGGGTTTCTTTGGTCCTATATAGACAAGTACCAGTTTAACCTTTCTCTTCTATAGGAGAGCAATGAGAACTAGGTCTAATGCTATCTCCTTTCCTTTATCCTTTTTTACCTTTGATTTATCCTCAGTTTAGGGTTAAGGTTCTTTCACTTGTTCCCCTTGTTCATATGACCTGTAGGTGTTGGTCAATGTTTATAATGCATCTTCCACTATTTCACTTGGGTCTAATGTAATTACACCTATATATTCAATAGGAAACTCTGGTATTTTAGGTTGGGTTGAGGATAATACCCATTCACTAGGTATAATTTATTTAAGCCTCTATATAATCTATACTTCAAGTTTTTGTGTAAATTATGTCTCAAGATGCTATGTTTTTGTATGTTGTGTTGGAGGCGGTCCAAAATATTGACCCCTAATAAGTGGTACTAACTTAGATGAAGTTGCCAAATGTCATCATTTCCCTTCTGATCCCTCATTAACCTTGCTTTTGGGTTGATGTTGAGTTTCTTCAACCTTGTTAGAACCTCATAAAAGGATGAATATTTTGTGTACATACGGTCATAACCACTTGGGTGATGCTCAAAAGGCACATTTATTTATTTGGACTTTAAATGCTTTGTGACCTTATTATTTGGGTCCTATTGCCTTAAGTCATCATGTTGCAATTTGAAAGAGGCTCTATGTCTAGTAGCATCTTCAATGTTGTTCCAATATTAGAAGATGGTCTTGCCAATATCCAAGGGTGGAATATGTAGAAATCCTTTCTTTTTATCTCTACAAACACCATATATACCATTGCATATTTAAAATACAACTTCCTGCTCAACTAATTTATTTAGAACATGGACTGGTAACCTTAATGGAGTGCACTATGTTCCCACAAACTGGATGACTATGTAGTCCAAGTAAAACCATATATCCCTAATGGATTTAATGCATTTCTTGGACAATGGAATGATCCTTGGCATAGGGTTCCTTGTTATGGCCTCAGATAAATGAGGATAGATGAAATCACATATAAAATGAATATGGTCTCTGTACTTGAAGATTTGTAGCTTAAAGTAAAATTGGGACACTATCTATGTCATTTTAGGAGACTATCCCCTAAAGTTAGGAATCTCAATTGTGGTAAGTAGGGCATCTAGGAGGTAAGAAATCATATATAATTCTTTCCTAGTTCCTTTCTTGACTATGGAGATCTATCCACATAATTAGGTGCTAATAAGTTCACTAATAGGAGGAGTTAGCTCCTTTTCAATCATATAATACACCAGGGGCACCTATATGCTATCAACATAAGTGGTTATGGGGATTCCATAGAGTTTGATCATTAGGGTCATTATTACTCTAATTATAGGTCAGAATTGGCTGATGGGAATGCTCCCACTAGGGTTAGAAAACACATGGTTTCCAGAATACAACCATGGTACTAGGATGGTTTTGAGGTCATTTTCCTTAGCCCATTTAATGAGTGTGGGCACATCTACCCAGGCATTGGGAATATTTTAATAGTTCTCAAATGCAATGGGGGACATATATGCAACACATTTACAAGTACGCTCATTATTTATCATGCCTTTTTCAATTTTACATTCTTTAAAAATAGGGAGAAGGAGATCTATATAGTGAAGTACCTTTGGTTTGGCTACTGCATGGTAAAGGCTTAACATTTGTGCTAAAATTGGGTCATAATACCTTGTCTTGAAGGATACAATCTTTTCATCTTCTTTGGTTGTGGGTTAAAATTCCTTAATTATCCAAAATATTTGGGACCAATTATTTTCTCTAGTGTTCAAGGACACAGTTTCAAGTACTATGTCTTTAAAGACCCTTCCTTCTAAATCTATGGTCAAATATAGATTAGTGTCCTCTCTATGTTACTTTTAGGTTGCCATGACTATGAGTTTTGCAAATTACTCACTAGTGGTCTACAAATCGACTCTAGATCAGTTTATACCTACTTAAATGATAATTGGGTTTTTTTGGTTTGAATATGGTTAATTTAGGATCGAATTAGGGATTCAAGTAGAGGCTAAGGCTTTTATATAACTTTAATGGTGATGATTTACTTGGACTTAGTGAATTCATGCCTTGGATTTGATTTAGACCTTTACTTTATATGTTTACTTCTTCAAACCCCTAAAATCTCTAGTTTTATCATCTTGTGCCCATGTGGCATCTATGTGGCATTCTATTGGTAGTTTCATGGCACTTTTTCATAATTTTTTTAAAGTATTATACATTTCCTTTTAAAATATGCCTTTTTTTTCACACTGTCTGATCTTCATGCATGGATCAACATGGATTATTGATCTTGATCCTGGGACTTACACGCTGTTGGTCTTTATCTATATCAGGATTCATGGTTGTGCCACTCAGTAGTTCTATAGGTCTTTAAAGCTCTGCACATCACTAGTTTGCACTTTAATGTGATTACGCCATGTGGTGGTCTTGTGTTTATCTGGAGCTTTGTTAAAAAGTTCATCCTAGTTTTGCACCTTTTGATCTTTCTTTCTCGATCATACGTGAGTCGTAGATCCTGAAAATGTACATGAACTTTAATCAGTATCAAGACATACAAAGAATTTAGGCTAAATACTCTAGGCTATAGTTGTATTTTATGTTAATAAACATGAAACTAACTTTAGACCAAAGTTTTTTAGTCTAAGATTAAAACACATTAAAAGGGGGCCCCACATAACAAAAGGATCTAATGTAAGGTTTTAACCTAGAGTTTTACCATGTTAATAAACATGATAAAAATTTATATTAAAAGTTTTAAGCTAATTTTTATGGTAATGGGACCTTTCATTATACTAAGCCCATTAGGCTCAAAAGACCATGAGGCACATATAAACTAAGGTTCGGGTCAATGTTTAAAAACATGACTAGATTCTAGCATGATATTCAAGCTTAACCTATGCAAATCTATACCTAATTATAAATATCTTGAGTCTAGACATGGCTTTAAATAAACTAGATTCATCTATGGAAGATTAATTTTGACATTGAGATATAAGTCTTAAGCACATTTATCTTCTGAGTGAAATTGGATCTTTAACTAAATTTTAATGATCTCACAGACGTCAATGATGGCCTCATGGGCACTAATGACATTCGTACAAATGTTAAAATTAATTTCAAATAACTTTTCATAAGGGGATAAAATTTTAAGGCCTCACGAGCGTTAATGGCGTTCATGTGAATGCCAAATGATGTGCGTGAGAGCATCAAATTTGAGTCCCAAACATAGTTGGTTAAATAAAATCTTGGGTTTAATATGTTCTAGTAGATTATTTATTATGAGTAAGAAAAAACCATAGATCATGATCTAAATAGATGCACACTATTGGTCCCTATAGTCATAAATTGGATCAAGTTATCTCAGGGCCGTATATAAATTTTAGACTAAGTCATAAGCCTGAGTCTTGAAACATAATAAAATGATGACCCTTTGAATAATTAAAAATCATTACACAAGATATTATCCCAAGGTCCTTTTTATATTTAGTTCAAATGTGGGAGTGCCATGTGGTAACTCCATGGGGCTCTTGAGCTTTGAATCTATTGACCTTATGAAGAGTTTGTAGAACATTGATCTTTGTATGGGCTCCTGCAAGCTATTGATTATGATATGAGTGATTGAGCAAGATTAGCTTGATGGATCAAAGCATTTTTGTTGGGTCTCTTTTGTTCCATCTAATCAATGTTGCTTGATGAAGCATGAACCATTGATCTTGTGAAGAAGCAAGATATTTAAGCTAGAGCTCAGGGAAACATAAAAACTTAGGCTAAAGTCTTAGGGCTAAGGTCTCATTTATTTTTAAAAAACATGAATGGGGAATTAGGATTAAGATGTTAGGATAAGTACCAAGAAGGACCATGAACATAAAGTGACATCGAGCTAGAAAAGTAAAGGACCCTGTAAGCATGAAAGTTAGACCCAATTT
The DNA here is from genome assembly GCA_037957365.1 of Torreya grandis. Lineage (NCBI taxonomy): Eukaryota > Viridiplantae > Streptophyta > Pinopsida > Cupressales > Taxaceae > Torreya > Torreya grandis. Next base: position 612,696 of record JARHVA010002161.1, read on the forward strand.
TAAAACAAAAAAGAACAAAGGAAGGTGAAATATAAAGGGACCAAACCTGATTTTTAGGCTAGGGATTAGTTATGTTTAAAAAACATGATTAAGTTTTACCATAAAAATTAAACTTAGTTCATTGAATTCTTAAAGTGCTCTCACAAATTTTGCTCTCATGAAATTTGGATGTAAATTGAAGGATCTAAGCAAAGGTTTTTGAAAGAGGGTTTCAAGCTTTTCAAAAGATGGATTTAATATTGAATTCCTATAGACCAAAGGATAGATAGAAATCTTGAATGAGGATTAATATGTAAAATTCAAGTGTAATCCACTCGATGAGGGTCCCATGAAACCTATAATAGAAGCATGAAGATCCAATGTTAGCAATATTAGGTGAAGTTAAAGCAAAATCATGAATAAATAGGCCACTTTTATCAGGTGTGGATGATATTCAAATACAAATAATCTACAAAACATGTCAAATTTTTAGTGTTAAGGTTCAGAGTTGCACAAGGGTCCCTATTTTCAAAAATTGGGGTATGTTAGCCTCAATAAATGGTGAATTTTGGGGGAAACATAGCAATATGTTAGAATTTAGAGACTCTATTTTAGATAAATAACTAGGTCACTTATTCCACTTGACCAATGGTATTATTAAGATCAGTTCATGGTTGAAATAAACCTTGCATTTGCAAAATTAAGGTTAAACATCAAAACATAGCCATGTTGTGTGTGTGCTTTGATTCGACTTACTATTTTCCATGAGATTTAGGGGGAAACTTCTAGGTTTCAAGTCTTTAATCATTAACCTTGACTTGAAGCATGTTTGGATACTCATTATGCATCATTCTCTTAGTGTAGGGAAGGTTTAGGCATTGCTTTGCTACTAGTCAGGTGTCCATAGCCCTAATAGAGATGCATTTAGCTCCACTCATGGCTTTATTCCACTGCCAACCAGGTGTCTATAGACTTGATGGATATTACCAAAATCACCTTTGCTTAAAAATCTTTTGATTTTTTAATAAGCTCTTGTTTTTGTATTTTTAAATCTTTTGGGCTTTCCAGCAAAGGTTGGGAACTAATATAGCTAGGTTTAAGGATTTGGTCAAGTGTATGATCTTAAGACAATCACCTATGGTTGTAAATTTTGTCCCAGACAAGGATATGTTTTAAGTGTAAACATGATTGTGCCTTAATAATTTAAGCTTTCATTCTATATGTAAGTTCTTCTTGAAACCAATTTTAGATCAAAACAATGTTTAAGTCCTAATAGAATAGTTAACCTATTCACCAGTCCTTATTAGTTTCCTTAAATTATAACATCAAACTCATATTTCAATCCCATGGTCATCACATGCTTAAGATCCATACTTGTATTTTTAGACTCGCAGAGTTATTTGAGCAATCAAGTGAACTTTAGCCTGAGGGCTGTCTGAAAGAACTTATTAGAAGCAAAGAACAATGCAATAGAAATCAAACACATAATGGAAAGGAAACACATAACAACAAAAAATATGGTAGGAAGTAAATTAAAAATAAGAAAAGATATACAAACTTATGTATAAATAAGGGATAGGAAGGAAAAGGATAAAAGGGAACAAACTAGCCTACCTACACTAATTCTAACCATCCTTAATGATTTACTCCATTAAGATCCCAAGTGGAGCAGTAGAAAAGTAATGCTTGAGATATTGCCCATTGGTGGGCAGTGTGAACTATACTCCTTATAGATCTTTTAGTTTGAAGGTGTTATCTTCAAGTGTTTCTACAATTTGATAGGGCTTGATCCACAGAGGTGTGAATTTACCATGTTTTTCTTGGGCTTAGATGCCTTGTCCCAAAGAAGAACTAAGTCTCCCTGCCTAAACACCCTGAACTTTGATCACGTGTCAAACCACCTTTTTAATGTGGTCTAGTGCCTTCTAAAGTTAGAAAATACTTCTTCTCGAGTATCTTCCATCTAAACTATGTCAAGTAGTCTTGAGTTTGTAAATTCTTGCTCCTCCTCCATATACTCTTGCATAAACTTATAAGTTGACAGCTTAAGTGTGATGAAGAATATGGGCTCTTGGACATATACCAATAAGAAGGGAGACAATTTAAGGGCCTATTTGAATCTCATTCTATCTACCCAAAGGGCATATTTGAGGATCTTATGCCATGTTCTAGGTTTGTCTACAACAAACTTCTTAATCACCTTCATCAAGTTCTTATTCATTGATTTAGACACTCCATTACCTTGAAGGTAATCGTTGGATGAGTAATTGAGGATAATACCATTATCATATGCCCATTCTATCATTTATATGGATATTAATGTAGACCCATTGTCACATACCAAAGAGAGTGGAGTCCCAAATCTAGTGCATATGTTTTCTTCTAAAAACTTGATCACTTCTTTAGTTTTGCACTATTTGGTAGTTACTGCTTCAGTCCATCTAGTGCAATAGTTAGTAGCTATCATAACATATTTGTGATCTTTCAATGAGTTAGGATTTTTGACCCCAATGAAATCCATCCCCCATTGGGCAAAAGTTTTTTTAATCATGACCAATTGTAAATACATGGTTGGCTTTGGTTCATTTGTGCTAAAAATTTGGCATGAATGGTATTCTCTCACATGCTTATGAACATCTTTAAAGATGGTGGGACAATAGTAGCTAGCCCTGAGGATCTTCTAAGTTATTGCCCTTCTAGAGGGATTCCCACTTCCCAAATTTTCATGAAATTTTCTCATGATCTTGGATGCCTCTTCCTTGGATACACATCTTAAGTACACACCTTCAAAGTTATTTTGGTATAGGATTCCATTCTTGATTAGATAGTGAGCTATTTTGAGAATTAGGGATCTTTTCTACTTCATAATTAGTCCTACAGAACAAGTTCCATTAATCAATAGTGAATGATGGGATCATACTAGTCATTAGGTTGAAAATTCTATTGATGAACCTAAATAATACTTAATTTGGGGCTAGTATTGGCAATCATTTGATTCAAACCTTGACACCTTACCAATTTTGCAGTCTTTAACTTTATGTCATATTATTGAAAAGCAATCATCCACTTACCTCTTCTCTCTCCAAGTTCACATTTACTTAGCATTAACTTAGTGGCCGAGTCTGGTAGAATGACATGCACTTTATTCCTAAGAATGTAGTGCCAAAATTTATTGACGGCTTTGACTAATGAAAAAGCTTGTTTATCAATTAAAGGCTAATTTAACTTAGAATTTCTCAAGTTAGTCCTCATGAAAGTAATTATATGGTCACACCCATATATCTTCTGAGTTAAAACAACAACAATGGTGTGATTAGAGGTAATTTTTTTGAAAAGTCTAGACTTATCAAGACTAAGGCTTGACTGATTATCTTTTTGATGCCCTTGAAGGCCTTCTTTGATTCCTCATTCCATGAGACTTTAGCATCTATCTTCATCATATCATTTAATGGTTTGATAATTTATACAAAGCCAAAAATGAATTTTCTCACAAATTTTATTTTGCCAAAAAATGATTTCAATTATTTTCTACTATTGGGAGGTTTTATCTTTGATGTAGCTTGTATTCTTTTAGGATCTATAGAAATTCCATCTTTATTAATAACATGGCCTAACAACTTTCCATCAGTGACATAGAAAATGCTTTTTTGGGGGTTGAAGGAAATTCCATACCTTTTACACCTTTCAAATATCTATTGTAAATGCATGAAGTGATCCTCCCTATTCTTAGAGATAATAGTTAGATCCTCCATGTAGATTATGATGCATTTACTGGTCAAACCTTGGAAGGCATGGTCCATGTATCTCTATAATGTAAATCCTACATTGATCCATCCAAAAGGCATTCTCTTATAGGCAAAGGTTTCCCACTTGGTCAAAAATCTTATCTTCATTCTATCTTCCTAGTTCACTAGCACTTGATTATATCTTGAAAAACCATCGAGGAATGACATCATGGTAAAAATAGAAAAAAATTGTATTACTTGGTCAAGATATGGAAGCAGATAATTATATTTTTTAGATGCCTTATTCATATTCCTAAAATTGATACATAATCTAATTTTACCATTATTTTTCCTAACTAATACCAAATTGGCAACCCAGGTAGAGTGTCTAATCGGAAATACAATTATAGCATCCAAAAATTTCTTGACTTCTTTGAAAATCATGGGTTCTAAAAGAGTATTTATAGGCCTTTGATTTTACCTAAAAGGTTTGCAATTCTCTTTGAGAGGTATGGTATGGGTGATGACCCTTAGATCAAAAATCTTCAAGTCATCATATGACCAAATTATTACATCTTTGTAATTTATTAACATTTCTTTAGCTCTTTTTTTTTCAAAACTTGTATATACTTTTCCAATGTTGACTAATTGAGGTTGATCTTGAGGTCCAAGATCAACTACATTGTAATCCTTCCCATTTACTTTAGGAATCTTAGAGGCCTCAACTAGCTTATCTTGATCAAATAATCTTTCTAAGGCAGTCATTCCCTTGGGGATACTTTTGTCATTCAACTAAATGAATTTGCAATAAAATTTGTCTTCAAGGGTGGTTTCATCAGACTCATCTATGACCTAGTGGTCATCACTAAAGACCTATAAATAGTTTACATTATGTAGGATCAAAAGACAAGGTATCAACTCAATGCTAAAGTTTGGTGAGTCCTAGTCAAGCATGAGATTAGCTAAAGTAGAGGCTAGCTTATTAATAGCTTTATTTTTCTCCCTAGGGGTGGAAGTAATATTGAAAGCATCAAAAGACTCAACTAAATCCCAGACCCTAAATTTGTACCTCTTAAGTTATGGCAATTTGCACTGATACTTTCTCCTTACATGATTGACTACTAGTTCTAAGTCACCATAAGCCAATATTTCCTTGACTTTATTTTTGATGGAAAATTGTAATCCTAGGATGAGAGCCTCGTACTCTATGAGATTGTTGGTACATGAAAACTGGAGTCTATAAGACGTTGACATTTCTTACCAATAGGGTCAGTTAGAACAATGCCTACCCTAGACCCAAATTTACACTTGACACCATCAAAATGCATCTTATACAATCTAGAAATGATATGGGAAGGTTTAGGATCACCTACCTTAGTAGTTTCAAGAGTGAAGACCCCCTAAATTAGAGCCCATTATGTTGAATCTATCATTCACTACATTGTATTAAGTGATCATATGTTTCATACTAGGCTCTCTTTCAACTCTAATTTGGTTTGAAACTCCTTTCCAAGGTAACCAAAAATACAAACAGTCTATGGACATATATCCATTTAAATATTTTGTCCATTCTATACTTAAAATTAGTCTATAGGCATTAGGAATATCCATCACTTGGATGTCTATGAATTGTTGGACTCTTGGCTAAAAATCTAGTTACATGTGAACATTTAAAAATTCCTTAATCACTTTGACCCTAGACTTATCTAATTGGGTGATAACCTTATTAGATTTAATGGGGGTCAAACCAAGTTGTTTACAAATTCTTGTAAGCATGATATTTATAGAGGCACTAGAATCTAATAAAAAATTATGATAGTTCTTACCAAATATTCTGACTATAAGCAGGGCGGGTAGAGACTCTCTTAGACTTGTACATAGCAACATTGGCATTATCAAATTTGGGTGGATTTTGAAGTTTTTTAGATAAGGACTCCAAAAATAGATCCCTTTGCTCAGTGATCTATGTTATTTCATGCAAATTAATTCTAGCCTTAATTTTTTTCATATCCTCCACAATAATATCACTAGTCCTATTTAAATAATTAAAAACATTAGTACTATGATAAAGTACTTCCCTTTGGAGGCTTTGGGTTATTATCTAAATTAGTATTTGGGGGGTACCAAAGTTGTTTGGAGGAGTTGAAGTAGTCAAGGGTTACTTATGCTCCCTGTTCTTTAGAGGATATGTCTTCTTTAAGAACTGATGGAAAACTTGGATTTCTTTAGGAACATCATCAGGTTTTTTATCTTCTTGGAAGGGCAAGTCAAATGTTTCTACCATGAAATTTTGGTCAGATGATTTAGAAGATCATGATGTACCTGGACCATTATCTTTGTTAGGCACTACCTCAAAAGTGTCCAACTCTTCCTGAAATGATTCAAAATCTTTATAGAACTCAATGAAATCATTTTATCCATGCTTAGTAGTATAATGAACTCTACAATAATTAGGCAAAACAATATCAATAAGGTTTATATCCATTGTTTTCTTATCAGAAGATGATTCATTATTCTTATTGTTATGAAATCTATCATTCTAAAACCTATTATTAGGTCTATTAAACCTTTGGAAAAATAAGTTTCTACCAAAACTTTATCTAGAATTACCAAATTGATTTTGCAACTGAAGGAAATTAGTAATAAGATTTTGTACCATATTTAATATATATTCATTCTCGATCTTGGGAGTTTTAGAGCTATGAACCTGGTTAGCACTGGAGGCTAGTACTAACACCTTTTGATCATATGGATTGAATCTAGTTGTAAGATGATTCAAAAATCCTAAGTTTTGGTTAGGGGTAGCATGGTTCAAGGGTAACTAGTTCAATGTTGGGATTTGATTCAAGGCTGGCCTATTCTGGTTTCTGTTAAGAAATATATTCAAAGTGGGCATATGTGGATTAACATTTGGGATGAAATAAACCATTTGTCTTTGAGGATGCATTTGATCATTAATGATCACTACTTCAGAATAGGCATGGGCTAAGGTGGTTATGACTAGAAGAGATCTCTTCAAGAACATAGAAGTCATAGGATATACTACGTCCTTATAGATTTCTAAAGCTAAAACATTATCGAGTTTATAGGGATATATGGTCCGATTATGAATATTTTAAAACCTAGCATTAAATGCTCTTATAGAGTCACTAACATCTCTTCTAATGGTTGTAAATTGTTGGTATAGGATACAAGTACTAATAACCTTGCCAAATTGGTCAATAAAGACATTGTTAAAACCATCCCAACTGGTAATGTAATTATTAGGAAAATTAAGAAACCATTCATATGCAACATCCCTAAATGTAAAAGGAAATAATCTACATGTTATATCTTCATAGGTGATATTTAAAAATATTAATGTAGCTTTAAATGATTTAATGTGTTCTTCTATAGTTACAACACCAATAGGACTAAATGCCATAAAATATTTCTTAGGATTGTGGGGGAGATCATATACTACACTTGGTATGTTGATGGAGAAATCACCTAACCATGCCATACCTTGATGAAGGTTAAATATAGGAATATCTTAGAGTGGTGAAGTTGGAAAAGACTTCGAATATCTATGCCTACCTTTGTCTCACCTAGATTTCCCATGGATTTCTAGTTCAACCAGAGGCTCCCTTGTTTTTGAATATGACCTTGTTCTAGTTCTAGGCAATTCTAGCTTGAGAACTTTGAATACTATTTTAAATATGATGTGTCAAGTTAATCTTTACAAAGAACCAAGTTTGAACTTGCACATTAATCAAAAGTTTCAAGGATTCATTTAAAGGACAATAAAGGACTAAGATCTTCAACTAACCAGCTAAAAAATGTGTCCAAATATGAAAAATATGATCAATATTTACATTTCTAAGCTCAAATGACCTCAAATTTGTAAAGGAGCTACCAATATTTGATCAAAATAAGCTATTCTAACCGCAAATAATTTGGATTATTATATCTTAAACTATCCTACCAATACTTCTCATTTTAGAATTTAGGAAATTCAAAGCATGAGTTGTAGGTTATGATAATTGGATTATCCTTGATGAAATAGAGGCAGAGTGAGTAGACTATTCCACAATATTTATATTGATTGATGGTTGGGAACCACCATGGTCTGACTAACAATATCTATGTAAATCATGAAGCATTTATGCTATTATTAGTGAATTATGATAAATAACTAATCTAAAGACTAATCTAAGATGGATATTTATAATGACAACTAAACTAGAGTGAATTGGTTAAAAAGGAGCAAAAAGGAAAGGTAGGGTAGAAAGAAAGTATGTGATTACTGATCTTTGTCTCAAACACCATGACAAGTCTTAAATTCCAAATGAACATGAATTTGACCAATGTATAATGTAAAATAGCATATGCTCAAATCCCACTACACACCAGTCAAGTATCTAAGGATAATATGAAAAAATACAAGTAAAAATTGATTTTGATTTGAAGATCTACTACTGTAATAAAATAGAATTTGCACATATTTATGCAGAGTAAATAAAATGAAGAAAATTCAAAGACATTCAACTAATCTAGTGTTGACCCAAATTAGCAACCCTATATTAAATATACATGTCTAAAATTCTTAAAAACTCTTCAAATCTAAGACCTAGAACAGATAATTGAGAGAGAAGCCATGATAACAATTCACACAAATAATTGAGACAAAATTTTTAGTATTCAAAAGTTACAAAGTAGTTTTAGCTCTTAAAACTCTCTCTTCTCTTTACAACAAACAATTCTCTTTTTATAGAATATAAGGAAGCTTGTCAGTCAGTTGCATCAACCTACAAGTGTACAAAGTAAGGAAAACTATCCTTTTTACAAGTTTATATAATACACTTGAATTTTCCAAATGACCTGAGCTTTAGGCAAATGTGCTAAGAAATTTTCACATGCCTTTACAAGAGAGTATTCCATTTTTTTAAATATTACAAAATTCATATGGAATAGAATATTTCTAACTAGCTGGTGGGCCTTGTGTTAATGCAGCTTATTTCTTTTGCTAAAGAATCTTTAGTCTGTAGTGTTGGTTGCTGACAAACTAAAGATCAATTACTGGGTTTAAGAAAATATCCTCTCCATGTTATTCTAAGTCTTTAAGGTCCTTTTCAACCTTTTCCATAGTTTGCTTAATGCCCCTCGCATTTCCTATTTTCTCTTCAAAGGAGAAACTTAGACCCATGACTTTTATATTGCCTTTAGTTGTTTGGTTTTCTCCTTGTTTTCCTACTTTTTACATGAATTACAAGGTCCTTTGTTTGAAATCTTCATCTCTTATAAGACCCAATGGGCTCAGGGTTGTGGGATCTTTGATCAAGCTATCTAGGATATGAGACATTTCACCTTCTAGCCGCTTGAAGCTTTAGTAAAGTTTTCCATATCCTTGGACCAATTATCTAGGGCCTTAATTTTGTCAACCAATATAGCCATGGCCATATTCAAATGTGCCTTGTTGATATTTCTAAAACCTAGGACTAGATTCTTAGATAGGGCCTTAATCAATTCCCTCACTTGGGAGCTTATAACCGGCCATTGGCCAACTTAGCCTATTGATTTATAGATTTTCATCCCTATTTCATTTTCTCTTGCTTTGGCTATTTTCAAAGAGCTGAATAGTCCTACCATGAGATCCTCAAATTTATTAAACCTATCTTCATGAATGAACAATACAACAACCTCTTTTAAATTCTTGTTACCTTGTAGTAGACCCTTGATAATTGTTTGCAATTGATCACTTTGAGCCTGGGCTACTTCAAGGATCTTATCTTCAAATATCTTGTCTTGTCTTGGATTTTGTCTAGCTACTAGAGTTAAATCAACAAATGGTTCAACCTTTTGTAAGGTGAACTCTTCACTTCCTACCATAGCCTTTCTCTCAATCACTCACTCCATAATCATAGATTTTAGATTAAACTTAAATACTACTGATGATTTAGTCACTTTTGGAGTAGGGATCTCAACTTGTGCCTCACTTGAATTTTTGGGAGTATCTATTTGAGTTCCACCTAACCCCCCTTGGGTAGTCATGTTTCTCTCTTTCTCTTATTGCTGTAGCTCCATAATCCAAGGTTTGAGTTCCTCATGGACATGAATGTTTACTAACTTTATGATTGCCTAATGATGGTGCATGATTGGTGTCTTTTGTAATTTTCCATATAAAAACCACTCAGGGATAGTTGGTCCATGAATTGGGTTCTCATCACTAAAGATATTGACCTCACTCAATGGATGAGTGAAGGTTAGTCTGGGTTTCTTTGGTCCTACAAAGACTACTCCTAGTTCAGCCTTTCTCTTTTATGGGGGAGCAATAGGAACTAGGTATAATGATGTCTCTTTTCCTTTATCCTTTTTTGCCTTTGATTTCTACTCAATTTGTGGTTGAGGTTCTTCCACTTTTTCCCCTTCTTCATTTGACTTGTAGGCACTGGCCAATGTTTGTAATTGAACTTCCATTATTTTACCTGGGTTCAATGTATTACATCTATATATTCAATAGGAGACTTTAGTATTTTATGCTGGGTTAAGGATGATGCCCTTTTACCAGGTCTACTTTCTTCAGGCCTCTGTTTAATTTGTACTTCAAGTTTTTATGTAACTTGTGTCTTGAGATGTTGTGTTTTTGTATGTTATTGTGCTGGAGGAAGTCTATAATATTAACCCCCAATAAGTGGTACTACCTCATACCAAGTTACCAAATGTCATCATTTCCCTTTTTATCCCTCATCAACCTTGCTTTTGGGCTAATTTTGAGTTTCTTCAACCTTGTTAGGACCTCATAAAAGGATGAAGCTTTTGTGTACATATAATCATAAGCACCTAGGTGATGCTCATAAGGCACATTTATTTATTTGGCCTTTAAATTATTTGTGACCTTATCATTTGGGTCCCATTGCCTCAAGTCATCATGCTACAACTTAAAAGAGGCTCTATGTCTAGTAGCATCTTTAATGTTGTTCCAATATTGGAAGATGGTCCTGTCAATAGCCAAGGGTGGAATATGTAGAAATACTTTCATTTTATCTCTACAAATACCATCTATACCATTGCATATTTGAAATGTAACTTCCTACTTAGCTAATTTATTTGGAACATGGACTGGTAACCTCAATGGATTGCATTGTGTTCCCTCAATCTAAATGACTATGTAGTCTAAGTAAAACCATATGTCCCCAATGGATTCAATGGATTTCTTTGCCAATGGGTTGATCCTTGGCATAGGGTTATCTGTTATGGCTTTAGATAAATGAGGATAAATGAAAGCATATATTAAATGAATATAGTCTCTATAATTGAAGATATCTAGCCTAGATTAAAACTGGGACAGTGTCTGTGTCATCTCAGGAGACCATCCCCTAAAGTTAGGAATCTCAATTATGGCAAGTAGGGCATCCAGGAGGTAAGACATCATATATAATTATTTCCTAGTCCCTTTCTTGACTACAGAGATTTGTCTACATAAGCATGTGCTAATAAGTTCACCAATAGGAGGAGTTATCTCCTTTTCAATCATAAAATATACTAGGGGCACCCATATGCTATCAACATAAGTGGTTGTGGGGCTTCCACAGAGTCTATTGATCAAGATCATTATTACTCTAATTCTAGGTTGAATTGGTTGATGGGAATGTTCACACTAGGGTTATAAAACACATGGTTCTAGGATGGTTTTGAGGTCATTTTCCTTATCCCATTTAATAAGTGTGGGCAAATCTATTGGGGCTTCGGAATCTTGTAGTAATTCTCAAATGCAATGGGGGACACATAGGCAACACATTTATGAGTACACTCATTAATTAGCATGTCCTTTTCAATTTTACATTCTTTAAAAATAAGGACATATATACAGTGAATTACCTCTAATTTAGCTACTATGTGGTGAAGGTTTAAAATCTGTGCTACAACTAGGTCGTAATACCTTGTCTTAAAGGATGTAATCTTCTCATCTTTTTTTTATTATGGGTTACAATTCCTCAATTATCCAAAAGATATGGGACCAATTATTTTCTCTAGTGTTCAAGAACATGATGTCGAGTACTATGTCTTTAAAGACCCTTCCTTCTGAGTTCGTGGTCAAATATAGCTTGGCATCCTCTCTATGTTTTTTTTGGGCCACCATGACTATGAGTTTTACAAATTACTCATTGATGGTCCACAAATTATCTCTAGATTAGTTTTCACCTACTCAGATGATAATTAGGTTCTTTCTGGTTTGACTGTGGTTAATTTGGGATTAAATTAGGGATTTAAGTAGAGGCTAAGGATTTTCTATAGCTTTAATGGTGACAATTTACTTGGACTTAGGCAAATTTATGCCTTGGATTTGATTCATAACTTTGCATTTATATGTTTGCTTCTCTGAGCCCACAAAATCTCTAGTTTTGTCATCTTGTGCCCATATGGCATCTTGCTAGCAGATTTCATGGCATTTTTTCATAATGATTTTAAAGAATTAGTGGTTACATTTTGAAATCTACCTTTTGTTTCACACTATCTAATCTTCATGCACAGATCAACACTGACCATTGATCTCGATCATTAGACATGCACACTATTGGTCCTTATTTGTATCAGGCTTCATGGTTGTGCCACTTGAAATTTTTTTGGGTCTTTGGAGCTCTTCACATTGTAATTTTTCACGTTAGCATGCTTCTACCACATAGTGTTCTTGTGCTTGCCTAGAGCTTTGTTGAAAAGTCCATCCTGGTTTTGCACCATCTGATCTTTCTTGCCTGATCATACATGAGCCATAGATCCTATAAATGTGCATGAAATTTAATCAATATCGAGACATACAAATAACTTAGGCTAAATAATTCAAGCTATAGTTCAATTTTGTGTTAATAAACCTGAAACAAACTTTAGACCAAAGTTTTTAAGGCTAAGTTTAAAACACATTAAAGGGGGGCCCTGCATAATAAAAGGATCTAATGTAAGGTTTTAATTTAAAGTTTTACCATGTTAATAAACATGATAAAAATTTAGATTAAAAGTTTTAAGCTAAGTTTTATGGTAATGGGACCTTTCGTAAAACTAGGCCCATTAGGCTCAAAAGACCATGGAGCACATATAGACTAAGGTTTGGGTCAATGTTTAAAAACATGACTAGATTCTAGCATCATATTCAAGTTTAGCCTATGTAAATCTAAACCTAATTATAAGGATCTTGAGTCTAGACATGGCTTTAAATAAACCAGATTAATCTATGTAAGATCAATTTTAACATTAAGATACAAGTCTTTATCTTCTGAGTGAATTTGGCTCTTGAGATAAATTTTAACTTTCTCAAAGACGTCAATGATAGATTTGTAAGAATCAATGGTGCTCATATGAATGCCAAAATTAAGCTCTAATAACTTTTCATATGGGGTTAAAATTTGACGGCCTTATGGGCATCAATGATGTTTATGAAAATGTTAAATAACGTGCGTGAGAGTGTCAAATAAAAGTCCTGAACATAATTGGTCCCATATAAGCTTGGGTTTAGTACACTCTATCAGATTATTTCCTATGAGTAAGTACAAATAATAGATCATGATCTGAATAGATGCATACTATTGATCCTTACAGTCATAAAGTGGATCGATTTAGCTTGGGGCTGTATATAAATTTTAGACTAAGTCATAAGCCTAAGTCTTGAAACATAATAAACTAATGACCCTTTGAATAATCAAAAAGCATAATGCAAGATCTTATCCTAAGGTCCTTTTGATATTGAGTTCAAACATGGGAGTGCCATGTGGAAACTTTATGAGGTTCTTGAGCTTTGACTCTATTGACCTTGTGAAGATTTTGCAAAGCATTGATCTCCATATGGGCTCTTGTGAGACATTAATTATGATCTGAGTGATAAAAAAGATTGGTTCGATAGATCAAAGTCTTTTTATCAAGTTAATTTTTCTCCATCTAATCAATGTTTCCTGATGAAGTGTGAACCATCGACCCTGTGAAGAAGCAAGAAATTTAATTTAGAGTTCGAGACAACATGAAAACTTAGGCTAAAGTCTTAGGGCTAAGGTCTTGTTAATGTTAAGAAACATGAACGGGGCCTTAGGATTAAGACATTAGGCTAAGTACCAAGAGGGACCATGAAACATAAAGGCTGAGTTAGGAAAACAAAGGACCCTATAAGCATGAAAGTTAGACCTAGTTTTAAAACAAAAGGGAACAGAGAAGGGTGAAACATAAAGGGACCAAACCTGATTATTAGGCTAAGGCTTGGTCATGTTCAAAAAACATGATTATGTTTTAGCATAAAAATTAAACTTAGTTAATTACATTTTTAAATTACTCCCACCAATTTTGCTCCCATGAAATTTGGAATTAAACTGAAGGATCTTATAAAGGGTTTTCAAAAAAGGGTTTCAAGGCATTCAAAACATGGATTTAATCTTAAATTTCTATAGACCAAAGGCTAGATAAAAATCCTAAATGAGGATTAATCTATAACATTCAAGTGTAATCCACTCGATGAGGGTCCCATGAAACCTATAATAGAAGCATGAAGATCCACTGTTATAAAAATTAGGCAAAGTTAAAGCAGGATCATGAACAAATAGGGCACCTTTATCAGGTGTAAATGATCTTCAAATACAAATAATCTACAAAACATGTCAAATTTTTAGTGTTAAGGTTCAGATTTGAACAAGGGTCCCTATTTTTTAGAAATGGGGGTATGTTGACCTCAAAAAATTATGAGAAAAAAATCCTAATCAAACAAATGGCTAACCTATTCTAAAAACATGTTAATTAAATAATTTAAAATCACAATATTTTGATACAATGTTGAATACTTTCATTTTCTTGTTGCTTATACATAGTTTATACATACAAAATACAAAAAATAATATAATATGTCAAAAACACAAAAACATTCAATATTTGATTAGAAAATACAAATTATAGATGGTATGCATTTTCATGTTTACATTTCTTATACTTTCCAAGAAATACTAATGTTATATCTATTAGTGTAGTCAATTTTATCATACATACATGCTTCACTTGTTATTTTTGAGTGTTTTCAGATGCTTATAGGACTTAGGTCTTCCATATAGATAATATTTGTTATTATGTACCCACTGGGGGCACATACATAGGTTTTTCATTTGATACATTCTCCCATTTGGGGGAATCCTCTACATAGTTCTAATTTCTAGGTTACATCTTTTTATACTCTAGATCATAGATTTAGCATTGTTTATATTTTGATATTGATCATCATACACTACACAAATTTTTTGTTGACTACTACTACTCTAGACTTAGTTTATCTACATATTTGATCTTATAGAGATTCATACCACATGTTCATGTATATTTTCATTTCTAGCTTTAATAGTTTAGACTTAATTATGTCTCTATTCTTATACATGTATTTGAGGGCATTTAAATATGCCATTGTTCTATGACTCTAAACCACTTCCTTTCATTATATGAATGCTTTGGACATGTGCCCATGTCCTTGTGCATGCCTTCCTGATTGTGTATGTGGACATTTGAACATGTCCTTCCATGTGGATCCACACTAGATTACTTGATATTTGTGTATGTGGACATTTAAATATGTCGTTATATGTATTACTTTCTTGGATTTAGTGACATGTGCCCATATCCCTTGTATTGTGGCCCTTTGGCCTAATCTGTGTGTATCATATGTGTTGTATGTATGATTTCATGTATGTGTGATGTCCATGACACTTGTCTCTTGTTTGTTACACACTCTAATTTTATATGACATGAGGGCCCTCATGCATCTCCCCTTCATCCTTGGGTACCTTGATGGATATCATGCCCCATCCCTCTAGGTAGTTACTCAATTTATTACTCAAATTTGCTATCCATACACATTCTTACATTATTATATCTATTTTGATAACTTTGTGAATGTTATAGATCTAATACATCACACATTACCAACTTATGCTAAGATTATCTTACATTCTAAATGTCATGTATACACATTATATTGGTTTATTGTGCATATAGCATATATGCTCATGCTAACACATATCATTTAGACCTTTTATTTTGAGGAAAATTATTGCATAGATTCAACAACTCCCCTCAAAAGAGGGGACATTCACAAAGGTTTGTCATAGAGATCAGGCCATCTAAATGCACTCAAAGTATAGTTTCTAGCACATAGGCACATAATACAGAGCTTAATTTTAGGAAAACACATTGAAAAACATTTCGACAGAGATAATAGTTAGTTTTGTGAAAAAATAACATAGTTAGACACTAACACCAAAAGTGGACACTAGTGCCACAACACTATTGTCCAAAGTATGGCTCTACTATTTGGTATCCCTAGAAATAAGAAAAATATAGATTTTCATAAAAATTACAACATGTAAAGTCCAGGTTTGCATAGATTTAATTATAGATTATCAAATTTTTCTTAGTTTTGCACAAAATCATACCAATTTACTTAGATTGGGGGCATCATGCTTGGCATGATCACTCCTTTTTTAGTTTTAGATACTCAAATATAAATTATTACAACTCAATCCAGAATCCATATG
Source organism: Torreya grandis (assembly GCA_037957365.1). Lineage (NCBI taxonomy): Eukaryota > Viridiplantae > Streptophyta > Pinopsida > Cupressales > Taxaceae > Torreya > Torreya grandis. The sequence continues at coordinate 628,927 of JARHVA010002161.1, forward strand.
CTCAGATATCACATTTGGGGGCATGTGCATGGCACATTATTTTCATATGCTCACTTTTGCACTAGTTGATTAGATGGAATGGAAAAATCCATGCCATTCTATACTTTCTTAATATAGACACCATTTTCACTAGTTTATACTAGATTTGATGCCTTAATCCATATGTAGTGGTTAGAATTACTGAGTTGTCCTTAAGCTACACACCTAAGTACCCAAGAGGCCCTTAGGCCAATTTTCATTCTAGAGTTCTTGAGTGGCCATAGAGCTATTATATTTAGTTTTAGTTATAATCATACAACTTCAATTACATTATGTATTTTATTTACAGATACATCTACTACATGTGGGCAGGCAATGATTGAGTCCAAGTCTACTTGAGTTCTTGAGCCACCTATATAAGAGGATTAGATAAGCCATCAGTCCAATCAAAACTATTCACAGGTCATGATCCACTAAATAGTGGTGGGAAATGATGGATTCAAGGCCATCTTGAGTTCTTGATCCACCCACACATGTGGATTGAGCAAGCCATTCATCTCAGTCTAAGTTATTCACTGATTGGTCACTAACTACACACACATAGGATGTCACCAAGTTTATGCATTGGTTCAAGTATCTAGTGAGGTGTATTCATTCTATGCCTCTCTTTCATGTCTTTACTTAGTTTTGTATTTATTTTTGACATCTCTTAATTAAGGACTTATCTATGCACATTTAATTTGTAGGACACGTAATAGAGTGCACTTCATATACTCATATCTAGATTCATGGGATTTGCCTTTTAGGTAAGTCTAGGTACATTTCTTTTCATTTATCCTAGTCAATTTGCTTTGCTACTTTTATAGAATAAAGGAGGGGGGAAATGTAGTCATATAAAATGTCATTTGAGTGTCAAGAGTGCTACTTAAGACAACCCATCCCTATCTTAGCCTTATACCTATCTTAGGGCCTATTTAGATACTTATCTAGATTTTACATGGGCATTATGCATCCCTAGACATCTTAAAATTAGTCTTAGACCCTTCCTTATGCATCCAAGCCTTTACTTCCCCAGGTTCTACCACTTGGACATTAGTGTCATAATTGAACATTAGTGCCCCCTGCTAGTGTCCCAGTTTGGCACTATTGTCATTTTACCTCTTTTTTACTCTAATGGATATCTTTTTAATTCAAAAGGTACCTAGGGTCAGCCTAGACCTATTTCAAGCCTTGCCCAAGCACTAGATCAGTATAAATACATGAATTTTATCCCTTTATCCACTAGATGTAAATCATATTCAAATACATACAAACAATCTCAAATAATTTGTGTATAATCAAGGTTATTAATCCCTATTCTACCCTACTTCTGCATACAGTCATCTACAACTCTCCTAAGTTTAAAATACATAGATTTCTAGTCTCAAGCCTCACTCAAAGCACTCAAATGGACATTTATACTAGCTTCACTTGCCATGTGTCATTTAAAAAAAAAGTGCCATGTGTCATTTTTTAATGTTTTAATAAGTATTGTTAAGTCATTCATAGTTGTGGAAAAAGTTTTGGAGGATAGAGGTAATGGAGGTTGGAGGAAATTCAATGTCCTCTCATCAACCACTAGTGATAGGGATGTATAGTGATTTTGTGGCTTGTCTTTTCATTATTTTTCTTTTTAACATTTTTTTGTTTCCATTATATGCTCAATAAACCCCTGCAACAACATTTGTGAAATATGCATCTTAAAAAGAAGCACTTCTCAAGGGCAAGAGAAGATTTTGCGGTAAATCAATATGGATGGTTATCTAAATAGTTATGAGCTCTAGGAATATGGAGGACTCAAAATTTAGGAACCCAGGGAATGGGAACAATCCCATAGAATTTAAATCATAGATATGCCTTCACAAAGGTAAAGAGGCAACTTGATAGAGCATATCCAGTCTATGTAATTTATTTTCCAGAGAGTAGTGTTTTTAAGATTTGTTTGTCTTTTCCCATATTCACACTAAGGGGGGAATGTTAGGAAATTAATGTTTTTAGGATTTGATAATGTATGAAAATAATATTATAATATGTATGAGTGATTTGTGAGAAAAAATCACGTAGATTATCTCTAGAGAGATATTAGGAATATGTTGAGATAATAAAGGTCTTGTAAGAGATTAGGGGAGATATATAACGGATCGAAGGTTCATATTGAATCCTCTTTTGTAGCATCATATCATACCTTTTATATGTAACTCTTATCATATGTAATATGTATGGAATTGAAGATCAAGTATAATATTCTTGCATGTTTACATTATTATATGAAAATTGTGTTTATACTTCATTAAATAAATTTAAACCAAATTTATTATCAAATGATGATGAAACAATGATTCTCAAATCACTTGTAACTATAGACATCTAATTCCTAACACCATTTGTGTTGAAATTGTCAATCTTACTCAAATTGCACTCAAATGCACATTTTAGGTCAAAATCCATAAAACACCCTAAATGGTTTGAAATTGTCATTTACAAGTGCTGATTTAGGTCAAAATATCCCTAAATGGGGAAATTTATTTTATGGTCTAGCTAACTTTGATTAGATCATTTCGAGTCAAAATGCTAATTTTGCACCTAGGTGCTCTAGATTGCTCTTTTCTGTCAAATCTCTTGCATGAGACATGTGACCTTGTAGTTGTTATTTGGTGTTGACAACATCCTAAATGGGATAATGGCTCCAAATAATCTAACATCACCTTTCAATTCTTCTCCAGTCAAATTATGATCTAGTAATATGACTTTTTGACCATTTTGATTAATTGAGGGCCAATTTCCAATAATTGCACAAATGTTGATTAACATTGTTTAAGGCTAATTGATCCAAATGAAGAGCTTAAGTGGATTTTCCATGAGAGTTGTTGAATATTTATTTTTTAAAATTGATTAATATTAACTACATCACCTATTGACATTATCATATGGGGTGGCATCCATAAGCTATTAATGCATAAAATATCAAGATTATGGGTCTCCCATGCCTTATTAAGACCCTCTGTGCCTCTCAAATGCCCCACTATCCCAAATATTTATGAGGGATATTTATGGATTAAATTATATAATTGCATTAATTCATGGCCACACATCTCAATCTTGGGATGGAAAATCATTGTTGATCCTGATCAATCTCAAAAATCTATAAATAGAGAGGCTATGAACATCATTTTTAAGCTTGATTTGTGCAAAGTTATAATGATAAATTGTCTCCACAATCCTTTGAATTTTACCATTGATTTTATCTGTAAGAGTCATTGATAGGCTATTTTAGTGATTCCAAATCATGAGCCTAGGTTTTATAAGGAGTTCTTGAGACATTGGAGGATTTGGCCACCATTGTTATTAAAGATAAGAGCTCTTGATCAAGGGAGAACATGATTTTGAGTTGAATTTATATGGTGAATCCACTTGGGAAGGTAATATGGCTTTGATTTCTTTCAATTGTTTCTTACTATTACTTTCAATTCTCATATGAATAGATAGGCTTAATTTAGTTTATTCATGTATTTTTCCTTTGATTTATTAGACTAATGTTTGAATAATCATTTTATGTAATCATCTCTACATTTTATCACGCTTGATGGGACCACACCCCATAAATTTGGTCACAAATATCTTTCAAATAACTTACTAACCATGTTTATACAAAATCTTGGAATGAGGGAGCTAAAATAATGAAATTTTAAATTAAAAATCCATTTTATGGTAAATTGCATTTTCATTCCTGAGTGTCATGGTTTTGCTCTCTATTACGATATCATTGCTCACACAGTAGTGATTTTATAATGAAATCACTATTTTCTAAATAATAATTTTTTAGACCTGAGTAGCAATTTTTTTGACCTAAGCAATAATATTATTTACCAAGGTGGTGATTTCACAAAACAATGATATTGTTAACCTTGTGTAGCAATTTCATTCACCACAACAATGATATTATAGAATAATGATATCATTTGCAAAACAATGATATCTTTATTCTGGGTAGTGATATTGTTAAAATTGGTAGTGATTTCATAGATAAAAAATGATATTGTCCTCTCTACTTTGCAAGCTTCATTGATAGGCTAGTTTAGTGATTCCAAATCATGAGCCTAGATTTTACAAGGAGTTCTTGAGACATTGGAGGAGTTGGCCACCACTGTTGCTGAAGACAAGAGATCTTGATCAAGGGAGAAAATGCTTTTGAGCTGTATTTGTATGGTGAATCCACTTGGGAAGGTAATATGATATTGATTTCTTTCAATTGTTTCTTACTATTCCTTGTAATTCCCACATAAATAGATAGGCTTAATTTGGTTTAATCTTATGCATTTTTACTTTGATTTATTGGACTAATGTTTGAAGGTAATCCACTCACTTTAACTTATCTTTTGGGTTATATCATTGAGCTATTTTGCTTGCCAATTTCCCATGTTAGGGCACAACATATGAACCATGTAAAAATTAAATTATCTATACAGGGGCAAACCATTATTTATTCTTTATCAATGATCAAAATTTTCCCTACTAGGGCAAAACTATTTTATCACGATCACATTGGCCCTACTGGGGCACCTCTTATTATCTTCTCTTTTGAGACCGCATTCTAGTGGTGCTTCCCTTCATGAAGCAGAATGTTCTCTCTTTTCCTCTAATTCCAAGCTCTTCATACTAATGCCCATGATGGAAATATTTTAGTGTGCAACTTGTCTCAAGATTGATCAATGTTTTAAGTGCACAGTTTGTACTCTCAAATTGGGTACATTTAAAGTGTGTCCCTTACATTTATAGATTGTATCTTTCCTATTCCTCCTATATTTAGGACCTATTATACCTCTAATTATATTTTGATAATTTATGGTAATAATGTGTGCAATTATTAGCTCATTTGGATGTGATCTATTCCATGGGTTAATCTCTCACACACTCTCTCCTTTTGAGAGTCCATCCTTTTCTTTCATCCTAGTATTTCCTCTCGAGGGTGCATTATGGGTCTGTTCTAATTTTTTCTTGACAACTCTTTTCTTTGAAAAGATTTCGCTTCATCTAAATGTCTCGCTACACCTTCTCAAATAGGGAAAAAATGTAGACATCCAATTCTTAACACCATTTGTGTTGAAATTATCAATCTTACTCAAATTGCACTCAAATGCACATTTTAGGTTAAAATCCATAAAACACCCTAAATGGTTTGAAATTGTCATTTACAAGTGCCAATTTAGGCCAAAGTATCCCTAAATGGGGCAATGCATTTTATTGGCCAGCTAACTTTGATCAGATAATTTTGAGTCAAAATGCTAATTTTGTACCTAAGTACTTTGGATTGCTCTTTTTTGTCAAATCTCTTACATGAGACATGTGCCCTTGTTATTTGGTGTTGACAACATCCTAAATGGAATAATGGCTCCAATACATCTAACATCACCTTCCAATTCTTCTCTAGTCAAATTATGACCTAGTATTATGACTTTATAACCATTTTGATTAATTGAGGGCCAATTTCCAAATAATTGCACAAATGTTGATTAACCTTGTTTAAGGCTAATTGATCCAAATCAAGAGCTTAAATGGATTTTACATGAGAGTTGTTGAATGTTCATTTTTGGAAATTGATTTCTATTAACTACATCACCCAATGACATCATCATATGGGGTGGCATCCATAAGCCATAAATACATAAAATGTTAGGATTATGGGTCTCCCATGCCTCATTAAGACCCTCCATGCCTCTAAAATGCCCCTTTATCCCAAATATTTATTAGGAATATTTATATATTTAACTATATAATTGGATTAATTCATGGACACACATCTCAATCTTGAGATGGATGATCATGGTTGATCTTGATCAATCTCAAAAATGTATAAATAGAGAGGCCATGAACATCATTTTAAGCTTGATTTGTGCAAAGTTATAATGCTAAAGTGTCTCCAAAATCCTTTGGATTTGATCGTTGATTTTATTTATAAGCTTCATTGATAGGCTAGTTTAGTGATTCCAAATCATGATCCTAGGTTTTACAAGGAGTTCTTGAGACATTGGAGGACTTGGCATGCTAATGAAGCTTCCCATGATTTTTTTTATGAATGTGATGAATTTGGGGTGGCTACACATTTAAAATAAACATTATTACTCTCTCCACACACTTTTAGTCATCTTGAAACATCTATAAAATACATTTCTAAGGAAAAACCTCAAAACCCTATTCAAACACATCATTTCAATGACTTATGATGAAGATTACATTATTTCTTAAGCTCAATCTAGAAACTTGGATGTTCTTCATTATTAGTAGTCCTTTGTGAAAATGCATGCCTTCAAACAATATGTTAACCTAGTACACATTTATTACAATATTTTCCCTCATTTTGAATCAAGTGACAAAGAAGAAATTTTGGATAAAGAAGGTTATCTATCTCCTATTAATCCTCCCTTAAAAAATACCAACTAGTTGTTATAAAAAATATCTGATTTTTATTTTAAAACTCATCCAAAATCATTTTTTAAATATATTTCCAAAAACAGTTTTTAATTTTTGAAAAAAAATGGTATGAATCATGTCAATATAATTTAGACAATTTTAATGCAGTTAAACTATATTAATCATGTTGATATTGTTCAAAACCATCCATTCTATAAATCAATTACCTCAACGAAGATGATCAGTATGCTAATACACTTAAAAAATAAACCCTTATTACCATCCCACTATATCAATAGGGTCTATATAATTCAAAACAAAATTGATTGTATCAACCATCTTATCACTGCCAGTTCTAATTATATCAACCAACATATAGTTTAAACTGAATCAATCAAAACCAATTGTATTGATAAACAAAAGTTTATCAAAAATCACCTATAATAAATTGTATTGACTACGATACAATGCAAATCATCAAATCCAAATATATTTATATAATATTACCTATGGATACTATAGTTTAAAATAGATCAAAAAAATAAAACTACCTCGGCATGGCCAATATTTTAGAAAAATTTCCCAACCATCTCTTATAGATCTAGAAATCAGCCACAATGAAAGAGCCACTACTATGAGATATATTCACATAAAATTTGACACCAAAGGTAATGAATACATATATTTATAATTGGAAATTGAATATTATAGTTTTTTACCTACTCTACTTAGTGACAAATCTATTTTATAATTCTTTAGTGCAATAAAATCTCGAATTCCTCACCAACATCATAAACTTGAAAATTTAAAGCATACTTATCCAAACTTCAATAATTTTATTGACTTTATTGATCCTACAGATCCTCTTTCTAATATACCTCTTAAAACTTATAACTTCTAAGATGGTAATGCGATTATCAACAAGGATGCAAGGGAAATTTACATTAAAAAATATGATAACTATTTTCATATCCTCATTTGTACCTAGATCTATCCTCAATAAATGGATAACCTTAGTGTGGTTCTTAACAAAATAAATTAATATTTATTTTGGAACTATAAATACATGCTTGTAGTCTACCCTAACATCATTTTCCATAATATCATCACTTATCTTGATGTGGTTCCTGTTATAACCAAATTTTATACTATAGGATAAGGTTGTTCAGACCTCTCCAAATTTGGTTAAACATGGGATTACCCCTAGACCTATGGGTTGTCTATAGCAGGGGTAAACCTCTATATTATAGGGATAACTCCCCTTGATGAATCACTTAGGCTCACACACTAATATATCACTTTCTAGGAAAAGGGAGAGAAACCTACTCTAATGAGGTGATGCACCAAATATATTTTGACCACTACCAACCAACTACATGTGCACCTGTAAATCAAGAAAACTAACCTTACATACACTACTCTTAATCTAAATCTTTCACATGAGTATTTAAATGTGAACGTTTTGATGGTTACTTAAGCTAGGAGGACAAACCAAGAGGTCTTGAATGACACTAGAAGATAGAAAAAATCAACATCATGACATAGGATCCTAATCTTGGTAAGACCTACTACACATCATGATTTCCTTTATTATCTTAAGGCTTTTGACAGTGATATTTATATGATGTTAAAATATATGAGAGGGGACACTTTCCTAATGCCTATGAAAGGGCCATTAGAGATGCAAACTATTTGATTCAGGTTGGGAAGATTTATTCAAGATCCCTTATGCCTCTATTCCTTGATTACCAAACCTCTACACCTGATGTATCTCCTCATCCTTACACCAAAACATAAGCAGGTTGCCCCTAGTCAATCAAGTAAATCTAATGAGTCAAAAAGAGTGAAGACTCTTTAGCAAGAGATTATAGGTCTTAATAATATCATAAAATAATAATAATGGAGACCTTTCCAAATCCCCTATCAACACAATCAGTCCTATCCAAACTATCAAGGTAATAGACCACCCTTTCAAGTTCATCTTCAAGGTTAAGGGCAACTAGTTCAATAAAAATCATATAATAGTTATAATCCCAATTATCCCTCTACCTTAATTAGTGCCTACTCAAAACAACCTTTGCTCAAGAGAACAAAGGTTAGCCTCCATGGGATCAACCTCATCATCTATCTACCTATGCCAATGAGTCCTTAAATCAAGCTTTCTTGGAAAATTTGGGGAATGCCAACCATGACTCAAGCTGAGGTACCTAGTGGAGGAGAGAACAATGGAGAGAGTGCTCAAGTGGATCCTAATTTATTCAATTAGAAGCAAGAAGACTCATGTACTATGAATTACCAAGGACAATCAAACAAAGACTCAAGTCCTATAGTTACAAACACAAGGTGAAAAAGAAAGGCAATTAAAGAGATTCAAGGGGATGGTAATGGTCCATCAATGAGATTTCAAACACTCCAAGGAGCATGTATGTCATATATAGTCAAAAATACACAATTAAATTGAAGAATTCAAAATGCTAAGAGTTATTTCACACCTCAATATTCTCAATTTATAGGCAACACTATTCCTATTAGTGGACAAGCTAAGGTTAGTGGCTCTTTCACTAACATTGTAGAGCAAATGAAAAAGGCTCATGTAAGTGTATCAATGTGGGATACACTATCAATACCTGGATAAGAAGACCTAATCCAAGAAGATTTTTCCAAACTCATCATGGTAACCATACAACCTAGTGGGAAAGGGGCAACCTTGATAAACACATTGAAGCATAGTGAGGGACAACCAAACAAAATTGTAAAAGTAGATAAACCTCTTCAATTTTATCTCTCTATCATCAATGGAGATGCTTTGGTTTACAATTTTTTGATGGATAGTGGACCAAGTACTTCATTCATGCCCAAGCAGGTGGCTAATAAGTTAAATTTGAAGTATGAGCCTCATTCTAAAGGAGTGTTACAACTAGATGGGTCAATTGCCAAGATAATTGGCATAATCAAAGGTTTGAAACTTGTTCTTCATGCTTATCATCCTTTCACTATTTCTTAAGGTGTTGTGGTTATGGATGTGCCACCTCACTTTTCCCTTTGCTTGTCAAAAGATTTTATTGATAATATTGGAGGATACTTGAATTTAGATTGGTCTTATATGGCATTTATGACTAGGTATGGTGCTAAAGTATTAATAAAATATGAACCTCTATCTAAATTTCATGTAGAGACATATGTTCCTTATACATAAAACATGAATTACAATATCAGTGATGAAGAAGATCATCCTAGTGATCAAGAACCTCTAATACCTCTTGATGGAATAATTGATTTATACCTTGATGAATGGGGAGTTGAGTAGTTGGATTTGATCCATATGAGAATATTAAATAAACAAATATTGGTACATACATCCTCCATAAAGAATGTGATGGGTCTCTTGAGGAAAATTTTGATGACACTCTAAGATAGGTTACATGGGGCAATCATCTTTTACACATGGATGATGATGTTAATATTCTAGCTATAATATAGCCTAATAGTCCTAGTGAGCAATTAATTGTGTTGCCAAATAAGAGAATATTCATGAGCATGAACCTCAAAAAAAGGTAGATGACATGTGAAAATAATTCAATGCCATAGTGCAAAAGTTTAAAGAGGTAAGTATGTTTGCAACTCTTCAAAAGGAATATAGACATGATCATGAGGTCAATCATGTACCTAATGAGCACAAAAAAAAGTGGTGGGTCTTTAATAAGCAGAAAAAACTTTGGTAGACCATGAAGTGTTTAGTAAACCATAAGATAGCCTTGATGACTCCCAACATCAAACATATCATGATTCAAATACATTTGAATTTGGTAAGGATTTCATGACTCTGAATGATTAGATTGAGGAGTGCTAAGTAGACATGATAAAAGTCAAGCAAGCTATAAAGTCAAACAAACCTCTAGGAAAGATAGATGGAGTGTTCATCAGAGCTAAAAGTGATACACTTGTATTTAGTAGAATCTCCAAAAATGGTAAGTAATCTTTTTTATCTTCATAAGCAAGTTTTCATTGACAAACATTCATCATATGATGGTTTGTTCTCATAGAATAGCAGTGATTCTAGAAACATTATCTTTAACCCTAATTGAAGCAAAGAATAAGTTGTACTTCACCTCAAGTGTTTTGAGGTCTTGTATATATTAGGATAAGTGTGTGTTTTCCACATGTAGTAGGCACATTATTTGGTGTGAGTTGTTCATGTGTTTTCCCTAAGTGCTTAGATAACACTTGTGTGTGTCTTATTGTCTTGTTTTATGTGTTTTTTATTATTGTATGGTGGTGTGAGTTTTGATTCATTTTGGAGGCATATCAATGCCAATTATAACATATGAGTGACTTAATTTACCAATGGAAGGATAAGGCAATTGGTCCTTCGCATAGCAAGCATGTTACCCCTATGCGTCACCAATTTTGTCAGGAATCTAGAACAACAAACATGCTCTGATCCCACTTGTCAGGATGCGAAACCGGAAACATACAATTGATTACCAAACTTCAAGCAACTTAATATGCGGAAATAAACTAGATTCACCAAGTAACTAGAATTCAGAATAACACAGCATATGAGAGACAATACACAACTTGTATTAACACTTTATACAGAAAAGAATACAATAAAGAAGATGCCACTTCTTCTCCACCACCTTACAGAGGTTTCCCACACCTCAAGTGAACAGTAATTCTTCTCCCCAAAGCTCTCCCTCTCACAGGTCCCAACACCCAACTCAAATACAGAGTTGGTGTTCACCTCCCGTGCTCCACGCACACCACAAGTGCTCCACGCACTCCACAAGCACTCCACGTGCTCCACAAGTACTCAAGGTACTTCAAGTAGATCTCCAATGAATCTGCAACAACCTGCAATTCAACAGACCATACTTATGGAAGGAACTCCCTTGCCTTCCTCTCTGCTCTATCCGAGTACACACCTGTACTCCAAGTAGATCCTGCCTGATACTGCTCCCTGTTGTGTTGCTGTCTATATGACCTTGCACACCTGCAAATCAAACAATGGTTCTGCTCACCTGTGAACCTCGACCTTGCACACACATACACCTGTAGATCAACGATCTTACTTACCATGTAGATCTCCTATATAGGCCATGCAACTGTGACCAAGATCCTACACTCCTGAAGAACCCAGCTGGCTCTCCAATCCAGCACCAACACACCTGGTACTGAGGCACTAGGAGGAACGCACCATTGCTCTACCTCACACACAGAAGGAGCTTATAATTATGCTCTCTTACTCCCTAGCACACTTTTCCAATACAACCATGAGTCTATTATATAGATCTCATCCAAACAATAATTAGACATCTAATTACAATAATTAGATCCGCAGCTCTCAGTCTATAATTAGCCCTGATCATGCAAACACTTGGTTCATTAGCTAACTGCCCGTAATTAGCTCGCAGTCGAACCACATAGGTGACAGACGCCGGTCCCTGTCCGCCTGGGGGTCGCCGACACCGGCCGATCTCTGACCGACGTCGGTTGCCTTCCTGCCCTATCCTGCCGACGTCGGTTGGCCTGACCGACGCCGGTGTATCTGACACTCAGCAACTCTCCTGCAACCTCCTTTCCCATTTGCATCAGTGAAGCTTTTAGCTCCACAATCCTAACAATCTCCCACTTGGAGATAAATAGCTGCACTGTACCTGTACCTGTACTCTTTCTAATCTGTTTCCTGGTTTGTATCCCTCTTCAAGCTCCCACCTGAAGACAACCCACCACACAACCTGTGATGTACCTCCTGTCATCCGAGTACCCTGCCACATCCGAACCTACAACACCTGTAGTGAAGTCCTGACCCTGCATAGCAACACCTGCTGCCGGTCCCTCTCAGAAAACCTGAGAACCCACTTCCACGAATTGGCTCCTAACTCTGACAGCTCCCACTGCATGGGAAAACTCAGGTCTATACCAGACCTCATGTGATTTCAGACACTGTACTTGTCCATCCCTTAGTGTGCTCTGGTTCTGCATCCCGAACCTCGCCAACACCTGATTCACATCAGCTCCCACTCGAGACAAAATCAACCTGTGATCTCCATGCCTCTCATGTCAAAGAATTCTGCTGCTCCAAACTCCTCCTGACATGCCACTGAACTAATCTTACCCTTAGCTCAGCAAAACCCTGTATGTACACCCCTGCTAGCTAGCATACTATCCACATACAGCAACATAATGATGTTGCAATCATCATCCCCCTGGTAAGTCAAACCACAGTAGTTACTTGACACTGACTGAAGCCATGCTTCATCTTCCACCTGTCAAAACCTGTACCACTATCCTGCAGCTACCTCAAGACCATATGCCTGGTCTTCCGTCTCACATATCCGTTCTCTCTATTCTTCTACTAAGGCATCCATTTGTCTCTGTGCTTTCATCCAGCTGGCAAACCTACCAAGACTCCCGTCTGGTTCTGCTCTAAGGAATCACATCCTCATCCATGCCAAGCTCACACCTATTTCCTGGATCCTTCCTGCTATACAATCAGCAACAAGTATGAAGAAGAGGAACACGAATTTGAGGGCCTACTTACGCCTTCAATCCTTCGTATGGGTGTTTGAGACTCCTTGACAACATGCTGTCCACCCAAAATTCATTAAAGTGACCGACCTCGATCACTCCACAGTCTGCATCCGACCGACGTCAGTTCCATGCGTCTGTACCTGACTACCGACCCTGCGGTGTCCCTACTGCCGACGTCGGTCCTCCTGACCGACATCAGTCTTACTGCCGATGTCGGTCCCATGACCGATGCCGGTCTTACCCTGCCCGACACTGCCAGCTTCGATCTGCACATGACCAACATCGGCACCTGTCTGTTCGACGCCGATTCTTCCTGACTGACGCCGGTGTCTGTGTTCGCCTGTGAGTGATGACTTTTTACCCGCGAGCTCCTTTGGATCAAAACCCATGTCCAAATTGCTCTGCTCAAATGTATCCAGCCTCATCCACTGAACTCTGTCCGCCATCTCCTCCAAGAACACCAAGGCTTTCCAGTTCTTAAGCCTGTCAAATATATCTGTCTTCCGCTTAAGAACATGCATCTCCTTCCTGCTCATGTGACCAAGCCTACGAAGCCACGTCTCCGCAACAAAAGAAGAATCAGTAATATAAACAAGTAGATAAAGTATACCTATTTTCTTACCACCAGCTAATTCAAGTGCATCCGCTGTGAGAGTTCTTGTGCATCTCTCATCACCCAATCTTTCTGAAGAAATTAGCCATATCTCCAAACCTGGGACCTACATGACCTTCATCAACACCTGTGTGTTGGCCGCCTGCAATTTCAGCTTCACTTCCCCTTTGCCAATTCTTTGGCAAGGCTTACCAGCTCCTCTACCTGGGGCTGCATGGAAAGAGGCAACCGAATCTTTTATCCAAGATTCAACTTTATCCAAGAAACCTGCAAACACATCCTGTGCAACAACACCTGCAACATCTGTATCTTCAGTTTCTTCATGCTGATCTGTTACCAACCAGCAATGTTCTTTTACCTACTCTTTCTTTCCATCGGACCGTGAGTAACCGTCTGTGCTTTTCAACTCCTCCATTCTTAGCTTACTTTGATCTGCCATTGCTCTACTCCCACTCAATCAGAAACCCCTGAGAGTGCCCTGTAACCAAAACACAACTTGCTCCCTGCAACCTGGCTCTGATACCACTTGTCAGGAATCTAGAACAACAAACATGCTCTGATCCCACTTGTCAGGATGCGAAACCAGAAACATACAATTGATTACCAAACTTCAAGCAACTTAATATGCGGAAATAAACCAGATTCACCAAGTAACTAGAATTCAGAATAACACAGCATATGAGAGACAATACACAACTTGTATTAACACTTTATACAGAAAAGAATACAATAAAGAAGATGCCACTTCTTTTCCACCACCTTACAGAGGTTTCCCACACCTCAAGTGAATAGTAATTCTTCTCCCCAAAGCTCTCCCTCTCACAGGTCCCAACAACCAACTCAAATACAGAGTTGGTGTTCACCTCCCGTGCTCCACGCACACCACAAGTGCTCCACGCACTCCACAAGCACTCCACGTGCTCCACAAGTACTCAAGGTACTTCAAGTAGATCTCCCATGAATCTGCAACAACCTGCAATTCAACAGACCATACTTAGGGAAGGAACTCCCTTGCCTTCCTCTCTGCTCTATCTGAGTACACACCTGTACTCCAAGTAGATCCTGCCTGATACTGCTCCCTGTTGTGTTGCTGTCTATATGACCTTGCACACCTGCAAATCAAACAATGGTTCTGCTCACCTGTGAACCTCGACCTTGCACACACATACACCTGCAGATCAACGATCTTACTTACCATGTAGATCTCCTATATAGGCCATGCAACTGTGACCAAGATCCTACACTCCTGAAGAACCCAGCTGGCTCTCCAATCCAGCACCAACACACCTGGTATTGAGGCACTAGGAGGAACGCACCATTGCTCTACCTCACACACAGAAGGAGCTTATAATTATGCTCTCTTACTCCCTAGCACACTTTTCCAATACAACCATGAGTCTATTATATAGATCTCATCCAAACAATAATTAGACATCTAATTACAATAATTAGATCCGCAGCTCTCAGTTTATAATTAGCCCTGATCATGCAAACACTTGGTTCGTTAGCTAACTGCCCGTAATTAGCTCGCAGTTGAACCACACAGGTGACCGACGCCGGTCCCTGTCCGCCTGGGGGTCGCCGACGTCGGCCGATCTCTGACCGACGTCGGTTGCCTTCCTGCCCTATCCTGCCGACGTCGATTGGCCTGACCGACGCCAGTGTATCTGACACTCAGCAACTCTCCTGCAACCTCCTTTCCCGTTTGCATCAGTGAAGCTTTTAGCTCCACAATCCTAACAATCTCCCACTTGGAGATAAACAGCTGCACTGTACCTGTACCTGTACTCTGTCTAATCTATTTCCTGGTTTGTATCCCTCTTCAAGCTCCCACCTGAAGACAACCCACCACACAACCTGTGATGTACCTCCTATCATCTGAGTACCCTGCCACATCCGAACCTACAACACCTGTAGTGAAGTCCTAACCCTGCATAGCAACACCTGCTGCCGGTCCCTCTCAGAAAACCTGAGAACCCACTTCCCCGAATTGGCTCCTAACTCTGACAGCTCCCACTACATGGGAAAACTCAGGTCTATACCAGACCTCATGTGATTTCGGACACTGTACCTGTCCAGCCCTTAGTGTGCTCCGGTTCTGCATCCCGAACCTCGCCAACACCTGATTCACATCATCTCCCACTCGAGACAAAATCAACCTGTGATCTCCATGCCTCTCATGTCAAAAAATTCCGCTGCTCCAAACTCCTCCTGACATGCCACTGAACTAATCTTACCCTTAGCTCAGCAAAACCCTGTATGTACACCCCTGCTAGCTAGCATACTATCCACATACAGCAACAGAATGATGTTGCAATCATCATCCCCCTGGTAAGTCAAACCACAGTAGTTACCAGACACTGACTGAAGCCATGCTTCGTCCTCCACCTATCAAAACCTGTACCACTGTCCTGCAGCTACCTCAAGACCATATGCCTGGTCTTTCATCTCACATATCCGTTCTCTCTATTCTTCTACTAAGGCATCCATTCGTCTCTGTGCTTTCATCCAGCTGGCAAACCTACCAAGACTCCCGTCTGGTTCTGCTCCAAGGAATCACATCCTCATCCATGCCAAGCTCACACCTGTTTCCTGGATCCTTCCTGCTATACAATCAGCAACAAGTATGAAGAAGAGGAACATGAATTTGAGGGCCTACTTACGCCTTCAGTCCTCCGTATGGGTGTTTGAGACTCCTTGACAACATGCTGTCCACCTAAAATTCGTTACAGTGACCGACCTCGGTCACTCCACAGTCTGCATCCGACCGACGTCGGTTCCATGCGTCTGTACCTGACTACCGACCCTGCGGTGTCCCTTCTGCCGACGTCGGTCCTCCTGACCGACATCGGTCTTACTTACTGCCGACGTCGGTCCCATGACCGACACCGGTCTTACCCTGCCCGACACTGCCAGCTTCGGTCTGCACATGACCGACATCGGCACCTGTCTGTTCGACGCCGGTTCTTCCTGACTGACGCCGGTGTCTGTGTTCACCTGTGAGTGATGACTTTTTACCCGCGAGCTCCTTTGGATCAAAACCCATGTCCAAACTGCTCTGCTCAGATGTATCCAGTCTCATCCACTGAACTCTGTCTGCCATCTCCTCCAAGAACACCAAGGCTTTCCAGTTCTTAAGCCTGTCAAATATATCTGTCTTCCTCTTAAGAACATGCATCTCCTTCCTGCTCATGTGACCAAGCCTACGAAGCCACATCTCCGCAACAGAAGAAGAATCAGTAATATAAACAAGTAGATAAAGTATACCTGTTTTCTTACCACCAGCTAATTCAAGTGCATCCGCTGTGAGAGTTCTTGTGCATCTCTCATCACCCAATATTTCTGAAGAAATTAGCCATATCTCCAAACCTAGGACCTGCATGACCTTCATCAACACCTGTGTGTTGGCCGCCAGCAATTTCAGCTTCACTTCCCCTTTGCCAATTCTTTGGCAAGGCTTACTAGCTCCTCTACCTGGGGCTGCATGGAAAGAGGCAACCGAATCTTTTATCCAAGATTCAACTTTATCCAAGAAACCTGCAAACACATCCTGTGCAACAACACCTGCAACATCTGTATCTTCAGTTTCTTCATGCTGATCTGTTACCAACCAGCAATGTTCTTTTACCTGCTCTTTCTTTCCATCGGACCGTGAGTAACCGTCTGTGCTTTTCAACTCCTCCATTCTTAGCTTACTTTGATCTGCCGTTGCTCTACTCCCACTCAATCAGAAACCCCTGAGAGTGCCCTGTAACCAAAACACAACCTGCTCCCTGCAACCTGGCTCTGATACCACTTGTCAGGAATTTAGAACAACAAACATGCTCTGATCCCACTTGTCAGGATGCGAAACCGGAAACATACAATTGATTACCAAACTTCAAGCAACTTAATATGCGGAAATAAACCAGATTCACCAAGTAACTAGAATTCAGAATAACACAGCATATGAGAGACAATACACAACTTGTATTAACACTTTATACAGAAAAGAATACAATAAAGAAGATGCCACTTCTTCTCCACCACCTTACAGAGGTTTCCCACACCTCAAGTGAACAGTAATTCTTCTCCCCAAAGCTCTCCCTCTCACAGGTCCCAACACCCAACTCAAATACAGAGTTGGTGTTCACCTCTCGTGCTCCACGCACACCACAAGTGCTCCACGCACTCCACAAGCACTCCACGTGCTCCACAAGTACTCAAGGTACTTCAAGTAGATCTCCCATGAATCTGCAACAACCTGCAATTCAACAGACCATACTTATGGAAGGAACTCCCTTGCCTTCCTCTCTGCTCTATCCGAGTACACACCTGTACTCCAAGTAGATCCTGCCTGATACTGCTCCCTGTTGTGTTGCTGTCTATATGACCTTGCACACCTGCAAATCAAACAATGGTTCTGCTCACCTGTGAACCTCGACCTTGCACACACATACACCTGCAGATCAACGATCTTACTTACCATGTAGATCTCCTATATAGGCCATGCAACTGTGACCAAGATCCTACACTCCTGAAGAACCCAGCTGGCTCTCCAATCCAGCACCAACACACTTGGTACTGAGGCACTAGGAGGAACGCACCATTGCTCTACCTCACACACAGAAGGAGCTTATAATTATGCTCTCTTACTCCCTAGCACACTTTTCCAATACAACCATGAGTCTATTATATAGATCTCATCCAAACAATAATTAGACATCTAATTACAATAATTAGATCCGCAGCTCTCAGTCTATAATTAGCCCTGATCATGTAAACACTTGGTTCGTTAGCTAACTGCCCGTAATTAGCTCGTAGTCGAACCACACAGGTGACCGACGCCGGTCCCTGTCCGCCTGGGGGTCGCCGACGCCGGCCGATCTCTGACCGACGTCGGTTGCCTTCCTGCCCTATCCTGCCGACGTCGGTTGGCCTGACCGACGCCGGTGTATCTGACACTCAACAACTCTCCTGCAACCTCCTTTCCCGTTTGCATCAGTGAAGCTTTTAGCTCCACAATCCTAACAATCTCCCACTTGGAGATAAACAGCTGCACTATACCTGTACCTGTATTCTGTCTAATCTGTTTCCTGGTTTGTATCCCTCTTCAAGCTCCCACCTGAAGATAACCCACCACACAACTTGTGATGTACCTCCTGTCATCCGAGTACCCTGCCACATCCGAACCTACAACACCTGTAGTGAAGTCCTGACCCTGCATAGCAACACCTGCTGCCGGTCCCTCTCAGAAAACCTGAGAACCCACTTCCCCGAATTGGCTCCTAACTCTGACAGCTCCCACTGCATGGGAAAACTCAGGTCTATACCAGACCTCATGTGATTTTAGACACTGTACCTGTCCAGCCCTTAGTGTGCTCCGGTTCTGCATCCCGAACCTCGCCAACACTTGATTCACATCAGCTCCCACTCGAGACAAAATCAACCTGTGATCTCCATGCCTCTCATGTCAAAGAATTCTGCTGCTCCAAACTCCTCCTGACATGCCACTGAACTAATCTTACCCTTAGCTCAGCAAAACCCTGTATGTACACCCCTGCTAGCTAGCATACTATCCACATACAGCAACAGAATGATGTTGCAATCATCATCCCCCTGGTAAGTCAAACCACAGTAGTTACCTGACACTGACTGAAGCCATGCTTCATCCTCCACCTGTCAAAACCTGTACCACTGTCTTGCAGCTACCTCAAGACCATATGCCTGGTCTTCCGTCTCACATATCCATTCTCTCTATTCTTCTACTAAGGCATCCATTCGTCTCTGTGCTTTCATCCAGCTGGCAAACCTACCAAGACTCCCGTCTGGTTCTGCTCCAAGGAATCACATCCTCATCCATGCCAAGCTCACACCTGTTTCCTGGATCCTTCCTGTTATACAATCAGCAACAAGTATGAAGAAGAGGAACATGAATTTGAGGGCCTACTTACGCCTTCAGTCCTCCGTATGGGTGTTTGAGACTCCTTGACAACATGATGTCCACCCAAAATTCGTTACAGTGACCGACCTCGGTCACTCCACAGTCTGCATATGACCGACGTCGGTTCCATGCGTCTGTACCTGACTACCGACCCTGCGGTGTCCCTACTGCCGACGTCGGTCCTCCTGACCGACATCGGTCTTACTTACTGCTGACGTCGGTCCCATGACCGACGCCGGTCTTACCCTGCCCGACACTGCCGGCTTCGGTCTGCACATGACCGACATCGGCACCTGTCTGTTCGACACCGGTTCTTCCTGACCGATGTCAGTGTCTGTGTTCGCTTGTGAGTGATGACTTTTTACCCGCGAGCTCCTTTGGATCAAAACCCATGTCCAAACTGATCTGCTCAGATGTATCCAGCCTCATCCACTGAACTCTGTCCGCCATCTCCTCCAAGAACACCAAGGCTTTCCAGTTCTTAAGCCTGTCAAATATATCTGTCTTTCGCTTAAGAACATGCATCTCCTTCCTGCTCATGTGACCAAGCCTACGAAGCCACGTCTCCACATCAGAAGAAGAATCAGTAATATAAACAAGTAGATAAAGTATACCTGTTTTCTTACCACCAGCTAATTCAAGTGCATCCACTGTGAGAGTTCTTGTGCATCTCTCATCACCCAATCTTTCTAAAGAAATTAGCCATATCTCCAAACCTGGGACCTGCATGACCTTCATCAACACCTGTGTGTTGGCCGCCTGCAATTTCAGCTTCACTTCCCCTTTGCCAATTCTTTGGCAAGGCTTACCAGCTCCTCTACCTGGGGCTGCATGGAAAGAGGCAACCGAATCTTTTATCCAAGATTCAACTTTATCCAAGAAACCTACAAACACATCCTGTGCAACAACACCTGCAACATCTGTATCTTCAGTTTCTTCATGCTGATCTGTTACCAACCAGCAATGTTCTTTTACCTGCTCTTTCTTTCCATCGGACCGTGAGTAACCGTCTGTGCTTTTCAACTCCTCCATTCTTAGCTTACTTTGATCTGCCGTTGCTCTACTCCCACTCAATCAGAAACCCCTGAGAGTGCCTTGTAACCAAAACACAACCTGCTCCCTGCAACCTGGCTCTGATACCACTTGTCAGGAATTTAGAACAACAAACATGCTCTGATCCCACTTGTCAGGATGCAAAACCGGAAACATACAATTGATTACCAAACTTCAAGCAACTTAATATGCGGAAATAAACCAGATTCACCAAGTAACTAGAATTCAGAATAACACAGCATATGAGAGACAATACACAACTTGTATTAACACTTTATACAGAAAAGAATACAATAAAGAAGATGCCACTTCTTCTCCACCACCTTACAGAGGTTTCCCACACCTCAAGTGAATAGTAATTCTTCTCCCCAAAGCTCTCCCTCTCACAGGTCCCAACACCCAACTCAAATACAGAGTTGGTGTTCACCTCCCGTGCTCCACGCACACCACAAGTGCTCCACGCACTCCACAAGCACTCCACGTGCTCCACAAGTACTCAAAGTACTTCAAGTAGATCTCCCATGAATCTGCAACAACCTGCAATTCAACAGACCATACTTATGGAAGGAACTCCCTTGCCTTCCTCTCTGCTCTATCCGAGTACACACCTGTACTCCAAGTAGATCCTGCCTGATACTGCTCCCTGTTGTGTTGCTGTCTATATGACCTTGCACACCTGCAAATCAAACAATGGTTCTGCTCACCTGTGAACCTCGACCTTGCACACACATACACCTGCAGATCAACGATCTTACTTACCATGTAGATCTCCTATATAGGCCATGCAACTGTGACCAAGATCCTACACTCCTGAAGAACCCAGCTGGCTCTCCAATCCAGCACCAACACACTTGGTACTGAGGCACTAGGAGGAACGCACCATTGCTCTACCTCACACACAGAAGGAGCTTATAATTATGCTCTCTTACTCCCTAGCACACTTTTCCAATACAACCATGAGTCTATTATATAGATCTCATCCAAACAATAATTAGACATCTAATTACAATAATTAGATCCGCAGCTCTCAGTCTATAATTAGCCCTGATCATGCAAACACTTGGTTCGTTAGCTAACTGCCCGTAATTAGCTCGCAGTCGAACCACACAGGTGACCGACGCCGGTCCCTGTCCGCCTGGGGGTCGCCGACGCCGGCCGATCTCTGACCGACGTCGGTTGCCTTCCTGCCCTATCCTGCTGACGTCGGTTGGCCTGACCGACGCCAGTGTATCTGACACTCAGCAACTCTCCTGCAACCTCCTTTCCCATTTGCATCAGTGAAGCTTTTAGCTCCATAATCCTAACAAATTTGTTATCTAATTTTGACACCCCATGTAAAAATAAGACCCATATAGGCAAATTATTTAACCTTGGGTTATTTATAAGGTACTTTTTGAGTCCAAAATACCTTATTATCATTTATTAAGGTAGATTTGGAAAGATTAAGGTAAGGCTCTTTTATGTGTTTTAGTCTATTTGAGTCTCCTAAGTTAAAAAATGTTAAAAAGGTCATTTGTGGTGCCTTAAAAAATATGTCAAAGGTCAATTTTGGTCAACATGGGTCTTAAAATATGTCATGGTTTAAACAAAAGAGTTTCAAGTCATAAAAAGTTAGTTATGGGCAAGAAAAGTCAATTTTAGAGGCTTCCAAAGTAAGTACAACATGAGAGGAGAGAGAATATGCACATAAATTAGGTTGCTAGCATGATCAAGTGTTTTTAGGTCTAATAAAGTGATTATCTAGTAGTTACAAGTTCATAAGAAGTCTAAAACATCATATATCTCCTATCAACTCCTTCATAAGCTCAAATAGGCAAAATTGAAGTGGATGGTACGAGCAGGAGAGAGAAGGTGAGAGCCTAAAAATTTGGGAATTGATTGTAATATTGGTTAGATTCAAACTTTAGGCATTGATTATTAGATTCAACTCCTTATATTTATGAACAATCACTAAGAAGTTAAGGGTTTAAAATCAACTAGTCAACCATGATAGGGGTCTTTCTTGAGCTTTTTAGGTAGAATGGTGGAATCATTTATGAATAAAAAAGTTTTTTGGGTATTAAATAATCCTATAAAGTCTCTTGAAGTATTTTTTAAGCTTTCCATGAAGGTAAAAGTTTTAAGATACAGTCATAGCTCCATTCACATTTGTAGACTGTGTGTTCTATGCATATGCATAACATGTTTTTTGATGAGTTTGTATGCGTTTTAGAGGATTGGGTTGTTTTATTCATGATAAGTATGTATATGAAATGAAATTAATAATTATATTTATTCATTGGTATTCATACTTTCACCTTTCAATGTTTCAAACACATAATATTATTGGTAGTCCCCTATAGGCCTGTAGGTCTGTCATCTTGAGAAAATCCATGGTTTCAAAGCATGAGAACATGGTGGTGGTTAAATATTGTAAGTTTCATTAGTTAAATGAGAGATTTATAATCATCTAAAGTTGATGAAGGTGGTGACTGAGTTAACTAGCCAAGAAGCCTATTAAGGCACACATTCAGGACTGTGTGCTTTGTAAAAGTGGGTACAAAGTTTGAAAAGATACTCTGAGACACTCTATGAACCTAGAATTAAGTGATAAATATTGTATATAAGGTTTAGCATTATAGGTATCATGGTGTAATAAATAAATCCAACTCAAAATTATACACACTCAGAATTGCCCTAATTGTCACCTACAACCTACATGGAAATGGTTCTTGAACATTGAAGATGATGGAGCCTATAACCTTAGAATATTGAGAGAGTTTTATTATCTAAAAAATATAATTTTAGATCCTTTTAAAAGGATGAATATTGGTTATGGTTTCAAAGAGGTCATCAAGGCCCAAACTCAGTCAAAGACCTTTAAATCAACACCTACAATTAGCTATAGAGAAAGCTAGCTTTAAATAATAGTGAGTTGATGATGGAGAAATGAGGTTTAGGATAGTGAGAGGATATCAATACATAAACCATAACATGATAAATATATTGAGAAACTCAATGAATATCTAAGAGGTCATCAAAACCTAATACATAGTCAAACTCCTTCAACATCAACACCTACAACTAGCTTATTGAAGGTTTTGCTTTTGTTAGTAGTTTTTGATGGAAATAAATAGGTTAAAGTATTTAAATAAGATATTATACCATAAATAACATTACAGACATTGGAATATTTCAATTTTGTAAACAATGACTCTCCTAGAACACTAGGTTGCAAACTAGTTCCTAATGCACACACATAGGCCTGTGTATGGTTGGTATGTGAGATGAATTTTTGAATGATGAAGTGGATACCTCAAGCCCAATAAAGTATACATAGAGATCCTAAAAGGTGAGTAAATAACTCACATATTCATCCTAATACTTAATTAATCTCATGTGAATATAGGTACATAGTTAGTACTACCATTAGGCCAATTGACCTGAGACACCCCACAAATAATGCAACTTGTAGACCTAGTGCATTGATGGTAAAAGGATGAAGGAACATAGTCTTAAGGAAATATAGTATGATGTGTAGGATTTAATTAGAAGTCAATAAGTGTTGAGGAGGTCCTATAGTCATTATGACCATTCCTAAGTGGTTACATATTCACAAAACCCAGTTTATGCCTATGAGACCCAAAACTAGGCATGAACCTCAAGATTATAAATTCACTCCTATGATCATGTGATATTACCAAGAAATGTGAGACATTTAATTAGAAAATGGAGGGTTTATGAGACTCATCAATTTATAGAGGATAATTTAGATTGGCCATTTTGGCTTCAATTTATTTTAGGGGTGTCCATAATGCATATATAACTACTTGATAAACAACCTATTTCATTCCCACCTATATGAATGAGATGAAAAGGGTCATGAGAACTTAGGGAGAGTTGAGGGCAGTAACTTACTTTAAATAAATGGCATTGGTTCAAATGTTATGGGCCTAACCTTTATGAACCATTGCTAAGAAATTAAACTAATTAAAACCCTCCTAACACCTTCATAGAAGCCCAATGATAAAGAGATGAAGAGAAATGCATCTAGAAGGGATAAATTGGCATGGAAAATGATTTGGATCTATTTTTAACTCTCTTAGGCTCCCCACCACTCAATTATTCTATACCATAACTTATATAGTGGTAGGAACCCCTCCAAGGAAGCACAATTGATTACTTTTCTTATAAGCAATTAAACACGGAATTATACTAGAATGATTAAGTAACTAGAAACTTGAAACAGAAAAGAATTTGAGAGACAATACACAATCTTGTATTAAATAATATTCAAAAGAAAATACAATAAAGAAGATGCCACTTCTTCCACCTCTAAGGCTTGCCACACCTCAAGGACTTCTTCCCTCTCTCTCTTGCTCAACCACAACCAACTCAACAACCTGAGTTGTTATCCCCTCCTTGAATACTTCAGCTGATCTCCTTGACCTTACACCTTGCAGATCTCCTTGACCTTGCTTTCTTGCTTCAATGATTTACATGTCTTAATTACAATACATGCCTCATGGGTCTTTAAATAGGATCCCATGCATACAATAATTAGACCCCTAATTACAATAATTAGAAACACAGACTCAAGACTTAAATTAGTCTTCAACATGCAAACACTCTCAGACCTCTTAAATTAGACAAGTCTAATTCTAGAAATGTGTTCTCGAAACACATGTAGAAGCATGTTGATCTGCTCCTGACCGACGGCGGTCGATCCTTCATCCTTGCCTGACTGACGTCAGCAATACTGTCGATGCCAGTTACTGGTTGCACTTAGTAACACCCTGATTAGCCTCCTGGTGAAGCTTTTAGATCCATAACTTAACAATCTCCCACTTGGTTATAAATAGCTGCACCTATACACAACCTCCACTAACCATCTCAGGCACCTCCATCTTCAAACTCAATCTTGAAGACCAACCACCACACATCCTGTGATGCTACACCTGTCATCCAAGTAACTTGCCACATCCGAATCTAAAAATCCATGTAGTAAAGAACTTAACCCTGCATAGCATGTGCATCTGTTGCTGGTCCCCCTCAAATACCTGAGAATCCACTGAACTACACTCCAGTACTCCTTTTCTGAATTGGCTCCAAACTTTCTGACAACTCCCACTGCTTGGGAAAACTCAGGTCTACTAGACCTCATGTGATTTTGAACACTATTTTAAGCTTAGCTTGAACTGTCCAGCCCTTAGTGTACTTATTGGTTTTGCACCTACACCTTCTTCACATCAGCTCCAACTAGAGACAAAATCAACCTGTGATCTTCCATGTCTCTTATGCCAAAAGAATTTTGCTACTCCCAAATTATTCATGACACACCTCTGAACTATCTTTACCTTTAGCTCAGAAACTCCCTGTATGTGTAACCCTACAACAAGCACACAAAATAGTAACAGGATAATGTAGCTAATATTATCCAACCTGGTAAAAGAAAACACAATGGTTAAACTTCCATTGTCCTGCAGCCTGCTCAAGACCATATACGCTGGCCTTCTGTCTCACATGTCCATCCACTCTCTTCTCTAACCTAGGAATCCATTCCTCTATCAGTGCTTTCTTCTAGTTGACAACTCCACCAATAAACCCCTATTTGGTTCTTCTCCAAGGACTCACACTCCTCATCCATGCCAAGCTCCCACTATTTCTTGGATTCTACCTGCATTGCCTTTTC
Source organism: Torreya grandis (assembly GCA_037957365.1). Taxonomy (NCBI): domain Eukaryota; kingdom Viridiplantae; phylum Streptophyta; class Pinopsida; order Cupressales; family Taxaceae; genus Torreya; species Torreya grandis. The sequence goes on from JARHVA010002161.1 coordinate 655,147, forward strand.
ACATCTTCCTATTTCTTGACCATCAGTAAGCAACAAGTAATATAAAGAAGGTGAAAAATGAATATGAGGTTCATTTACCCTTTTTGACCTCCATATGGGTGTTTGAGACTCCTTGATAGCTTGCTGTTTGCCCAACATCCATTCCAGTGACCAATCTCGGCCATCTCCCAGTCTGCATCCGACTGATGTCGGTTCCCTACACTGACCCTGACTACCGACGTCATTTCCCTAGCTGACGCCGGTGTCCCTTCTACCAACATCGGTTCCTGTCTAACCAATGTCAGTCTTCTCCTGCCTGACACTACTGACCCTGCTAGTTGCACATGATTGATGTCAGTATTTGCCTGACCGACATTAGTTCCAAGTGACCGACGTCAGTGACTATGTATTCCTATAAGTGATGAATTATTTATCTATGAGCTCATCTTGGATCAAAACCCTATCCATACTGCCCTACTTAGAATTATTCAGCCCTTGTGACTGATCTCTGTCCATCATCTCCTCCATAAACACCAAGGCTTCCCTGTTCTTGTCAAAAGCATCAAAATTCCTTTTCTTGTAATGAAATTGATCATTGCCCTCTGAATCTAAACTCATACCCTTTGACTCAAGAACATCCATTCCCTTCTTATTCATGTGACCAAGCCTATTAAGCCACATCTTTGAATCTATAGCTGAAGTAGATAAACCATAAGTAGAATCAGTAATACAAGTAGATAGATAAAGAGTACCTACTTTCTTACCTCTTGCTAAAACAAGTGCACCCTTGGTAACCTTCCAAGAATCCATTGTGAGGGTTACTGTGCATCCCTCATCACCCAACCTTCCTACAAAAACTAAACTCTACTTTAGAACTGGGACATGCATAACCTCCTTCAACACCCATGTGTTGTCCATCTGCAATTTTAGCTGCACTTTCCCTTTGCCAACTATTTGACAAGGCATACCATCCCCTAAATAAAGCACTCCAAAGTCTCCTTGGACATACTCATGGAACAAATCTCTATTTAGGGATGCATGAAAAGAAGAACCAAAATCTAAAACCCATGATTTTATTTGACTATCCAAAGAAAGTATGAGAGCATCCTGTGCCACAATACCTACATCCTTTGCTTCTTCCTTACCTTCATGTTGATTTTATTTATCCCTCAAACAACACTCTTTCTTTGTGTGTCCTTTCTTTCCATAAAACCAGTAGGTGATACTTCTATTTTTGGATTTTGATCTTCCTCCCATCTTCGACCTTGATTTCCCTTGCTCGACCTTCTCTCTTTGCATTCCCCTGCTTTCTACACTTAGAGCAATCCCTGATGATGATTCACCTGTGCTTTTCTTGCATATTTATTCATTCAAGATTACACCAACCACATCATCAAGTTTTAATATTTTAGAAGCAGACACAGTATTACGTACTGCCATTACCAAACTATCCCAACTTTCAGGTAAAGAGCACAAAATTAAGAGAGCCTTTACTTCATCATCAAAAACAATATTGACTGAAGCTAACTGGTTTACCAAGCCATGGAAATCACTAAGATGAGTATGTACAAATCCACCTTCCTGCATTTACAAAGTAAATAACTGCTTCATAATAAATACCTTATTTGACGCTGAGGGCTTTTCATATAAATTTCCCAAAGATTCTATCAACTCTTTCATTGTCTTACATTATGATAAGTTAGAAATCACAGACGATGCAAGGCTCAACCTTATGGATCCCAGAGCCTTCCGATCAAGAACCTCCCATTCTTCATCCTTCATATTTGTGGGCTTGCATGCAGCCCCACCCAATGGTAAGTACAAATCTTTTTGATACAGATAATCTTCTATTTGCATCCTCCATAGTTGATAATTCTTGCTGTTAAACTTCTCCATTCGTAGCTTACTTTATTCTACCATTACTGAACTCCCACTCAATCAGAAACCCTTGAGAATGACCTGTAATCAAACAATAACCTGCTCCCTGCAAACCTTAGCTCTGATACCAGCTGTTAGGAACCCCTCCAAGGAAGCACAATTGATTACTTTTCTTCTAAGCAATTAAACACAGAATTATACCAGAATGATTAAGTAACTAGAAACTTGAAACAACAAAGAATTTGAGAGACAATACACAATCTTGTAGTAAATAATCTTTAGAAGAAAATACAATAAAGAAGATGCCACTTCTTCTTCCACCTCTAAGGCTTGCCACACCTCAAGGACTTCTTCCCTCTCTCTCTTGCTCAACCACAACCAACTCAACAACCTGAGTTGTTATCCCCTCCTTGAATGCTTTAGCTGATCTCCTTGACCTTACACCTTGCAGATCTCCTTGACCTTGCTTTCTTGCTTCAATGCTTTACTTGCCTTAATTACAATACATGCCTCATGGGTCTTTAAATAGGATCCCATGCATACAATAATTAGACCCCTAATTACAATAATTAGAAACATAGACTCAAGACTTATATTAGTCTTCAACATGCAAACACTCTTAGACCTCTTAAATTAGACAAGTCTAATTCTGGAAATGCGTTCTAGAAACACATGCAGAAGCATGCACATGCACAGGTGACTGACATTGGTTACTGTCGGTCTGCTCCTGACCGACGTTGGCCGATCCTTCATTCCTGCCTAATCGACATCGGTAATACTACTGATGTCGATTACTAGTTGCACTCAGTAACTCCCTGATTAGCCTCCTGGTGAAGCTTTTAACTCCACAACCTAACATATAGATGGGTTAAATTTTGTGTTTTCTACAAGATTTGAGGTGATTTGAAGGTGCATAAAGGAATATATGAGTGAAATCCATGGTGGAAGGTGTGTGGAGATGTCTTCTAACTCCTCAGATCCCATTATCACCTTTGTCATGTATGGAGACTCCTCTGCTAAGCTGATTGTTACAGTCAGTCTTGGATAAACTAGTAAGAAACAAGGTAATTGCCAAGTTGAATATGAGAAGTATGGTTTTGAGTCTTATTGAGGTCTACATAATAGACCAAAGGATACAAAATTTATAAATATGTGTCTCACATATCTACAATTAACTCTCTTGAGTATGTGCAGGTCACCATAGTGATAAGTTTAAGAGTTTAGGCCTAGAGGGCTAGTGAGTTATTGCAAGGAAGTAAATAACAAGTGGTAAATAGAATATTATCAATTCGAGGGGGGGTGCATAATAACCTGCACCAATCATGTTTCCACCTTCTCAAGTTAGTGCATATGTTTCAATGACCTTCAAGGTAGTTTTGAATAGTTAGGGGACTCCTCATCAATAAGAGCAATTTCAAGAAGGATAATGAAGTATCCCTACACCGACTTTAGGAGGATGTTATATTTTAGATACACACTTGTCTAAGAGAACCACATGATCTATTTTGTAACTCCTTCTCTTGCATTGTAACTAGTATTCAAGACTTGACACTTGGCATTGTAACTCTCCAACATCACTCTTTCTCTCTCTTCTCCTATTACTCTATATATTGAAGCCATTTTTACATTATAATGGATCTAGAATTGGTATGGAGAAGCCATTCTAGTTTGAAATATTTTTTTGCCTTTGAATAAAGTTCTTAAGTTGGCTTAGTCTCTAAAATTATTGCCTAAGTATGTTAATTAGTCCATTTGGATGACAAGTGATGATTATTTCTCCTTACTTCCATTCTACTCTTGTATGTATTGTGTAAGTAATATTTATTCTAAAAAATGTCATGAAGTGTAAGTGATTTTTAGGTATATTTATAGTGTGAATAATATTATTAGTTCCTAATATTATATCTTTTGTTCATCCACCTTTAGAAGTGCATGGCAATCTACCTCCATGTAGAAACACTTTTGCTATAAGAAACATGAGTTGAGATAAATTTTAGTAATCTGCCTTCATAGTGCAAGTTCAAGTATGTTTGTGGAGATATCCTTGGTGTATCACCTCCATTAGTGTAGGTTACTTTCAGTTTTATTCTTCCCTTTTCACCCCAATAAGTGATTAGCCTAGTGTATATGAGAGCCTAAATAGATAGATCAAGGGAGCTAGCCCACAATCTAGAGATATATCTCTTGTAGAAATCTGCCTATATTAATAGATAGTTCCATGTTATCCCAAATTTGATAAGGTCTGATTAACCTCTCTAGGGTGAAAATTGGGCTATAACAATTCCCATTCTCTAAAAACAACAAAAATTACCTCCAGATATTTATATGTTTTATCAAAAAGAAATCATTAATTTACTTGATGCTAAGTATATTAAATTATTTGATTACTTTAAGTTGGTCTCTAACATAGTTATTTTTCATAATAAATTCATAATGGTAATTCACATATATCTCAACTTTTTAAATATTGAACCAACATGCCCTAAGGATAATTTTACATTACCTTCCATTGAAACCATTTTTTATTCTACAATTGGATATGAGATGTTTTTACTCATTTATTTTTATTTGTGTAAAATAAAATTCAAATTTTCCCTAAAGATAAATATCATACCAGCTTTACCACAAAATGTGACATATATTGCTATGTTAAGATGCCTTTTGGCTTTAAAAATGATAGGGTAACCTACCAATTTGCTATGACTCGTATTTTTCATTATCATATGAACAAAATATTTGATATCTATCTGCATGATCTCATATCCAAATCTAATAATTTTAAATATCACCCAGATAACATTGATATCATCCTTTAGCATCTCATTACATACAAATTTAAGTTTAATTCTAAAAAGTGTCTTTAGTGTTATATCCAATTTTTTTTTAGGACTTTTGGTCTCTAGATGGATGATTAGTGTATATCATTCCAAGACCGAAGCTATTATGGATATGCATAGATAAACATATCTCCCTCATGTTCACACCTACCTTAGGAAACTAAGGTTAATTCAGATATTCATTCCTACATTAGCTTATATAACTTATTAGATAAACTCCATTATCAAGAAAGATGCCAATCTTGCTTGGATTGATGTTTGTCAAACCAATCTTGATAACATGAATAAATATTTACTTTGACCTCCTAATTTATAACCACTATCTAACGATCACCCTTTTATCTTGTACACTTATTTCACCCATGTAACATTTTGGGAAATGTTGGTGCAACAATATGAGTCTGAAAGGAACATTCTATTTATTACATTGGTCTTGCTTTGATTGATTATGATACTTGATACACTAAGATCGAGTGTGATTATTTCACCATCTATTTTTTACCTTTTTTTTTAGAATTAAATGTTTGATTAGATAACATATTTATTTCTCCATTTGAATCCCATATGTTATTTCTTTTCAAAGATCTTTTTTACCAATTATAGACTAAGAAAATGGAAGAATCTCTTGATGGAATTTGACTTTAATATAATCACCCAAAAATCAATCAAGGGGAGAGTTATTTTTGATCAAATTTTTGTTGCACCCCTTCCTTCCCAATGACAAAATCATGATACCCTTATCAATGAATATGTCCTCTTCATTGAAGGTTCTAATCAGACCATTACCCTTAAAAACTATTTACATAATTTCAAAATTGATCTCGATCCCTCAGACCTTGAAGATCCTATAATTCAAGTATCTAAAACCAAATCTACTAAAAATAATGATCACATAGAGTAACCCAAAGTTACAATTGAATTTCATGAGGACACTTGGACAATCTACTTTAATGGATCCATGTGCTTATATAGAAGTGGGGTAGATATGTCATTTTGGATCCTTTTGACAAGATCATTCCTCTAAATTTTTTTATTAAAATTTGATGTTATCAATAATATGGCTAAATAAAAATATCCTATACTTGGTATGCAAGTAACATCAATCTTGATATCTCTTACTTATATGCTCTAGGTGATTCTCAACTTATATGACTCTAAATAAATGACACTTACTGATGTAAAATTAAAAAAATAATTCATATCTTGAATTTACTACAAACATTATTAATAATTCACATCTTTTAGTATTGAAGCAATCCCAAGAGAATAAAACATTGTCGCTGACTCTCTTGCCTCTTTGGCTTCCCTTTTTCACCTATATAAATCATTACATTACCACCATTTATTATTCACATGGGAATTTAAGGATGATTCTCCTATTTTTTACATTGAGGCTGACACCACTTTCAAAAAACCCCTTATTATGCAAACATCATCCATTTAGAAATCAAGCTTATCTTTTAGAGGATAAATCTCATAAAAAAGACAATAATTAAAAATTAAGCCTTTAAAATTGCCATTAAGCATAATATCATTTAATATCATAACTTTGAGGGCACATTACTTCAATTTATTACTAAAGATGAGGTCCCTTCTCTTATTGAGTAAGCACACACATGCATTAGTGGAGGTAATTATAATGGACACATTAAAACCCAAAAATGCATATGCATGGGTTAATATTAGCCAACACTTGAAAAATATGCCATTGCATTTCCTAATAAGTATAATCCTTGTATATAACTTTATGATATTAGTCATTCTCTATTGGTCAAGTTTCAAACACATGAATCTTCATAGCCATTCTCTATGGGGGGATCAGATCTCATTTAAAAGTTGCCTCAATCATAGGATGGCCATGTTTTTATTATCATTTCCATTAAGTAATTTAAGAAATGAGTAGTTATGACCATTGATAATGTTACTAGAGTTATCATTTCCAAATTCACCCTTATTCAAATCATATTTAGTTTCAAAATTACACATATTATCATATCTAAACATGTTTAGAATTTCAAAAATAAGGACATGAAACAAATTTTTAGAATGTTCAAAACCGCACACAAATTTTACACTTTTTATCATACTTAATGAAAATTTCAAGCCGAAACAACCAACAAGATCCTCAACAAGATCTTAAATAAGATTATTATATATTTTTTCATTGATTGGCATCTCAATATCTATCATACGTTTTGGTCTTGTGACACCAGTATTCATATTTCCATTGGGGAAATCCATTTTCTGTAGTCTATAGTTCTTAAGCCATCATGATACTATAAGTGGATTTACCTTAACTAAATATTTATCTTCAAGAATTTATTATTTTTGAATATCTCCATGAATCCCACATTCACACTTTAGATATCCTAGACAACATAATTGACAATATAAAACTCACATCATTAGATAACACTACAAGAAAGTAAAAGTTAAAGATGGTAAATATGACCAAAATTGGTTGGGTCTTTACCTTATTAGAGACATCCTTAGACATAACACTTACTGATAAAAAAATAATGACAGACAAATTTTGAAATAACTAACCAATGGTAAATTTTGAAAAAATATTATGCTTGATAGATGTCCTTTTAAGTTTTATTTTTTCCATGATTTTCATATTTTGTACATATATCTTTCTTGATTATAATTAGTTTACTTTATTTTAGGCTAATGTTTCTTACAAGTTTTTCTCTAACTCTCTTGTGTTTCAATCTATCATCATTTAATACACATTAAATTTTATTATCACGTACCTTAGCATTGCCTACATGCTACCTCATCCTTCTCTTACTTCATTGATTTTTACATTTTATCACCTCTTTTTAGTGCCTTTTGGATCCCTTATTTTTACACCTCTTGGATATTTAATTTTTGAGTTGCACAATAAGACCTCAGGGAATATATCGAGCCCTCCTCACAAATTCCCATCCTTTACCTTACTATCTCTACCTTTAGGATTGATACTACTTTGTGCACTTTATTACCCCTATTAATAAATTTTATTGACACTAAAATCTAATATTAGACACTTGAAAATTTTATTATTGACCTATCTTTATCATACATGACATGTGTGTATATTTATGACTCTTACACACCGTTCTGTCCTATTCACTTGCCTTATATAGGCTCTACCTTCCTAATTTTCTATCAATTACCTATAGGAAACCCTAGTATATGATTAATATACTTATTATAATACCCATACTACATCCCAATTATTACATAATTTTTCCTATTTTCCAGATATCTATTGTCATAATTAGATGCATGTGTATTTCTATAGCCTTCCACCTTTGCCAGACTTATCTTCATGCCAAAAAATGGCTCCTTTTCAAATTAAACTCATATTTATGAGTTGGACCATAAATTTTGCATGTCGATTGCATGATAAGTTACCCAAAGATTCAAATATTAATACACATGTATAGTCTTGTTCCCTATCTAAAATCTATCTATCATTAATCAATAAAGTACTAAACAAGCTTATTATATCACTCACACATTGAGAGGGACTATCATAAATATCCCAAATCATAAATCAGTACCAAGAACTAGGCCCAAAATAGGTATAATAAACTTAATATAAGTCAAGTTTGTCATTGTCAAGTGTTGAGAGTTATATTACATGTTTCATTCATAAATGAGCACCATTAAACACATACACTTAAAAATAATAATCAGATGTGGTTTGATTTATATCCTTGGAGTCTTAGATACATAGGCAACACGTAACCATTCATTAGGGAGTGGTTGGGGTCCTCTCAACCCATCACTCTTCATTTTTATAGGTTAACATAGTCTTGTAAGTTGAGCTAGGGTTTTAAATTTAAAAAGATAATATTATATATTTCCACCCACACAAAGTGATTGATATCACATAGAATGATGGTTTCCAATCATACGTAATGATATATACCAAGATAGTGAGACATAATATATAGGGATAGATCTGGTAGAAGGTAGACACTTATGTCTATATGAGGTATCCTAAGCCTAACAGAGTCATCCAAGCCGAACTAAAAATATAATTTACTAATCTAATTATATATTGGTCCATTTCCAGTCCTTTATATGACCTATATAGTCTCAAACTTGACATTACTAAAATAAGCCCAGTAACTTAATCACTTAGGTCATTTCCATTTATATAAAATTAAAATAATAATCTTTTATGGCATTTAGATCTACTTTAATTTAGACATATTTTAAATAATTTGAATATTCAAGATTTTATCTTGTTAGATCACATAAAATAAAAAATAAGGTAAAATATATTGGTGAACCTGACCCTTATATTGAGCACATTAAACCCTAGGTTTTCTACTATCATTTCATATTTTTTAACGTTAGTGTTTTAGGTTTTAAAAGATTTTTATGAGTTCCCCATACATTAAGACAATAATATTTCCTTCTTGGCCTTACCCTTATTTAATTTTTAATGATTTTATTTTATGCCATCGTAAAGGCTAGTTTCCTTGTCCCTTTAAGATGAAGTGCTAGACTAAGTGGTGTCCAAATTGAGCATAATCAAATTACTTTAGTTCCATATAAAATAGATAAAATAAATGAGTTGAACATTCAACATTCTTCTTCATTTGTTGTTACAAATATCATTAATGAATACATACAAGTAGAGGATAATAATGTTAATGATGAAGTCCTTAATCTAGAGAATGATAATCAAGATAATAATATATACCAAGATAATATAAATGTTTATGATCTTAATGGGGTAGATCTTGTCAAATTCCAAGTAATGTCTATTTTATATAATTTAATTCATTATAAATCCCATGACTTCGATAAGGTATTAAATTTAATCATAGATGCCTAAAACACACATAATTCTAAGGTTTTCACATTTGAGGAACCCAAAAATGAGCCCTTTATTAAAATTAATCATCTTTGAGAGGTAATAACTATACAATAGGTGTTTAGCCTAATATTACAGGTACTTTTATTATGTCTATATCTTTGGTTGTATATGTGATTCCCTCTCATAGTGTGGGAACAACACAAGGTTTTCCTTAAATTAGTGTGCATGTTCCTACACAACATACTTATGTACATCCTACAATTGATACTAATATGACATCATTAGCCATGCATATTTCACAATACCTTATGAAATTTTTTATAGGTCTACAAACTAAGGTGTTGTAATTAGAGTAGGGTTGTTCTAGATCAATCTATTTGACCGATTCTCAGACATTGCTTCATAATTCATTATCCCCATGCATTTTAGATTATCCTAAATTATATAATGGTAAAAATGATCCAAAACAACACCTAATATAATTTCATGCAACATGTTTGTAGTATGCCTCCAATGATAAGTTATTGACTAAGTTATTTTCATAAAATATTAAGGATTATGATTTGTGATAATTGTATGATCTACCATTTTGATCGGTTCATGTATTTAATTATTTGGTTAATCAATTTATAGCACACTTTTCAACACTATCCATGAGAAAATTTACTAATCTCAAATTATAAAACTAAAGTAAGGATCTAATGAACCAATTAGAGACTATGTGCCTTTGTATAAGACCAATGAGCTTAAAAATTGACCCTAATTAACCTTTTAAATGATACATATTATAATAAATATATTCAAATACTTATGATTCCTCTTGAAGTCCTCTTTATCATATAACAAATCTATATGGTGCATATATATTCGATATTTTGTATTATGACTATTTAATTAGGAATAAATAATATCATTTATCATTATCACTATGCTTGATTTTTATCATTAATCTAGAAATTATAGTTCCTAAGTCAATCAGAGGTAAATGTTAGGTAATATTAATATGATGATTAATTCACCATAAGCTTTATTTAAATGAGTAATTAATTATTACTCTACTCATAGTTACTTATTATTTAATCTTTTTGTATTTTTATAACACCCATGACTAGTTATGGGTTATTTGTTAGCATTCCATCTTATTATTTAGGATGTAATTTGGGATATATCTTAGCGCGCACGCACGCGCGCACACACACACACACACACATACACACAAACACACACACACACACACACACACACACACACACACACACACACACACACACACACACACACACACACACACACACACACACACACACACACACACACACACACACACACACACACACAGAGAGAGAGAGAGAGATATATATATCTGCCATTGTATTATTCCATAGGCTGGTGAATAATATTATATTCATGCTCTTTCATTTGGTATTAGAGTAGGAGAAGGAAAATATCTTTGGATTTATAGAGTTAACTTCATTCACTCAAATTAAAGTCTAATGAGAAGGTAGAAGCTTTTCTATGTCGTCTTGTAACCTTGAGAGATTCACTCCAAGAATTGGGTGAGATAGTGTCAAATACCTCTCTTGTACCAATATTCTTGAGAGAACCTCCACCCTCCTATAGGATATTTGTGATGACTTTGAATGTCATAGAACATAAACCATCTTTTGATAATTTGGTAAACATGTTGCAACAATAAGAGTCTATGCATATAGAAGAATAAGAATCAAAAGAACATAATTTTACCTCTCATCAATAGAAAGGGAAGAAATAGATCAAGTCTTCTAAATAAAATCAAGGCCAAAAACACAATTCCCAAGGAAATAAAACATAAAAAGTTTGCATCATTTTTGAAAATAAATACCATTACATAAATGATTGTTGGTATAAATCATTCACACAGGGCTGCTCAACTACCAAGAATCCCAATAACCAACAATCATCACATCTAAAAAAAGGATAAGATTAGAAGAAAGGTAGTTATAAGAAGAAAGAAAATCAACAAGGAAAAATTGATGAACAAAAATATACCCACTCTAATGAGGAATTCTTAAATTCTACACTTTCATGAAGAATTAACATCACATAGTTCTATTTGCTATGTCAACTCAGATGTAACTCGACACATGACTAGAAGACAATATCAGTTCTACTATATGAATGAGGCTTCTCCAAAAAATCATGTCTTTTTTGGTGATGATTTATCCTATCAAATTCAAGGCATTGGTAATAAATATTTAACTCTTGGACAACATGCTTTTAAGATCTTAGATGTCATGTATGTCCCAATACTCACAAAAAATCTTCTCTTAGTTAGTCTGTTACTTAAACATAGCCTAAAGGTTGACTTTGACTACAAAGGTGGAAAAGGGATTTTTTTGATAAGAGATAAGTCAAAATTCTCAAAAGTTGTTACATGAGCCTTAGGAGTTGGGAAAATGTTCCAACTTGATTTTGTTTAGCCAAATAATAAGGCACTTATAGCTAAGAATTTAGACTCAACCAATTTATGGCATTGAATATATGGTCATGATAGTTTTGGATACTTCAAATTATTAAGCCATGACAACATGGTCCATAAAATCCTTTATTTTAATAAATTTAAAAATATTTTCCTTAATTTTATAATAGGGAAACAACATCAAACATATTTTGGTCAAAGTTCCTCAAGAGCATATGAAAAGCTAGATCTAGTGCATACCAATCTTGATAGACCTATGAGACCTAGTCACTATGGGTTTAAATATTTTATGTTATTTGCTTAAAACTAATAAAAAATGTGGTATAATATTTAAATACTAAAGACTAAGCCTTCATTAATTTCAAAGAGTTTAAAGTAGTGATGGAAATTATAACCAGTCATAAAATCAAGGCTCTTCACTCAAATCAAGGGGGAGAATAAATTAGTAAAGTATTTTTAACCTATTTGAAAGAACATGGAGTTCACCAAAATATGACTCCACCATAAACTCCTTAGCAGAATGGTGTTGTCGAATTACATAATTTTACTATCATGGAAATGGTACATTACATGATTGAAGATTCAAGTTTGGCATAGACATATTGGACATAAACAAAGAAGATAACAATTTATTTTTTGAATAGGTCACCCACTATAACGCTTGATAATATGACTCCACATGAAGCTTAGATAGGTCATAAAACTTATGTTATCATCAAAAGTTACACCCTTGAGGAGGTTGTTCAAGCCTCTTCACTTAAGTGATATCATGGGAATAATCCTAGGTTATGGGTGACCTAAAGAATGGATTGAACCTCTAGATAGGGATAACTCCTTTGATGCATCAGTTAAGAACCACAAACTAAAATAATAATTGCAAAGGAAAAGGGATAAATAATATTATAAACTAAAAGGGAGGTGATGCACCAAAATTTATAACCTCTACCAATGATTTGCATGTGCATTAAGACCTATAAGGATGTAAAAAACATACACTTATCCTAAAATAACCTATCACATCAATGATTTACAAAGAGTTAAGGCAATGTGAGAGTATAAGGTAAGATTTTTTCCATTTCTAATCTACTTAAAACCCTTGATGACACTCTTCACAACCTTAAATAGAGAACCAAATTACAAGAAGGCAAGAGGTATAGGACAACAAAACAAGGTGAGCTAAGTCTACACTTGTCTAGATCAACCATTTAAAGCTTTACACTAAATATAACCATATACAGAGGTAAAATAAACATTTTATTAATCAATAGGCATTCAAAATATTAGGGATATGTCATAATCCTAGTGTAAATATCCATTTATAATTCAAATCAAGTCATACATATAGAAGAGAATGAGAAGGAAGGAGAAGAGAGGCATAAGATAAGACTATGACAAGTGTCATATCATGAAGAACAAGTTACAATCAAGAAAGTATACAAGTAGGTAGTTATGAAGTCTTATATCAACATGTGTGTACTTGATCTGATCCTCTTCTTCATCAAGGGTGGTGTAGAGTGACTCTTAACCTTCTAGATGATTCATCAACCTCATTTAAAACTACCCTCCTCCTAGTTAAGAATTGACAAGTTGCATTCTTGCTCTTCTAACTCATATTGAACTACCCTATGCCCTCTTTAACACTTTGCATATGTTTTAGATCCTTACATACTAATGTTATAGTGTCAATCATGTTCTCCTATGTGTCTTGAAAACCTTCAACTTCACTAAACCTTTCCTTCAAAGCTCTTCAATGATATATTAGACTATCATGCTCATATATACCTATGTTCACTTGGTTAATAATTTTCATGTCCTAAATAATTAAAAGAGTATAAAAAATTATCCTTATTGATGTTCTAAGGACTCTTAAGCTCTTCATGATCTTTAGTAGGTCTGTAATCTTACCTTTTCTTAAGTACACAAGGAAACACTCTTGGTTTAAGTTTGTTTCTTGCCTAGAGAAACTATTATATCATAATGTAAACTCGTGAAATGAATTGAAAAGGAAATTCACACCTATTCACATGTATTAAAACTCATCTCAATTGACCAAAATTATTCCACAATTTACATCCCTACAAATAGGCTCAAAATTGCCACTTCTAGGCCGATTTCTATATTGTTTCCCCTTCACATGTGCCACCCAACGACTAATTCAAGTTCCCATTATATATATATATATATATATAGGTCACCTTGATCATTTAAAATCCCAAAAAATTCATTTGAGGAGAAAACATAGCCATTAAGTTATTTGTAGGGTTTTAGGCTTGTAACCTTCTTAAGGATAGTTCATAAAGATATATACCCAAACATCTTAAATAATACCATAAATTAGGAGGGAATAGGTTCCATAAAAACCTTATATCACCATTATATCATATTCACATACTCATTGTACTTCTCACATGAAGATGTTGATTCTTTTTGACTGTTTAGGCCTGTTTGAGAGCTCAAGAAGGGTGATTATGCATAATAAGGTGTGAAAGTGTTTTGTTTTGTATCTAAACCCATAATTAGGGTATATTAAACCTAAAATTATGTGTTTAGGTGTTGTTATTAACCATTTCATATTTCCAACTCAATACAACCTATGTTAGTCCATGGTTAGGGTTTAAGGGTAGTTTAGTGTAAATAACACTAAGAGCCTACATTTGGTCCTTTCTTCCTTAATAAAGGAGTTAAAACATTTTAGGTTCATCCATAAAAGTTATTATTCATTTTTTAAAATTAATCATTCTTAAAAATAATTATAAACCATGTAAATTTTCTTCAATTCTCATATATAGGACTGTGAGTGATCGTTTAGGCCTAACTAGGATTCTCGACCTCTATAATGGCATTAAGTCACTTTGAAAGTACATGAAGACCTTGTTATAATTTTATAATTAAAGTGAATATGTTATTTGACCTTATTATATTCCTCATGACTTTAGAAACTTTTCATCAATTCACCTATAACCTACCTGTAGGTCTGTGTTTAGGCTTCATGACTACAATCTTAAAGGTTATCTTGTTCACTTGGAACTTTAGTGGCTTACAACCTGTATATGATCGTTAAGTCCTCTTGATTGTAAGTTAACTAAATTGGGTTCTTTGAGCTAGTTTAGCCTTCTTGAAGTGAGTTTTTACTATTAAACATCTTATCATATTTTATTTTGAAATATATCCATATTATTGGTTATTTAAAACCTTCATCAACAATCACCAACATACTCTTTTATTCCAGTGGTCTGCTTTAGGCTTGTAGGTAGTCATTCAGGCCAAAAACCTTAATTTCTCCTTGTTTGGTACTTTTGAGACTAACTAACCAATTATGGGAATATGAAATAAGGTGAAACATTATTTTGAAGTATTTTCCCTCACCCCATTGGGTTATAATCACTTTGGACATCCACTTGAAACCTTCATAGTCCTTCATTAGGTTTACACACTCTATTCTAGCACACATAGTCCATTTGAAGCCTTGTGTGAGTTAAATTATGAGTATTCATAGATAATTAGGATACTTAGATAGTACTTATAGATATTTTAAATGGTTAAAATTAGGTCCATTAAGACAATATGGATATTAGTTTCTTTTCGAAGCATGATTATGCTTGCTTGCATTGTCTTGAGTGCACTTGAACCTCATATATTCACCACTGGCTTGAAAAAGCTTGGGTTTCAAGTGTTTCAAAGTTTTATAAAAGGAAGACGAAATAATAATATTCTTGAAACATCCATGTACACTTTCTAATAAATCTATTTGGTACAAATATTGACCTACAGGTCTGCAGACTTATAAGTTCTCAATTTCTTCTTTGCTCTAAGCTTGAAGGAAGACCCTTGAATCTTGAATCCAATGAATTACAACTTGAAAACTATTGAGAATTATATTAAAGGATATCTAAATATTATAACTTCCTTAAATAATCATGGATGATGAAAACACATTCATGTTTGACAAGGTTTATCCACCATGGCTGTAAATTCCAACAAGCTCAACTATACATGCATAGTTGCCTACCTTTATTGAAGTCCTTAAATTTAATTATGCCTAGAGAGGTTTGAGGAGTATTTATGAAGTTTAATAAAATATTTTTTATTTTATTTCATCCATTATGTATACTAAAACACTTCACAACTCTTGTAAACTTTATTTTCATGATCAAACTATCAAATCAAGGCTATGTGATACCACTCCAAGCATGAACATGTGAAACCTTGAGAGAACATGATATTTAAAGGGTTAAAGAGTGTTAAATAAACCTTACATTATCATCCTCATTAATTCATTTAAATTTATGACTCTGCATTTGGAGAAAATTGATCCTGATGGGGGTTTTGAGTCACCTTTCTATACCCTTAACTTCTTAATGATTGTCCATAAAGTTAAGAAGCCTAACTAGAAAACCAATGTAGCAAAGTGTAAGGGCATTAGGGTCTCCTCATCTAGCCTAGAGATATGTTCCAAATTTATCTCTCCTTATATTACCATCTATAAACCAATTGGCCTTTTGAGGCTACTAAAGAACTCGATGGAGAAAAGAAGTTTTTTGCCTTGTTTGACTCTATAACTACACTTTTTGCAAGGATTTGGGTCTGAGAAGATGATGAAAACCCATTGAATAATTTTTAAATTATTCATAAATATAAACTCTCTACAAAATACCTCTAAAAATATTCTTTTTTCAAGATTCTACCTATTTTTCTCTTTGGAATGTTTAGTGTGGAGCCTTTTAGGGCTATCACATGACCTTAGGAGTGTATTTTGGGGGCCTAGATAGCTCCACAAATGTGGGAAGCATAGTTTTCCCTACTCCACATTTTTTGGAACCTTTCTCCACATGTGAGTGGAATATTCCATGTTTTATCTAATTTTTATGTTTCCATGTTTTATGGAGTTGGTTGTTAGATGCCTATTTTCCATGTTAACTTCCTTGATCTGAGGGAGTTGGTTGTTCATTGGAAAATGTATTGCCTTCCTTGTTTCAAGGAGTTGGTTGCGATCACATTTTATTAGAAAATGTGCCTTAAAATGTGGAAACTCTATCTTGGCATGCTCGTTCTTAGATTGGCTTTTGGATGAGCTTGATGAGGTGAAATTGAGGTGTCCTTAGTGGATGATGCTTATCTTGGATAAGCATGAAAAAATTTCTCATCCTTTTATGGATTTTCCTTCATTTGCTATATATACAAGTATGGTGTAGACTTTAGAGGTTGATGATTTATTTGTAGGGTGTGGATTTGAGGATCAAAGTTAATGTGTAGGTGTTTATTATAGGGTGTGATATAATAGCTTATGAGATACCATATTGTGTAGGTGCAGGT
Source organism: Torreya grandis (assembly GCA_037957365.1). Taxonomy (NCBI): domain Eukaryota; kingdom Viridiplantae; phylum Streptophyta; class Pinopsida; order Cupressales; family Taxaceae; genus Torreya; species Torreya grandis. Next base: position 672,434 of record JARHVA010002161.1, read on the forward strand.
GAAAGTGCAACATTTTCTATATCAGATTTTCTATCTGAGAGTTCACTTTAATCTTGTTTTTAGATTATAGATTTTATTTAAGGATATTTTTGGTAGTTGTAACCCGTATTGGGTGAACCATGGTATATCTATGTTATGTGTGTTTTTATCTTGTTCTCTCCATTTATGCTTTCATAATAATTATGATTTGAGGAATGTTTCTATGATGCATGCTACTGCATAATTTAGATCTGATTTATGGTCATATTAAATCTGGTTTAACGTTTTTAATTCCTAACAAATGGTGTCAGAGCCATTGGTTGTGTATTTTTCTAAAGTGGTAAATCACATGAAAGGCTATTAGCTTGAGTGGGAGCTATGGGAGAAGACATCACATTCAGAGTTGAGAAGTTTGATGGTAAGCATTTTGGTTTATGGAAAATGTAGATGGAAGGTTACTTGTATCAGAAGGAGCTTCATCTCACCTTGGAGGGGAAAGTAGGACAACCTGTAAGTATGAGTGATGCAAATTGGTCATTACTTAATAGGAAGGCATTGGGAGCCATACAATTATGCCTTGCATATTTTGGTGCATTTAAATTTTTTGATGAGAAAACTACAAAAGATCTCATGGATAAACTTGGAAAGTTATATGAGAAACCCTTTGCTTCTAATAAATTTTTTCTTATGAAAAGATTGTTTAACATGAAAATGCTTGAGAATGGTTTAATTGATAATCATCTTAATGATTTTAATATGGTTTTAAGTATACTCACTTTAGTTGGAATCAAGTTTGATGATGAAATTAGAGCTTTCCTAATTTTATGTTCTTTGCCTGATAGTTGGAATAATTTGGCTATGGCTGTGAGTAATGCAATCCCTACCAAGGGAAGCTTGAATTTTGAAGATGTTGTAGGTGTGATTCTTAGCGAGGTAATATGAAGGAAAAGTACTAATGAATCATCTTCAAGTAATGTTTTATCTATTAATACTAGAGGAAAGTAAAAGGATAAGAGCAAAGGCAACCATGGAAGGTCAAAAGGTAGATCTAAGTCTAGATCTAGATCCAAGATGATATGCTAGCATTATGGGAAGAGTGGACACTCAAAGAAAGATTGTTGGTCACTTCAGGATATGAATGCCAAAAAAGAGTAAATGAATGAGGTAAATGTGACATCAGGTAAATCATGTTAGGATGCCTTAATTCTTTCTATGAATAGTTTTTTTGAGTTTTGGCTATTAGATTTAAGGGCTTCTTTTCATGCCACCCCACATAGGCATTATTTTACTAATTATGTTCAAGAGAATTTAGGACATGTTTATCTTGGTGATGATGAACCATGTGAGATAGTAGGGAAAGGTTGTGTTTAGGTTAAGATGTAGAATGGGAACACATGGATCCTTAAGGATGTTAGACATGTGCCTATGTTGAGATGAAATTTGGCTTTAGTGGGGGTAGTGTTTATTCTCTTGATTTCATTGCTATAGATGGATATGCAACTATGTGGAACTATAGGCTTGGTCATATGAGTCATAAGGGCATGGAGATCTTAAAAGATAAGTTGCATGGATTGAAATATCTCGATCTAGACTTTTGTGAGAATTATGTGTATGGGAAATAGAAGTAGGTTAAGTTTTTGAAGGTTAGACCCACAAAGAAAGAGTAAAAGTTAGAGTTGGTACACTAAAATGTATGGGGACCAACTTAGGTATCTTCTATTGGTGGATCCAATTATTATGTTACTTTTATTGATGATGAAACTAGGAAAGTTTGGGTTTATTACATTAAAAAGAAATTTGATGTATTTAACACTTTTAAGAAGTGGAAAGCCTTGGTTGAGAATGAAACAGGTCTCAAGTTGAAATGTCTCAGATCAGATAATGGAGGTGAGTATTATAGTAATGCTTTATTTGATTATTATTCTAATAATAGAATTCATAGGAAAATGATGGTTTTAAGAACTTAAAAATAGAATGGGGTATCTGAAAGGATGAATAGAATAATAATGGAACATGCTAGGAGCATGAGGTTACATGTAGGGTTGCATTTATAGTTTTGGGTAGAAGTAGTTTGCACAATAGTATATCTGATTATAGAGGACCTTTTATGCCTTTAGATGGAGGCAATCCTGAACAAGCTTGGTTTGGTAAGAATGTTAATTATTCTTTTTTTAGAGTCTTTGGATGTGAAGATTTTAATCTCATTAAGAAAGAGGATAGGACCAAGTTACAGGCTAAATCAGAGAAATGCACATTTTTTGGTTATGGTGAGGATGACTTTGGTTTCCTTTTATAGAGCATTAAAGCTAAGAAAATATTTTGGTCTAGAGATATAGTATTTAATGAGAAATTTGTGTATAAGGATTAGTAATAGAAAGAGTACACAATATTAGATGACATTGTGGATGGCAAAGTATTCAATGATTTAGTTTAAGAACCTTCTACATAAGGACCCCAAACTCCTATGGTAAGAAGAACACCTAAACATTTTTCTCCTTCTTTGAATTATTTATTATTCACTTACAATGGAGAACCAAAGTGTTATGAGGAAGAAATGTAGGTAGATGCTAAGATGAAATGGGAACAAGCCATGGATGAAGAGCATAATTCTCTCATAAAGAACCAAATGTGGGATTTGGTAAGGCTACCCGAGGGAAAGAGTGCATTTCTAAACAAGTAGATCTTCATAATAAAAGAAGAGGATGAAGGGAGAAAAGGTATAAGGCTAGGATGGTGGTCAAGGGGTTTGTACAAAAATCAAGTATTGATTTTGATGAGATTTTCTCTCTTATTGCAAAAATGAATTCTATTAGGACTGTTCTTGGTTTAGTTGCAGTTGAGAATTTACACTTAGAATAGTTAGATGTGAAAACTACTTTTCTTCATGGTGATTTAGATGAAGAGTTGTATATGAAGTAGCCACAAGGATATGAGGTCAAAGGGAAGGAGACCTTTGTGTGTAGACTAAAGAAGAGTTTTTATGGCCTGAAACAAGATCCACAATCATGGTATAATAAATTTTATTATTTTATGTTGAACCAAGAATATCAAAGGTGTCATTTTGACCATTATGTGTACATCAAACATTTTGATGATGGTTCATTTATTATTTTAAGCTTGTATGTTGATGACATGTTAGTTGCAGGAAAGAACATACAACATATTTATATGCTCAAGAAATAGCTTATTGACTCCTTTTCTATGAAGGATTTGGGTGCTATAGAGCAAATCCTTGGTATGAGGATTACTCGTGACAGGAAGGAGAGGAAGTTAATCTTATCCCAATCAGAGTATGTGAAGAAAGTCTTGGAAAGGTTTAGCATGTTGGATGCTAAATTTGTTGGTACTCCTTTTGTAGGCCACTTTAGATTATCAAAGGAGTAGTGTCCCAAGATGGAAGCTAAAAAGCTAAAGATTTCCAAGGTAACTTACTCATCGATAGTTGGTAGCTTGATGTATGCCATTGTTTGTACTAGGCTAGATATTTACCAAGTAGTGGGAGTTGTGAGCAGGTATATGAGTGATCTAGGTTATGAGAATTGGTAGGTAGTGAAATGGATACTTTGATATTTGAAAGGAATCATGGATTTTTCATTATGTTATTATGGATCAGATACCACTTTACATTATTATGTGGACTTGGATATCTTAGGGGATATTGATAATAGGAGGAGTATGATAGGTTATATATTTCTTGCTAGAGATACTATGGTTAGTTATATTTCCAGGATATAAAAGGTTGTGGTTTTGTCAACCACAGAGGTAGAGTATGTTGTTACCACATAGGATAGTAAGGAGATGATTTAGTTACAAGAGTTATTTTGAGATTTGGGGCATGAGTAGGAAGTTAGGAGACTACACAATGATAGTTAGAGTGTTATTCATTTGGCAAAGAACTCCATTTTCCACTCAAGGATGAAACACATTCAATTACATCATCACTTCATTATGAAAACTTTAGAGGATAACTTGGTGAAGTTGGAGAAAATTCATACTAGCCAAAATCCTATAGATATGATGACCAAGGTGGTCACATTGGATAAATTGAGACTATGTATAGATTTGGTTGGCCTTCGTGGTCATGGAGCAATGATAGATTTTATTCAGAAGAAATGGTCTCCAAGTGGGAGATTATTGAGTGTGGAGCCCTTTGGGGCTATCACATGACCTTAGGAGTGTATTTTGGGGGCATAGAGAGCTCCATAAATGTGGGGACCATAGTTTTACCTACTCCACCTTTTTTGGAACCTTTCTCCATATGTGAGTGGAATATTCCTTATTTTATCTAATTTCTATGTTTTCATGTTTTATGGAGTTGGTTTTTAGATTCCTATTTTCCATGTTTACTTCCTTGATCTGAGGAGTTGGTTATTCATTGGAGAATGTATTTCCTTCCTTGTTTTAAGGAGCTAGTTATGATCATATATTGTTGGAAACTGTGCCTTAAAATATGGAGACTCTATCTTGGCATGTTCCTTCTTGGATGGGCTTTTGGATGAACTTGATGAGGTGGAAAGCAAGTGTCCTTAGTGGATGATGCTTATCTTGGATAATCATGGCATAATTTGTCCTCCTTTTGTGGATTTTCCTTCATTTTCTATATATACAGATGTGGAGTGGCCTTTAGAGGTTGATGATTTATTGGTAGGGTGTGGCTTTGATGATCAGAGTCAAATTGAAAATATTTTTGCAAAGTGTAGGTATTTATTTTAGGGTGTGGTATAGCATCTTGTGAGATATAGTATTGTGCAGGTGCGGGTAAAAGTGCAACATTTTCTATAGAAGATTTTCTATCTCTGTGAGAGTTCATTGTAATCTTTTTTTTAAATTGTAGATTTTATTTGAGGACTTTCTTGGTGGATGTATCCCACATTAGGTGAACTATGATAGATATGTGTTAATGTGTGTTTTTATCTTGTTCTCTCCATTTATACTTTCATAATAATTGTGATTTGAGGAATGTTTCTGTGATGCATGATATTGCATAATTTAGATCTAATTTATGGTCATATTAAATCTGGTTTAAAGTTTTTAATTCCCAACATGAAACTGCTAGAGATGGTGAACCAAGTGACTATTCAGTTTCCCCTAAATTGTACGGAGGTAGATAAATGTGTCAAAATGTTTCCCACCTCTCTTTCCCTGTAGCTCTTTCAATATCTCTTCACTTGGCTGTTAGAAAATGATAAATAAGTAGTTACAAAGAATTCCCAACATGGAAAAGTATTTATTTAAGACACTTGGAGGATGTATACAGACATGTATAACAAGATGTCATTACTAAGGTGTTATATGGCTTAAAAATACCCCTATCTAAAGATAAAAAAATCATATTTGCTCTTTCTTAGCAAGTGTCATTTGAACATTGGAATGCACAATAGGACTAAAGTAATGAAATACCTTAATCCATTCAAAACTACCTTAAAATCTTCAAATTTCTTGAAATAAAATGTGATCAACTTACTAGACTAGATTCTTGGCTAATCTGGTTATCTTTAGATCATGGTTATTCTTAGAAGGGTCACCACCTTCCCTCCTTGATCATAGTTTCTCATTGAATTTATTTCATACTTAACCTTAAAATTTTAAAACTTACCTTAAACAATTATAAACACATAAATAAGGCCATAATGAATGACCAATACATGATAAGATAAATTGACTTAAACTTGATACTCAATAGACCATCCTAAATAACATTGTAAGCTGCCAATGAAGACACACTACCTATCATCCTAGATCATTAATGACCAATACAAGACCTTCATAATGGATATCAACAAAGTTAAGGTGAAATACATCAAAGTTTTGAATGACACCCATTCATGGTGGCCAAATTTTGGCTAACACCTTATATTACTTATCTTCAAGTTTTTAGATGTAAAGATTATATGCATGTTACTAAAAAGAAGAGAAAGAAAATAGATAATAAATCCATTACTTACATCTTATTAGGGTATAGTGAAGAGTCATTAGCCTATAGAATTTTGGATCCTAAAACAAGGAAAATATCCATAAGTAGAGATGTGGAGTTTGATGAGAGAGGTAAAACTAGTTTTCCTTCCACAAACTCACCTGAATTGGTAATCAAACCTTTGAATAATTAATAAGGTCATAAAAGCACTGATGGTGAAAATGATGATAGGGATGATCAATCAAATAAGGTAGATCCACCCATAAGAATAGTTTAATGTATGCCTAAATTGTAGACAAGTATTTTAAGAGATGCTAAACTAGATAGAATTCCAAACACATCAATTACTAGACCAAGGACTTGTAGTATGACTCAAGATGAGGTTAATTTGGCCCTAATGAGCATAGTTGTAGAATCAATAGATCCATTTATAATTTATGAATCCCTAGAGTCTAAACCTTTTAAGGATGCCATGAATGTAGAATTTGAATCACTGATGAAACATAAAACATGGCAACTTGAAGACCTTCTGGTAGGGAAGAAGCCAATATAATATAAATGGGTCTTAAAAACTAAATAAAAAACATATGGAAGTATTGAAAAGCACAAGGATCATCTTGTATTAAAGGGGTATGCACAAAATTAAGGCATATATTATGAGGAGACATTTTATCCCATGGCCAAGATTAAGACTATTAGAGTGATATTTGATCTGGATATACAATTTAGATAGAAGATTTACCAAATGGATGTAAAGAGTGTCATTTAAAAAAGGAATATACAAGAATAAGTTTACATGACACAAATAGAATGTTTTTTCACCCTTGGTAATGAAGGAAAAGTATGTGAACTCATCAAATCTCTATATGGTCTCAAATAGGCTCCCCATGCCTGGTACATACAAATTGCTAAGCATCTCATTCAACATAGATTCTGTAAGAATCCCTATGATCCCATCCTATTATTTTGGATGTAGTTTGGGATATATATTAACCTATATATATTATCCATGATATTATTTAATATCTCATTGAATAATTTTATATTCATGCTCTTTCAGTAAATATATACCCATAGTAACAGGGTAAATTACATGTGGTAACTAGGTAGAGTTACCAATAGTAAAAATATGAACTACCTATATCAACTAGGTAGAGTTACATGAATAAAATAGGTAATTATCACACATAAACTTGTTAATTATCTCATATCAATGGCTAGATCATTTTCATCCACCCATAACAACTAAGTGTCACTCATACCAATATCTATGCATGCATGTTTGAAGGCTTGATAATTAGACGATTATTTTGAATAAGTAACTTCCACATTTTGAGGATTATAAAGTAATTTCCATGGTTTTAGAATTATTATAGTTAATTATTATGAGTAAAAGGGGAATTCAACTCCACATTATATAGTCACCATCCCTCCTTCCTTGGATTGTCAATCTTAAGCATTTGTAAAAATGAATATGTTGTTTTCCCATTATATTTATTTTTTAATACTATCTAGTAATTATTTTAAACTCTATTGTAATCATAAATTTAAATAAAGGAATGTATTATAAATTTAAGATAGAATAACTATGATGAAATTAGTAAGAATAAAATATAGAAAGAGCATAGAGAATAGAAAGCTTAATTTTATTTTTACTGTTTTAATAACTCTATAATTTCATTGTAGCAATATTTTCATTACTATGTGTTCATTGATGCAATAAATGTTATTTGAAGTAATCCAATTGTTATATAGGAAGGGATTGTAACATAAATACAACTTAGGTAGGGCCCACTTGAGCAAAATTATGGTGAATATCCCATCCATTAGTTTAATTTTATTTTACATTGTCTCTATGTACCTTTTTGTTAGGACCCTTCATCTTAGCCATTCTTTCATAATTTGATTTTTTAATAAAAGTCTATAGATGTATATGATTTTAAAGATGTCTTTCAAGCCCATTGTAATAGATATAATAGTGCAATGTAATAATTTAATAGTGGAATAATCCCACATTCATTGGGAGTAGTAGTTGACTAGTGAAAGATTACTATAAATAGGCACCTAGACTAGTATGAAGGTACCCACAAATTATTTTGAGTTGAGCTTGCTAAAAAGAGGCTTCCCCCCAAAGAGGCTACTGGTTCTATGATTCAACTATTGTAATACATTTTTTCTTATTTTGAATCAGTTTTTTTTTTTTGTTTCTAATTTATTTCATATATATTTGGAATTTATTCCTAACTTATTCATGAAGGATCTTATTCATGAACTTATTATATATATATTTGGAATTTTGCCATCGATAACCTCCAACTAGGCTTTTGACCAATTTCTACCCAAAATGCACAATTTGGCCTAAAAACACTAAAACATGCTAAATGATGAGAAACTGACATATTCAAATGCCGATTTTGGCTAGGGTATCCCTAAATGGAGAAATTCAATTTATGGGATAGCTAACTTTGATCAATTTATTTTGAGTCAAAATGCCAACTTTGCACCTACATGCTCTTGACTATTCTTTCCTATCAAATATTTTGCACAAGACTCGTGCCTTTGTTATTTATTGTTGGTAACATTCTAAATGGGAATACACATCTAACATGGACTTCCATTTCAAATCTAATTAAATTTAGGACCAATAACAAGGCATTTTGATCAATTTGGGTAATTTGTGCATAATGTGCTTAATCATGCCTAAGAGCTAATTAACCCAAATCAAGGCATAATAAAAAATTCCATGGAAGCTTGTTGAATAATTTGTTTTGGAAATTAATTTTGAATATTTGCATCATCAAGTCACCTCATTTATTGGGAAGACATCCCTGGGCCATAAATGCAACAATGATCAAGATTCATGCCCTCCATACCTCATCAATGCCTTACATGATGCCCTCCATGCCTCTTAATTACCCCTTCTTCCAATTTAATGATGAAGATAAATACAAATATTAATTGAAAAATTTAATATATCCTCAACCACACATCTCAATCTTGAGATGGATGGTTGAGGTTGATTCTGGTCAAATCCAAAAATCTATAAATAGGAGGCCTCACAACATCATTTCTAAGCTTAATTTGTGTAAAGTTATAATGTAGGATTGGTTCTAAAAAGCTTCAAGAAACTAGTGTTATAATGCCAAATTGATTCCAAGCCAATCCAAGCCAAATACACAAGGTGCCAAGAGGAGATGAAGGTAGCCACACTCCATTGAAGAAGACCTCTTGAAGCACAAGCTGAGTAAGCCACCATTACAAAGGCATTTGGAGCATCTAAGGAATGTGAAAGAAATTATTGTGTTTTCATTCCTTGCTTTTTAGTTGTGCTTGTCATTTGTTTTTATTAACTAAGCTCTCCCTAGTGTCTAGGCCTAGATATGTTATGTTATTAGTGTGTTTATTTCACTTTGTTTTCATTTTGGAACTAACACCATACTAACCATCCTCTCTTGAGTCAAATTCCTAGATCACATAATGGCACACCTGGTGGGACAAGATGCATCTCACACCTAAAGGAGATCCTTTTGAAACCTTAAAAAATGTATTTGAGCTTTTAAAACTCTTGCAAATTGGTTTTCTAACTTTATTTTACTATTTTTTGTTGCCATAGGTTTACACAGTAATCGACATTAGTAGGAAATATTGACATCAATTACTTGGCTCAACCAACATTGATTAGAAGAACTGACATTAATTAGATCTTGATTGGACATTGCTGATGTTGGTGGTATATAAGCGATGTCGGTCATTGTGTTTTCTTAAAAACACAAACCCGAGAGCTATTTTAAAATGCTTGGTTTGGGGTCATACGAACTCTATTTTGGATGATTTTTTTTTTTAAAACCACATGTTTTATCATAAATTTTTATAATTTAGCATTATTTTATCTTCAAGTTTCATATATTTTTTACAAAATTTGGAAAATCTATTTAAAATGTTTCTAATCTAACATATTTGATTTTGGGGTGATGCCTTAAGGGTAGACAGGTAACTAGTGGATTTCAAGTTTGATAAATCATGTTTTAGAACACATTTTGCATGCTTTAAAATGAATTAGGAACATTATTTTGGTGCTTAAATTAAAATTTAAAGTGATTAAATAAGTGTTTTTATCATTAGTTTTCAAATTTAAAACTAAGACCAAGGGGTCAAATGAACACCACCAAATCTTTCATTTGGGCTTAAAATTGAACACACTTGTCATTTATGTCTTCAATAGTTATTTGATCTAATTTTTGTTTGGAAAGAAGAGGGATGTTGTGTGTATGCTCTTCCATTTGTCCCCTTTAGGGAACCCTTAGAATCAAAAGCACCATTCCTATTGCAAGTAGCCTAGTCCAAGGCTTAGAAAGAAAGTCGTTTAAAGCACTACCCAAAAACTTGTTAAAGTTTGGGTGACCTTGAAAATGACCTTAAAATATTTTTATTTTCATGTTTTTTTTGTTTGTATGCATCTTGGCTTGCGAGGGGTACCTTATCACCTCTCACAAGTTCTTTAGGCAAGATTTGACCCAAGGTTTCATCTCCTGACATTGACTTCATTTGGCTCCTTTGGAGTTGCACATGGGATGTAGTGGCACTTTGGACATCACACTACACTAAGTGAATAACAAGATGTAGTGGTTACAAAAAGGACTAGACCTTTTTACAATAATCCAAGTGATACAGACCCAAAATCTATGCTTTTATTTTGCATTGTTTGGCATGAAAGTCATTGTGTAATTGATTCCCTTAGAATGTTCAAAACTTAATAGTTTAGTCAACCCACATGTCATACCCTTGTTAGGATTTGGATGATTGTACTTAGTGTATTTTGGTCATTTATCTTACTTGGTGTTTTTGAGACTAAAACTTGTTTGTGTATAAACCATGTCAAAACCATTTTGTCTATATATCACTCTTTTTTTTAAAGAAGCATTATGCTGGCCATTTTACACCACACTTGTGCCTTGAAATTTTTGCTAAACTTGTTTGTGTGTGTGTCATTTGAGTTATAAATGGTACTGTTATGCTGTCCAAATCATGTCAAACCATTTTGCCTTTGAGTCTTTGAAATATAACATTGACCACATCATTCGAGCATGCTTACTCCATTAGGATACTCAATTTATTTCAAGACTTGTTCACCATTGTATCAAAACCATTTGTTTCAAACCACTTTGTCTATACCATTTGGACATTTGTCTTGTGCTATCATGTTGTCTAATTTTGTTTGCTTGTTTGGTCCAATCCTAGTTTTCAATGTTGAGTTTTCAATTAGCCTTATCAATTTAGGATTTAAACATTGATTGATTTTTATTTAGGCCTTAAATCATGGGGTTGATACACAGATCTTTCTCTTTTAGGTTGCATAACTTTAGTTAATCGATTACCCAAAATTGAAAACTTTTGATGGTTTTTTTGTTTAATGCCTATCCTCATCATTATTTGTGCCTTTATTTGGGAGAACACAACCTTTCTCAAATAGCCTTTTATCTTATGCCTTATGCCAATTGATCATGTTTATGTTTGATTCCATTTGTCAGGTCTATGTCAAAGTTGTTTCCAAACTTGTTAGATTAAATAAAATCACATCAACCTTTGTTTCAAGTCTAGCTTTTGAAATCGTTTGGCCAAGATTCCTAGCATAGGTCTATTTATTTAAGCCTAGATTTTAACTCTACATTTGGAAAAAATACCTAGCAACTAAACTTTTCCTTTTCCTCGTTTAGACCTTGTTTGGAACATTTTGACCTAGACCTTTGACATGCCAGTTTTTATTCAAATGCTTGACCATTTGTGCATGTGACATTTGACATTAGACATTTGATGTTAGATTATTTTATGCCAAGTCTTAGAACAAATAATTTTGTAGATACAGCTCCACTTTTAGACCATTTTGGAGATACAACTTCACCCCTTCGATCAAGTTGGACCAAGTTTGAACCATTTATTCTTTAAACATAATTTTTTAGAGTTTGTACAACTCTAAGTCTTTTTATTTATGGAAATTTCATCATTTACATGGATATGTCTTGCTACACTTATGGTGGAGTCACTTACAATCTGACTTATGATAGAATGGCCACACAAAATGACTTTTATGGATTTTGTCAAGACCTGAATGATGCTAATATGGTTTGTGAGACAAATTTCTACTTGCCTCATATTAATCATTCATGGGAACAAAGTCATAAAGTAACTTATGACCCAACTCGAGACCTTGACTAGTATGAAGAGGCTTGTGAAGAGGACTTTAAAGACCCAACTACAAATAATGTTGTTTGAGATATGAATCCATACCCTCTTTACAATAATTAGTATATGGAACATAGCCAAGAACCAACTTATGATCCAACTCATGAATGGGATGATATGGTTTATGAGAAAGACTTGAATGCTTTTTCTTGTGCAGGAAATCAAGTTTCATGACATCCTTTTGTTATCCAATCATCATCTACCCCTAACCCTCCTCTAGATTATACAAGTTATCAAGCTCCATAATACCCAAAGAACACCATTACCATTCTTAGACCTAGTCCTTTGGCTTATGTGAGAAATCAAACTCCACAATGCCACATCATCATATGAAGAACTCATCATTTGGCTTATGTGAGCAATCATGCTCCACACCACCCTATCATTACCATTTTAGGACTTCATACTTTGGCTTGTGCAAGAAATCATGCTCCCTAATGCCCGACCATTATCCAACCACAAGTCATTCCTCATCCAGTACCAATCCCAACCAAACCTCAACAAATCTAATCATTCAAAGGCCAAGGTATGTTTAAAACTAGTATTTTCTAACTCATTAGAAACCAAGGCCAAGAGAACCAACCAATCCAAGATGTTTTTGTTGAATCAACCATTTGTGATATGTCATCTTATGATAAATTGCCTATTGATCCTATACTAGTTGTTGAGGAGTCTCACTCTGACAAACCAGTCTTTACTGAGTCATTTCTTAATGATTATAACTACCTTTGGGAAAATGATTACCTCAACCATGTGCCTATTTTTCAAGAGCCTCTTATTGACAAGCCAGTCTTTGAGGAGTTGGCTCTTGACCTTTTTCCCATCCTAGAGGAGTCTCACTTTGACAAACTAGTCTTTTTGGAGCCCATCATGCCATTATAGGTTATTACTTATCCAATACCAAGCATTCAATAAGACATCATTATAATAGAGTACCCATCAGATAGAATCAGATTCAGGTTCTATTTTTGGACTGACATTAGATTTAGCATTAAAATCAAAATCAAAATCAACATCAGTCTCAACATCGAATTCAAAATCCCTTGAGTTAGAATCAAATTCAAAGGAGAATATGTTTAAGGATGTTACAATATTGGTTACGCATGCCTCATATATCAATTTGAATACATTTGTGATCCTTATATAGTTTAAGGATGAGTACTTTAGCTTTGACATAAGTTCTCCTAGTATCTTCTATAAAGATTATACAACCTCTCCATATTCCATTACCATTCCACAGGCCATTACCATCAACCAAGATAGCCATATTATTGACATTCCATCTCCCATAAGTGTTGATTGGGACTAATAGAATCACACTTCATTGGACTACATCCATGGTGACAGTAATTGAAAAAGAGCAAGGAGGCCAAGACAAAATTCATGTAGCAGAAGAGCACTCTCCTAGTGAGACCTTTTTGAAGGCACTGGGGGATAAGCAAAGATCAAACTCAGCCTCTTTTAGTGACAGTTTTTCAGAAGCATTAGAATAAAATCAAAGTTAAATTCTAATTTTCATTAGTGAAACCTTCTTGAAGGTGCTACAGGATAATCAAGACAACTTCATTGGTGAAAACCTTTTTGAGGCATCCATAGTTGAGCATAAAAATTGTTCATTATTTATTGAAGACAAAATCAAAGATCAAATCAAAATAGATTCCAATCTATAGCCTAATAATATGGTAGCTACTGTCAAGATTAAACGATAAATTTTTTTTATGGTCCTATCAAGAGAACAAGTCTTTAGCCTCACCATAACCAAAAATATGTTGAATCTAGCATCAACAACATTACGTGTGACTGAAAGTCTTGATATTCATTTATTTCCCCACCATCATACATTCCATTATCATTTGCCATTCCATTTCAAAATCAAACCTACCATCCATTATTTGTCCCTATTTACCATCCATGGTTGCATTTTCCTTTGTAGAGGCTACAAAGAAATCTTGTCTGGATGCTTGAAGGAATCAAAATCAATGACTATGGAAGATCATAAAAGCATTCTCAACAACTAGATTTACATCAAGTTCTTGACATTGTATCTATCTAGATGAGGTGTAGGATAGAAATTAACATGACCAAGTATTCTATTTGTATCATTTGTTGAGTAGGACGTGCATCTCCATCTCAATAGGAAAAATAGAATCAAAAACCATACCTAGGCCAAAAATATGTACCATACCATTTCATTGTCATGACATTGCCATTGTTACATATCCATTTTCCATTATAGATCGCAGCCATTTACCCCATCACTTGGGGGCAACCCTCCTACCATTTTAACCCAATTATCAAACCATCATTATCCTTAGCAATGCCATGCAATCCTATCATTCCATTCCTATCTAGACTAAAGCCTATTTTTAGTCACCCCACCCAATCCTATGTTGATCTTGGTTCATTTGGTTCTTCCCAAACCTTTTGTGAGATTTTTTTGATCAAGTTTTAATAATCAATCAAATATATGTTTATAATGATAGTCTATGAAAGTAGTGTGACAGTTGATCTGGAAATACATCTTTCATCCTATATCCATATTTGTTTATGTGATCTTGATTATAACTGCCTATGGGCAAATCATTATTTCACCAATCCTGCTACTAATTATAACTACCTATGGGAAAATTAGTATCATTGACCTATGCCATTTTATCTTAGTTATAACTACCTATGGGAAAAATAGGGACAACACTTGTTTATCATGCATTACTGCATCACCTTACCTTCATTATTTTCATTTGACTAGCCATTTGCTAGATTTGAGAAATTGTTGAGACCTAGTTGGTTTTTCCTCACCTTTTGTGTGGATGAAATTACTATGACTTGAGGTCATTTCAAGACTATATGGGTCATGCTAAATTCATGTTGAGGTTACCTTAGTCCCCCTTTCCATACGCTCTAACTATTTTATGAGCAACCTAAGCTAAATGCTCTCATTGTTTTATGAGTAGGTATCTTGTCATTCTCTAATGAGTTAAGATACCCTCAAAATTCTAAAAACATTCATAACATTTCAAAAATCCAAAAATATTTGTCCTATCTAAGTCTAGTCAGTTATCCTATATCCACCTTACTGGGGCATTGTCATTGTTAGGATGTTTTGCTTTTGCTTTTGTTTTTAGGCTTTCTATTTATTTGTTTATTTCAAGTTGTTTGTTTGTTTATTTACTGGCCTGTTTGTTTGCTTTCAGCACTATTGTCTTGACTCAGTCTATATGTGTTTATTAGGTGATTCCTTGCACACATTATTCTTGAGTCTATCCATATTCATACGTCAATATTATCATCATGGTTTTTATCATAGGTGTATCATTTTTTAGTGTTTATTGGATATTAGAAGTCAATCCTTATGCATATTTCGGCCAAGTCTTCATGGTTTTCTATCATGAAGCCTACCATCACATGCTACATCAAAAATTATCTTCATGAAGGTATACAATCAATGAAGCCTCAAAAGTTTCTCCTTGGCACCTTGGTAGATCCTTCCATCCCACCCTTGATCAATATAACTCATTTGACCATTCTAGTTATATCATTGTTAATCAGGACAAGCATCTCCTCATTATCAAGTATAACTAAATCATTCACATTGATTAATCTTATTCTTATATTCATCTATTTCATCACTTTGCACCCACTCATCTTTAATCTATATTTTAGGTTATATCCTTGATTTATGCTTGCTAATCAACCCTAACTGGGGCACCATCAATTTTAGCCAATATAGGTCCTCATATTGATTATAACCACCTATGGGAAAATCATTATTTCAACTTTTATTCTTGATTATAACCACTTTTGGGTAAATTAGTATCTTTTTTACATCAATGCATGCAAGCATTTTCTCATTTGGATTAATCTCAACCACAGGTTAATTCCACCTTTCTTCTTGTTTCTTTTTGAGGGATCATCCATCAACAAATGTGACAGCTACTCCGTCAAGGGGGAATCATCATAGGCTTCCCAAAATCATTTGGAGCTTTATTCTTTAACCATCATCTTCTTTTTGGCATACAGGCCATCTCTCATTATTTGAGAAGACATTATTTTGCCTATAGTTTTCAATATCTAACAAAACAAGGGCAAATTGTAGACACCTAAAATTGGTCATAGATAACCTCTAACCAGGCTTTTAACAAATTTCTACCCAAAATGCACAATTTGGCCTAAAAAAACTAAAACATGCTAAATGATGTGAAACTGACATATTCAAATGCCAATTTTGGCCAGGGTATCTCTAAATGGGATAATGCAATTTATGGGCCAGCTAACTTTGATCAGTTCATTTCGAGTCAAAATGCCAAATTTACACATGCATGCTCTAGACTGCTCTTTCCTATAAGTTATTTTGCACAAGACTCATGCCTTTGTTATTTATTATTGATAACATTATAAATGGGAATACACATCCAATGCATCTAACGTGGACTTCTAATTCAAATCTAGTCAAATTTGGGACCAATAACAAGGCATTCTGATCAATTAAGATAATTTGTGCATAATGTGCTTAATCATGCCTAAGAGATAATTAACCCAAATCAAGGCCTAATCAAAAAATCCATGGAAACTTGTTGAATAATTTGTTTGGAAATGAATTTTTCATATCTACATAATCAAGTCACTTCATTTCTTGGGAAGCCATCCCTAGGCCATAAATGCCATAAATATCAAGATTCATGCCCTCCATGCCTCTTAATTGCCCCTTCTTCCAATGCCATGATGAGGATAATTACAAATTTTAATTGTAAAACTTAATTAATCCTCAATCACACAACTCAATCATGAGATGGACAATTAAGGTTGATTTTGATCAAATCCAAAAATCTATAAATAGGAGGCCTCATGACATCATTTCTAAGCTTAATTTATGCTAAGTTATAATGTAGGATTGGTTCCAAAAAGCTTCAAGCAACTAGTGTTATAATTCTAAATTGATTCCAAGCCAAGCCAAGCCAAAGCCACAAGGTGCTAAGAGGAGATGAAGGTAGCCACACTCCATTGAAGAAGACCTCTTGAAGCACAAGCTGAGCAGCCACCATTACAAAGGAATTTGGAGCATCCAAGGTAGGTGAAAGGAATTCTTGTGTTTTCATTCCTTGCTTTTTAGTTTTGCTTGTCATTTGCTTTTGTTAACTAAGCTCTCCCTAGTGTCTATGCCTAGAGATGTTATGCTATTAGTGTATTTATTTTATTTTGTTTTCATTTTAGAACTAACACTATACTAACCATCCTCTCTTAAGTCAAATTCCTCTCTTGAGTTAAATTCCTAGATCACACACCAACACCCCCCATAAGTGTAGCTTAAGTAGGCAATGATACAAAAAAATGGGTCTTAATAACAAGGCTTGATAAAGTACCCATGTATAATGTAATATCTCATAAAGTAGAAAAAAGGAGAAAACTCGTAGGAAAAACTCCCCCCAAAAAGAAAGATAAATTAGAAGTGAAGAGGCTAGAAGGCCCCCTAAAAATGATGAAGCTGCCAAAGTGGACCATACCCCAAGAAGAGATCATAAATGAATGAACTTACTCTCAGTGAAGGATTTGTTAAATATATCAACAACCTACTCTAAAGACTGGTAAAATACTAAGTTGATAACCTTCTCATGAATCATATCTTGAATGAAGTGAATGTGAATCTTGATGTCTTTGGTCCTCTTATGAAGGACTAGATTATTGTAAATATTAATGGTGCTCTGGTTGTCACAAAATATGATTGTAGGTCACTTGATCTAGATACCAATTTTAAAAAGAATCCCTTGAAGCCAAATAGCCTCAGTAAGTGCATTAACAACTCCCGTATACTCTGCCTCTATGTAAGATAGATCAATATCATTTTACTTCTTGCTTGACCAATTGATGGGACCAAACCCCAATGAAAAACTATAACTTGAAGTGGAATTATGAATCCCAGTGTTTCCAACCCAATCTAAGTCTATGTAGCCAACCAAGTCAAAATTTGAACCAACCCTATAGTGTATCCCATACCTGTGTGAATCCTGAATGTAGTGAAATATCCCCTTAGTTGCTTTCCAGTGCAACTCATGGGGTTCATGCATGAATCTTAAAATAATGCCAACAACATAAGATATGTCTAGTCTGGTGTGAGTCAAATAAATAAGGTTATCAATAAGTTGTCAATACAAGGCAGCATCGACCAATACATTGAAACAATATGCCTCAAGCTTGATTCTAGATAGGAATGAAGTCAGAGATGGCTTACAATCACCCATACAAAACAATGCCAATAGATCAAGAGAGTACATGGGCTATGAAATTTAAATCCTTGAATCTGTCTGAGTGATCTCAATGCTAAAGAAGTAGTGTAATAATCCCAAGTCAGTCATGGCAAATCTATCCTTAATATTTTTCTTCACTAGTGAGATAGTCGAAGAAGAATTCCCTGTGATCAAAAGGTCATCAAAATATAAAACTAGTATCAATAATGAATCATCCTACCATAAAAAATACACATTGGGGTCTGAGTAGCAACTAGTGAAACGTAAAGTAAGAAGGAAGAAATCTAATTTAACATACCAAGCCTAAGGGGCATGTTTGAAGCTATAAATAGATTTCTTAAGTCTGCACACTAAAGAAGAATCTCAAACAAAATTAGGTGATTGCTCCATGTAGATCTCTTCTTCAAGGTCTCCATGAAGAAATACACTCTTCACATCCATCTAATGTATACTCCATCCATGTGTTATGAATACAATAAGTGTGAGTTTGATCAAATTCATCTTAGCCATGAGTGTAAAGGTCTTTGAGTGGTCGATGTTAGCTACCTTTGAAAATATATTAACTATGAATATAGGTTTCTACTTGTCAATAGACCCATCTGTAGTATACTTGGTCTAATATATCTAATGATAATGAACCATCTTCATTCCCTTAGAAAAAAAAGTCAATTTCCAAGCGTGATTGCTAATTATGGAATCATATTCCTCATCCATGTATCTATCCCACTCAGGTATGCCTGAAGCCTCTATAAAAGTGTGTAGATCTAATGTGGAAGAAAAAAAAGCATGTGATCTATTCTAAAAGTCTGACCAAGTATGTTTGTCATCATTTGGATCCCCTGCCTAAGTGCTTACACTATGTGTTTGCCTAGCCCAAAGAGGCCCTAAAATGGGTGAGTTAGGTGATGAATCCTCATCCTCTAATGCATGACTATAATTGGATGAGGATGACTCCCCATCATTCTACTTTCTATCAAAAATAGAAGAATAAAAAGTGACCTCTACTTTAGGACCCTATTGTGAATGATCTAAATCCTTAAACTACTCATCCAAACTGAGTGAAGCTGATGTAGAGGAAGAAGTGTCAAGAAAAGAGTCAATGGGACCCTCTTGAAACCTAACGCTCCTCTCAGTGACCAAATGATGAGTCATAAGATGAAAAAGTCTATAACCCTTGACCCCATTTGGATACCCAACAAAGATGTAAGTTTTGGATTGAACCTCCATGGCTTTGTATTTATTTTTGGGAATGCATGTCATCATCAATGATAAGAAGACCCTAAAATTATACACCTCTGATTTCCTATTATGCTAAGCTTCATAAGGAGTGATGCCTTTTAAAGCTTTGTGAGGAACCTGATTATGAATGTAACATGTGTAATTGATGGCTTCTACATATAACTATAGTTCCAATCATTTAGAGTGAATCATATAATTGGCAATATCCTTCAAGGATTGATTCTTGCATTCTAATACACCATTATACTAAGGACTATATGGTACCATCTATTGAAGATCAATCCCCTTGGTGGTACAAAACTACTCAAATCTATGGTTGATGCACTCCCCTATTGTTTATTCAAAGAATTTTGATTCACTTTCCATATTACTTCTCAGATAGAGCCTTGAAGTCTTGAAAATTATCAAAAACTTCAAAATTTTATCTAAAAAAGGAGACCCATGTGTATTTGGAAAAGTCATCAATGAAGATGAGGACATATCTAACCCTGGTAAAAGAAGGATGGGGCAATTACCCCATGAAATCACTGTGAATCAACTCAAGAGGTATTGAAGCTCTCCTAGATTTTCCTTTGTCAAATTTATCTTCAGGATGTTTATGAAGGATACAACCCTCATAAAGTCCTTTAAAGAAATTAACTCTAGGCAAGCATGTAACCATATCCTACTAACTCCGTTGCTCAAGATAGCAGTAGTTAAGGTGGCTAAACTGCTCATGCTATAGTTTGATAACTTCATCTGAATGGGTAAGCAATGCAATAGGAGGAACATATAGAGAAAAATGGGAGAAGGTGTATAACTTATAATGGTGATTATCCATCCACAATTTAACTGTATAGTCATTGTGTAACTCTCTAATCTCAACTGAATCTAGTGTGAACTCAACTTTCATGCCCTAACCTATATGGGTAATTTGATACACTAAAATATGACTAGTTGATAGTGAAGGTACACTTAAACATTTATGAATGTTTCACCTTCAAATTAAATAGTCCCTCTTCCTACAACCTCTACTAGTGTGTCATCATCCAAAGTGATAGAGGACATTCTACAGGGCTCTAAGTTAAGAAACTCAACCTCTGATGAACCCATATGGTATGAAGCACCAGAGTCGATAACCCAAGATGAAGTATATGTGGAAGCTACTACAACTAAAGCTTTTCCATTTGGTTTATCCTTCCCTTTTTCATTTACCTTCGAAAAATATTTGGCTGATGATGATTGCTTAAAGACTCAGGGACACCTATATTATTTTTCTTTAGGAGATGTGTGAGGTGGTCTATTTGTTTCTTCATAAACTTGTGCTCATCATGCCCATTTTTCTTCCAATAGGATAACTTAACCTTTTCTCTCTCAGGTTTCTCTTTAGAGGAGGAGGTTTTAGTGCTAGTTTTCGTAGTGGTTTTCTATTCTTTCTTCTTCTCAAGATCCTTGTTCTTCTGTTTTTTATCCTTGTTGCTAGAGGCTTTCTATTTCCCATTCTTGATAATGAGGGTTGAAGGTTTGGAAGACTTGAGGGTTCCCATCAAGATTAATTTATCCTATTATTTAGTTAAATTTTTAATGAAGTCATCTAAATATGACATTGTCTAGTTGTATCTTATGGCTCTTTTGGTCACATAAAAGATAGAGACAAATACAGAGTAATTAGGTCCTAGTTTTGCAAGCACAAAAATAAGCAAATGCTTATCTTTATTCTGAATTCCAAACTCTTTTAACTTCAATCTAAGTGACTTAAGCTTGGTGAATAAGTCCTCCAATGTGTCAAAGTTTCTAGGGCTCAGACTAATTAACTCAATTTCAAGCTCATGACCCCTCATGGTGTCTATTTTCTCAAATAATTTTTCTAGGGTGTCTCATGCTTTTTTGGGAGATTTGGCTAACTCTATGTGAAATAGGAGTTCTGATGACACTAAAAGACATAATATTCCAAAAGCTTCACCACATTTATTAAACTATTTACCTTATCTACTTCAGTTATGGGCTCAACTTCTATCCCCATAGTTATGCAAAACAACCCTTTACTTCTAAGAACCATTGTAATCTTACTTTTCCATTCCTGGTAGTTGAAGGGTGTGAGTGCATTAACATTGCTAATATCCATTTTAGAATTAAGATTAGTGTGTTTATTTTTGTTGTTACATAAATCAAATGTGAAAAAAATGAGAGAATTACATAACACACTTACAACAACAGTATAACCTCCTTGAAACTATGTCAGGTGCATGCCACCCCCACTCTCGGCCGCGCCCGCCCGCCAAGCCCCCGCCCCCCCCAAATTTAGGAATTTTATAAAGTAGTGAATTTTAGATGGGAAATTAACCCAATACATGGTAAATAAGAAAATACACACTTTTGTAAAATATGGTACTCAATTTTGAGTTACCGTTTGTAAGATATTAATAAAATAATTTCTCATAAATAGGCCTATGACTAAAAACTTACAATTGAAACTTAAAAAAAGTACCCTTGAGAGAGGTAAACTATGCCTTCCAACCACTTGTTAGAACTTTACTTTATCCATATACTTAAAAAATTCAATGAAAGTGAAAAATAGTTTTATCGATTGCCTCAGTATGTGTGAAAACAAGTGTGGCTTCCTCTTTAAGCAAAAAAATAGCTAGTTAAAGGAAAAAATGAATTTGTAGCTGTGTAAAAAAGAAGAAAGTGAGTAATTTGTTGTTTTTTTTAGGTCAGATCTAAACAAGAACTCCATAAGAAGATCCAAATATCAAAAAAGGATCCAAGGACAAATTTTGGTCAAATTTGATGAAATCTTTGCAAGGAAAAGTGATGCCAAGGTAGAAATTCCACAAAAGTTCAACGTAGCATTAACACCTTATTCCAGTAGATCTAATGCTAAGAAATTAGATTTGAATGCGTCTCCTTATCAAATCAATGTTGCATTCATTATCTAGATAAGCTTTAATGTAAGAATGGATTAAAAAAAGGTAAGATATATCACAAATTTGTAAAACACCTCCTCTTACTCAAATCCCTTCTCAAAGATCCAAGTATTCCAACACAATAGTGACCCAAAAAAAATATAGTATTTAAGATAAAAATTCTAGGATGACAATTTGTAGATTTAAATGCTTAGCTAATAGGGAGTGTAGATATGGAAATTATTTCTCCTCAACTCATTGGCACTTCTGCTCTTTCAACATAGCAGCAAATCAAGATGCCTCTTTCCTACGCTATGAATAAGAGATGATGCCAAAGCTAGATATTAATTATTCTTGGATTGAAAGACACCAATATGCTCTTCTAATGCCCAACCACTATAGATTTGAGATAATAAAAAATAGAAAACTCCAATGCCTACCAACACAAAGATTCAAATAAAAAAGGGCAGATCTGAAGTGCCTTTAACAATATTCCAAGGTAGAAATAATAAAAATAATGATGCCACTTCTCTTTTTTTGCCAATAAGATTTTTAGAAAGCTACTATGCATAGACTAGAATGAATAAATAGATCCAATCATCCAAGTTCTTAATTTTTTTTAGGTCTGAAATCTCTCAACAATTTCTAGGAGATAATAAAAAATCTTAAGATTTCATAAAACAATAACAAATAACCAATCAACTAGACAAATTTGAACATGGATTGGCACTCTGATACCATAAACAAGTTGCAACCATGATCACCAAATCAAAGAGTTGTAGATGATGGAGTGATCTGACGAGTCGAACAAGTGCATATCATAATGAAACTACTAATGTATAGAGAAATATTGCAAAAGGAATATGAGCATTAAAAATACTCTATATCATGTTGAATGAAGAATAAAAAGGGAGAGAGGTGTATATATAGGCTGGAGATGGAAAGATACCACACATTCTAGTGAATGTGGTACTAATATTTCCAAGTAACCAATATGATCTCTAGAGACCTAAGCAAGCTAATGCAACCGTGTAGCCAAAACCCAATGGGAAAAAGGCCTACACCAATAATTATAATAATAGATAAATAGGAAATATTTGGTTCTCACAGGACAAATTATCCGTTATGATTTTTTGATCATATTGGTCAATTTAAGGGGTATTTTCAAAAAAATCAAAAATTCCCATACATATTTTTTGCTTGCCACCTGAATGCACTTTTTAAAAAATAATTATTTTAACTTGTGTAAAAATTACACCATTATAATCATCTTAAAAAAATGGTCAATTTGACATATAACTTCACTTAGAATTTTTTGGCACCCAACGACTCACCTGGTAAATGATTGTTACTCATACAGGCACCATGTCCCATAACAATGCTAAATTTTGGATAGACATTGAATCCCAACTGTCTAAATTCTATGAAAACATGAATAGCCTCACTGTTGAATTCTTATTATTCAAATATAATGGGGATCATCAATCATATGGTAGTTCTTCTAGAGCACCATTCCATGGCCATAAATTATATTTTCCTAAATTTGATGGCATTGAACCCACTAATTGGTTTTAATATGTAAAATGGTATTTCAACCTACATCCCACTAATGAATGAGTCCCTATTAATTCATTTTGACTAGAGAAGGAATATTTTTAGTGGTAACAATGGTATTATATGTCACATCTTGTTGGAATTAGCATACAAGATTTAATGAATCTAATAGATATCATGAACAAGAGATAAAATAGTAATAGTAATAAACAATAATTGTATATCCAAGATAATAATTAAAATAAATAAATAAATCAAATATGATGAATTACTTTGATATTTCAATATTAATTTGATGTAGAATACACAAATAGCCATTGCTTGTATAGAGCAAAGTGTGCAAGATAAAAATCAGGGAACTCATACAATGCGTGTAGTTCAATTGATATCTGACTACAAGAATAGTAGAGTACAACTCTACACTAAAAAGATAGGTGTCCAACTTGTGTAAATGATCAACACAATTTTACTACTAGTTAAGCAATCTTATCCTATCTGACCTTAAATAGTGGAGTGGAACTTCACTGTAACAAAATAGGTGTCTAAGTTGACTACTAGCTAAGCAATCTTATCCTATCTAGAGCAAATTATTAATAAATATAATAAACTAACTACAATAAGTAATTAGTGTACTGATATAAACAATAAATAAAAGTAAATGCAATCAAGTAAGTAAATTCACCAACACCCCCCATAAGCGAAGCTTAGGTAGGGCTATGCAGATAAGAGTCTCGATAATGTGTAGCCATAATAGGTACTCTATACAAATAGATGAGAAAAGGAGAAAATCTAAAGGAAAAAACTCCTAAAAATAAAGGTCTAGGAGACTCCCTTGAAGAA
Organism: Torreya grandis; assembly: GCA_037957365.1. NCBI lineage: Eukaryota > Viridiplantae > Streptophyta > Pinopsida > Cupressales > Taxaceae > Torreya > Torreya grandis. The sequence goes on from JARHVA010002161.1 coordinate 697,327, forward strand.
TTGATGTCCCCTAAAGAATTGATGTCCCAAACCCCCAAAAGAGATCACAAGTGAAGATACTTGCTCTCAATGAAAGGTTTGGTGAAAATATCTACAATCTGCTCCTCCATAAGACAATATTGAAGATCAATGATCTCTACTTGAATCAACTCCCTGATAAAGTGCATATGGATCTCTATGTGTTTAGTTCTTTGATGATGAACCTAATTCTTTGAGATATGGATAGTGCTCTGGTTATCATAGTAGATGATTGATGGCTTCTAAAATGGGACACCAAGCTCAGTGAGAATACTCTAAAGCCAAATAGCCTTAGTAGTGGCATTAATAGTGTCATGATACTCAACCTCTATAGATGAAAGAACAATAATATGCTTCTTCCTACTCTACCAATAAATGGGGTTGAATTTGAAGTGAAAGCTATAACTAGAAGTGGTCTTAAGATCATCATAATTTTCATCCCAGTTAGAGTCTATGTATCCAACCAAGTTCAAACTTGTACCTACCTTATAGTGAATATCATATATGATAGTGCCCTGAATGTAGCTCAAAATGTGCTTAGCATATCTCCAATGAAGCTCATGTGGTGTCAGCATAAAGTGTGAAACCATGCCAACTACATATGAAATGTCAAACCATGTATGAGTCAAATAGATGAGGATACCTACAAGCTAGAGATACAATGTGGCATCAACCAAGGGAGTGGAATAATGACCTCAAGTCTTACTCTAGATAAGAAGGGAGTCGGTGTAGGCCTACAATCAGCCATGTGAAACTGAGCTAACAAGTCTAGGGCATACTTGGGATATGAAAGAGTAATCCTAAAATAAGATTGTGCTATCTGAATCTTAAGAAAATAATGCAATAGGCCCATGTCTGTCATCAAAAACCTATCATGTAGTGTAGTCTTAACATTATTGATGATGGATTTTATGTTCCTTGTAATAATGAGATCATCAACATAGAGCAATAAGTACAATAGTGAATCCTCTTACCATAGAATGTAGACATTCAGATCTAAGTGACATCTTAAGAACCCAACTGAGAGAATAAATGTGTCCATCTTGGAATACCAAGCACTGGGGGCTTGTTTTAGACCATAGAGAGACTTATGTAATTGGCACACCAATGAAGAATCTTGAATGAACCCCTATGGCTGCTCGATATATATCTCCTCATGAAGATCCCCATGAAGAAATACACTCTTCACATCTATTTGATGTATAAACCAACCATAAGATGCACCAATAGCCAATATCAATCAAATGGATTTCATCTTAGCAATAGGTGCAAATGTTTATATATAGTCAATGCTTTCTATTTGGGAAAAACCTTTGGCCACTAAGCATGATTTATACTTATCAATATTTCCATCTACTGCAAACTTAGTTTGATATATCCACCTACATTATACTAATTTTATTCCCTTAGGAAGAGGAACACGATCTTAAATGTTGTTCTTAATCAATGAGTCTTACTTTTCTTCCATTATTGAATCCCACTCAACTGTCCCTATGGCTTCCTAAAAGACTATGGATCAGAAGCTGTGGCAATGTAGGAATGTGAAGATCATGCTATGACTATGTTTTCCTTCTATCTAATGGATCCCTAAAAAGAGGGTTTGCATCTACCAAAGTCTATCTAGCCCACAAAGGTATCAATGGGTGAGGATATGGAGGAGGAAGAGGAGGAACATGACCTACTAAACCCTACTGGGGAGGTATTACCTCATCATCCCTATGAGTAGATGAAGTAAGAGTATCATCATCACTACTATCTGATTCTTCTAAGGAAGAAGAATGAGAAATGTTAAAAGACAAGTCTAAAGGACTTTATTCAAAGTAAATACTTCTTGCTATAATAAGCTCATGTGAATCTAGATCAATGAGCCGATATCCCTTAACACTATCAGGATATCCCATAAATATGCAAGTCTAGCTTTCTTGTTCTAAAGAATGACTCTTGTCGGAAGGTATGTGAGCCCATGCTGGACTATCAAAGACTCTAAAATGATGAACATATGGATTCTTTTTGCACCAAGATTTAAGAGGTGTTATCCTCTTTAATGTTTTGTAAGGAACCCTATTATGTATATATGTAGCATAATTAATCACTTTTGCCTAGTACTCAGATACTAATGATTTTACATGAATCATACAACTTACCATCTCTTTTAAGAATCTATTCTTCCTCTCTACTACACCATTATGCTAAGGTGTGTATGAAATTGAATGCTAAAGATCAATTCCTTCAAGAGCATAAAATTATTCAAACTTGTTATTCACATATTCCCTCCCATTATCGGTGCAAAGGATCTTGACATACTTCTTAGATTTTTTCTCTACTAGAGATTTAAACTCTAAAAATATTTCAAATACTTTACTCTTGAGTTTCAAAAACTAAACCCAAGTATATCTAGAATAGTCATCAATAAATGTGAGAACATAATGGGTTTTACTAAAAGATAATTTAGGTAATGGACCTATTAAATCACTATAAACAAGTTCAAGGACTTATGTAGCCCTCCAAGCCTTCCCTTTATCAAACTTATCTTCTATATGTTTTCCTAAGGCACAACCATGACATACACCCCCTAAAAACTAAATTTGTGGAAGTCTTGTAACCATTATTTGCTGAATAAGCTACTTTATATAGTGGTACTTTAGATGACCAAACCACTCATGCCATAGCTTGCTCACTGAATCAGTGCAAGAGAGCAAAGCTGTAGAGGAAGATTGAGGCATAAAATGGGATAATGAATAAAGCTGAGTTTGATTGTTAAATTTTCTCATTGTAATTAAGGCATTATCCTCCAATTTTTTGATTGATACAGAATTAGGTGTGAACTCAACTTTCCTACTAGTATCAAAGTGAGTGATTTGGTAGACAAAGAGAATGTTAGTTGATATCTCTAGTACACAAAGGACATCATCAAATACACCACTATCAACATCAATTTTACTTTTTCCTATGACATCTACCTTAGAATCATCACTTATGAGAGTATGAGGCAAGTGAATTGGTTCTAATCCAAAAAATTATTCTTAATCAGAACCCATATGGTGCGAAGCACCTAAGTCATGTACCCATGACTTGGGAGAATTTACTAATGCAACTAGTGCCATAACTTTCCCTTTCCCTAAATTTGAAGGAGTGGAAGAATCCTTTGAAGATGATTGATTGATGTTATTCTTCCTAAGAAGACCCTTAAGGTCATCGATCTATTTTTTCCAATAATCTTGTTCATTATGAGACCTCTTTTTGTAACAAGGGAAAGGAGTGCTAGTATTTTTTTGTGAATCCCCTTTCTTATTAGTGGATTTATAATATCCTTGTGAGGAAGATTGTTTTCCTTTATTCTTATCTTTCTATGACTTATTCTGATTATTCTTCTTCTTTTTACTTGAACCTATATTTGATGTTGATGTTGAAACTTGCTTATGCTAAGGTTGACTTACAACTAGAGCTTGAGATTTGGATGACTTGATTAGACCCATAGCTATTAACTTTTCTTCTTCAGCTATTAGAATATCAGAGATACCTCAAAGGTGGGCATTTGATAAGATGTGCTCAATGTGAGCCTATGAGTGTGAAAGCTAGAGACAAAGGATGAATATTTAGGACTTAATCTGTGTAAGGCACTAAAAATCAACTGAACATCCTTTTTATCAATTTTACATTCAAAAAGTTGTGCTTTAAGATCTATGACTTTAGTGATGTAGTCTTGTATTGTAGCATAATTTTTAGGATACAAACTAATGAGTCATTTTCAATTTGGTAACCATGAACCTCATCTATTTTTTTAAACAATGATGCTAATTTATCCTAAGCCTATTTTAGAGTTGTACATTTGTCAAGATAGAAATTCAAATCTAAAGACATGTAAGACCGAATGTATCCAATAACTTTAGTAATTTCAAAGAGAAAGTGTTGTAACTCTTTTGCATTAGTAGGTGGAGTAAGTAGAGTTGTTATGTAAGGTGTATATCCTAGCATCATTAATGCATTCCAAGCATTCTATTTCCATGTATTATAGTTGTATGTTGTTAATAGTGGAAACTTAGGATTCCTCATGAGGCAATTGGAAATAAACTATCATAAAGAAAAAATCAAAGTATAGAACACACCATAAAACCTCCTGAATTACTTAGTTTTATCCCACCCAATAAGTATTTATTGGCACTTTATAATTGAGTGCAGTTACTGTAGACATCTAATTCCTAACACCATTTGTGTTAAAATTGTCAATCTTACTCAAATTGCACTCAAATGTACATTTTAGGTCAAAATCCATAAAATGTCCTAAATGGTTTAAACTTGTCATTTAAAAGTGCCATTTTAGGTCAAAGTATCCCTAAATAGGGAAATGCATTTTATGGGCCAGTAACTTTGATCAGATCATTTCGAGTCAAAATGACCATTTCACCATTAAGTGCTCTAGATCACTCTTTTCTTCTAATTCATTGGTACATATCATGTACCTTTGTTATTTGCTATTGGCAACATCCTAAATGGGAATATAGTTCCAACACATCTAGCATCACCTTCTAATTCTTATTGAGTCAAATTATGACCTAGTAATATGACTTTTTGACCATTTTGATTAATTGAGGACCAATCTTCGAATAATTGCACAAATGTTGATTAACCTTGTTTAAGGCTAATTAATCCAGATCAAGAGCTTAAGTGGATTTTTCAAGAGATTTATTGAATATTTCTTTTTGAAAATTGATTCTTATTATCTACATCACCTAGTGACATCATTTATAGGGTGGCATCCATCAAGCCATAAGTGCATAAAATATCAAGATTATAAGTCACCCATGCCTAGTTAATGCCTCCCATGCCTCTTTAATGCTTATTTATCTTGAGGATAATTATGGATTTAGTTCCAAATATTAGGATTATCTATGGCCACACATCTCAATCTTGAGATGGATGGTCATGGTTGATCCTGACCAATCTCAAAAATCTATAAATAGAGAGGCCATGAACATTATTTCTAAGCTATTTTGGTGTAAGGTTATTATGCTCAAATATATTCAAAACTTGAATATTGCAAAGTTATAATGCTAAATTATTTCCACAAAGCTTCATTGATAGGCTAGTTTAGTGATTTACAACCAAGAGCCTAGGTTTTATGGAGTGTTCTTGAGGCATTGGAGGAGCTTACCACTATTGTTGACAAAGACAAGGATGCTTGATCAAGGGAGAACATGTTTTTGAGCCACATGGGTATGGTGAATCCATTTGAGAAGGTAATATGATTTTTTCTTTCATTTATTTCTTGCTATCCTTTGTAATTTGCATAAGAATATATAGGCTTGGTTGGTTAGTTTTTTATGCATGTTTCATTATTTATGGACTAATCTTGACTAACTTGCTTTGTAATCCTCTCTAAATTTTGGCATGCTTGATGGGACAAGATGCATCCTACACCTAAATAAGATTCTTTTTCAACTTAAAAAAATTCATTTGAGCTCTTAAAACTCTTAAAAATTGATTTTCTAACTTTATTTTGCCATTTTTGGTTTCCATAGTTTTTACATAGTAATTGACATCGACAAAAATACTGACATTGGTTACTGTTGACGCAGGAAATTGCACCCGGGGCAAGGAGGCCTAGCTCCTACCTTCTCCTCACAACATGGAAACTCTCCTCTCGCCTGTGGGACCAGCAAAGCTGGAGGAGAGAGTCTCTAGATAAGGGCTAGCTCCCTTTGATGCATCGTGTTTTTTCCAGCAAGTGCTAACATACATATACATATACATACATATATATATATATATATATATATATATATATATATATATATATATATATATATATATATATATATATATATAGATAAAAAAGGGGGGGATGAAAAGGGAGAAAGAGAATGCAGGAAAAACAAGCCTACTCTAAAGAGGTGATGCACCAAAAAAACAAGGTCGACCTTCACACATCCACTCTCAGAATCAGACAAATACAGACATAATCTACACATTTGGCAGAAAGGACCAGGCTGCAAAAGACTGGCAGGGAGGCTTTCATGAAAACACAAAAAATAGAAAATCACTGAGGCGCTATGAAATGCACACTGTAAGTAACTTCCTCTATTCTGGTCTTCTAAATGTCAGCTCTTCTCCTTTCAATAGCAAAAATGGTGCCTTGTAAATGAAAGGTTTGTTGGTGTCGAACCTGTGAGAGCATCAAGAAATAATGACTAGACATAGACAAACACTCAAGGCATACTCTGAAACATCTATCCAAATGGAGGTAAAAAACTACATTTTATTTGATTTAGGTGAAATTTTGCCAGGGCTGCACCTTTGCAAAAGTGGAAGAACCCCTCCTCAAAAATGAGAATTTACAATATATAGAAGAAAGGAGAAAGAAACTTGGCACTTTTTGACAAGTTGGCCTATCGCGTCCCATTTGAAAGAGGAAACACTATTGTGTTGTCATCGTCCTAGAAGAAGCCCGTTGGAACCATGCTGTATAATCACCAAATTTGACTTTGGCATTCGAGATTTAATGTGGAAGCATGGATCGCACCTCTTTTCTACCAACAGACTAAAATTTGTCCCCTTTTTTAAATGCACGGGCCATGTTGCTTGCTATTTACACCATTTGGGGACTATCAGGCAATAAATTGCCTGCATTTTACCACTTAGACCGCCTTGTCACTTCTGCACCATATCATTTCTCCTTGCTTGTCACTTTGTCATTTGTCTTTGTCTTCTTTGTCTCTTCTGGCTGCTTGGCCCTTTAGGTGAACTCCTTGGTGGGTTGCTACATTCTAACTCCTCTTTTTCCATGTTAGCGCTTTTCTAGATTTAAAACCCAACGGCTATTTTATTTCATTAAATTTGATGGCCTCAGAGACGTCGGGTCCATGCTGATAGTCGAGTCCATGCTGATAGCCTTCGGGCTATCTTTCATCTATCTACATCACCTTCTCAGGCAATTTTCCTTGTATACACTTTGACGGATCACTGTTTGCTTGTGTAGACTACTGCCAGGTTCTTGTGGACTGCCTCTCGGCTTATATGTTTTGTTAACCCACGAATTTTTGTCTACAGATGTTTTCCGCGGTTTTGAGTTAAGCCATGGGCTTTGTGTTTGCCATGCCTGGGCCTTTTAAAAAAAAATTTAGTGTCCACCTACCCTCCAAAAGGGCACTTTGACTGTTGACTGCCCTTCGGCTTGGGGCAAACCCTTGAACCTTCTATTGAACCAGCCTGTTGAACCAAGATGTTTAAACCGAATGATGAATGGACCAAGGGTGGTTGAACCACTGAACCAGGGCATGAAATGAAACTCTCTAAACTTACTAAACCCAAAAATGACTGGCATTAAACAATAGGTGAAGAAGGTGACCAAATTTTGCCTGTGGGCAAAATGGGTCAACAATTGACGACTCACAGGGGAAGCATGCCTGCTATGCTTAGAACCAGTTGCCTTAAAATCCATTGGGCACAGAGTCAGATGTAGCTATGAAAGAATTATCAATAGCTTGAAATATTTGAGAATCAAACATGAAGCTTTACCCCACACGCAAAGGGAAACACACAAGGCTAAAAAACACTACTTGTGCAAACTACACTTAGGGAAAGCAAGAAAAGAAACTGAAAACAAACTACTATATACAGCTAACCAGGAATATTTGCTTCCCTCTTGGATCAAAGGGAAAATTTCTTAAGTCCCCTTCCAAGTAAGAAGACTTATGGTGCCAGGCAAGTAGCTGAATAAAAAAGAGAGTTGGTGACTTGTTCCTCTTGCCTGTCACCTGGTTTGGTTGGAACCCAAGTGGAGATTCAAACATGCTCCCAATGTATACATACTCTATTTGTTCTTGGAAGCTTGCCTCCTGTTGTTTCTTCAAGCTAGTGTTTCTCATCAAGAAAAAGATTATTGCCGACTCATCACCATAAGCCCCTTGATATGCACCCTTGACTGGCTTGCTCTCTTCTGCCTCATGCTCGGGTTCCATGGTATGACCATCTTCCTTGATGACTTCAAAGAAGATATCTTCAGATTCACCAACCTCTCAGAGGGATAAATCTAAAAGTCTACAGCCCCCTTGTAAACTTGTTTGAACCCTAACACTGCCTTCTCCGCTCTTATCCAGCTCATAGCCTCCTTGAAGAATAGTGCACCCTGCCTCAATGACTTCAAACAAATCATTCAAAGCATGAACAAGAGATTGTCCATGCTCTTCCATGTCACCTAAAGTGATCTCCTCCGCACTCATGAAGTCTCCTTAGTCAGTGATGAACTGAGCACACTCTTCTTCACTTGCTTCCTTTCCGACCCAAGATTCCACTATTTGCTTCCAACTCGTGACCTTGGGATTGGAAATTTCCCCTTGTGAACAAGGAGTAACTTTAACCTCTTCAAGGACCTGAGCTAGTTCATGATGTTCCTTCTTCCAACTTAGAATTTGGAGATCATGTTGAAAGACTTGAGGAGGTTGGGGAAGATTTGGAAGGGTCTGCTCATTTACAAGAAGAGCTATTTGAGAAGAGGTGTGTTGGAAAGCTAGGCACACAGGATTGAGGGTAGGATCGATTGATGCATCAGATGAGCCAAAAAGATCAAGTGCCATCTGATAGAAGGGATTTGGCATACAAGAGGGATTTTTCTCTAGAATAGGAGGGGGCAGACCTCGAGCCAAAACTTCTTGATTTTTGTCCCTCCACTTTACCAACACTTCATCAACATTGAAATTAACTTGTGGATTGGTGGAAGGGGTGTCTTTTGGCATCAACTCTTCTACAAGGTCTGAAAGCTCCATCTCTCTCTCCCAATAGTCTCATCTTAGCCTCTAATTCCTCAACTCACTTAGCCAGATAATCCTCATTTTGCATTTCTTCATTTTGGATGACGTCTTTCTCCTCTTTGCTGTTCTATGACTCAACCACTCTATTCCAGCTCAAGCAATTTGGGCTGGGCATTTCCTTTGGGGCTGATGGGGCCTCAATGTGAGAGGACAATGAAGATTTTGATTCCACTTCCCCTGCTACTAGAATGGACTACTGCATCTGAAGGTTTGCCAATTCGATCTGTCTATCAAGATTAGCCTTAAACACAAGATTCATTGTTTCAGAATTCTCCTCAACATGATTGGGGAATAGACTTTGACAGGCTCAACTTGGCTCAAGAGCAGGGGTTGTATATGACTAATATGATGCTTTGGGTAGCGAGTATGCAGGTTGATAGACTTGGTAAGGCTGCCTCTCATGCACACTCAGCTTTTCCTCCATAGATGCAATTAAACTACTCACATCAAGCATCTCATTTGAAAGCCTATGCCAATTTACTCTTTCAATAGGAGTCCATTCTTTCTTAACCTGATCCAACACATTCCTCACTTGATGGATGATATGATCAATAATTTCTTGGTTGTACCCCTTTCTAGCATTAAGATCAATTACATATTTTTCATATGCCAGCAGTACTTGTTTGAAGGCAGAAATTGGTTGATTGGTGAAAAGATTGGGTTGAGTGGGGGAAGCGACATAATGAGAAAATTGAGCATAAGGCTGATATAACTCATGAAAGGGCTAGGACTGGCCATATTGAAACTAATAAGGATCAACGTAAGGTTGGTAAGGATCATAGCCATGCTGGCCAAGGAAAATAGGGTCCATGGCTTTGAACAATGGGATTATACATACCAAAATGCTATTTCTTGAAGGTATGGTACCAAAACTACTTAACCAGTTGATTTAACTCAGATTCGCCATTGGTGTTTGATGTAGAAGCCTCTAAAGGCTGGTCGGTTGAAGAACACACCAAAATTCTTCAATTCTTTGGACAAAACCTGTCCCAGTTGGTCCCACCAGGTGTGCCAAAATTATTAACACAGGAGATTACACCTGAGGCAAGGAGGCCTAGCTCCTGCCTTCTCCTCACAACATGGAAACTCCCCTCTCACTTGTGGGACCGATGAAGCTAGAGGGGAGAGTCTCTAGATAAGGGCTAGCTCCCTTTGATGCATCGTGTTTGTTCCAGCAAGTGCTAAAGCATACATATATATAGATATATAAAAGGGGGGGATGAAATGGGAGAAAGATGTAGGAAAACAAACTACTCTAAAGAGGTGATGCACTAAAATAAAGGTGACCTTCACACACCCACACTGAAACCAGACACTACACATTTGGCAGAAGGACCAGGCTGCTAGAAACTGGCGGGGAGGCCTTAATGGAAGATACAAAAAAGAAAGAGATCACCAAAGGTGCTGTGAGATGCACACTTATGTAGTAACTTCCTCTATTTCACACTTCTCAAATATTTCTCTTCTCCTATCAGCTGTAGAGATGTAACCTTATAGATAATAGGTATGCTGGTGCTGAACCTGTGAGAGCATCAAGAAAACAATGACTGGACACAGAACAAACACTCAAGACATACTCGGATATATCTATCCAAATGGAGGTAAAAATTGCTTTTATTTGATTCAGGTGGAGATTTCACTAGGGCTGTGCCTTTGCAAAAGTGGAATAACCCCTCCTTCTCAAAAATGAGAAGTTAAAATATATAGAAGAAAGGAGAAAGAAACTTGGCACTTTTTGACAAGTTGGCCTGTCGCATCCCATTTGAAAGAGGAAACACTGTTGTGTTGTCATCATCCTAGAAGAAGCCCGTTGGAACCATGCTGTATAATTACCAAATTTGACTTTGGCATTTGAACTTTAACGTGGAAGCATGGATCATGCCTCTTTTTTACCAACAGACTAAAATTTGTCCCCTTTTTTAAATGCACAGGCCAATTACTTACTGTTTGCACCATTTGGGGACTATCAGGCAATAAATCACCTGCACTTTGCCACTTGGACCACCTTATCACTTCTACGCCATATCATTTCTCCTTGCTTGTCACTTTATCATTTATCTTTGTCTTCTTTGTCTCTTCTAGCCACTTGGCCCTTTAGGCGAACTCCTTGGCGGGTCGCTACATTTTGGCTCCTTCTTTTCCATGTTAGCGCTTTTCCAGATTTAAAACCCAATGGTTATTCTATTTCATTAAATTTGATGGCCTCAAAGATGTCAGGTCCATGCTGACAGTTAGGTCCATGCTGACAGTTAGGTCCATGCTGACAGCCTTCGGGGTATCTTTCATCTGTCTACATCACCTTCCTAGGCACTTTGCCTCGTATACACTTCAATGGATCGCTGTTTGCTTGTGTAGACTGCTGCCAGGTTCCCGTGGACTATCTCTCAGCTTATATGTTTTGTTAACCCACAAAATTTTGCCTGTGGATGTTTTCTGTAGTTTTGAGTTAAGCCATGGGCTTTGTGTTTACTGTGCCCAGGCCTTTTAAAAAAACTTTTAGTGTCTGCCTACCCTCCAAACGGGCACATTGACTGTTGACTACCCTTCGGCTTGGGGTAGAACCTTGAACCTTCTGTTAAACTGACCTATTGAACCAAGATGCTTAAACCGAATGATGAATGGACCAAGGGTGGTTGAACCACTGAACCAAGGCATGAAATGAAACTCTCTGAACTTGCTAAACCCAAAAATGACTGGCATTAAACAACAGGTGAAGAAGGTGACCAAAATTTTGCCTGTGGGCAAAATGGGTCAACAGTTACTAACTTAACTGATGCTAGTTAGTAGAACCAACATTGGTCAGATCTCAGTTAGGTATAACTGATGTTAGTGGTATTGATTGACATTGATCACTATGTTTTTAAAAAAAAACATAGACCCGAGACCTACTTTTCCAAAGTCCATTGTTTCAAATTCAAAAGAGCTTCAAAGCTAAAGGATATGCTAATAATTTTGCTGTAGGATCAAGTTTAAAATTTGATTAAAACATGTTTAAATTACCTTTGCATGCTTAAAAAAATGATTAGGAACCTTATTTTGGTGTTTAACAAAGAATTTAGGTGTTTTTGGTGAATGTTTTCAAAGTTTACAACTAAGACCAAGGGGTCAAATGAACACCACCAAACATTTTATTTGGGTTTAAAATTGAACACACTTGTCAATTCTTGTTTACAATAGTTGATTAGATTACTCTTGTTTGGAAAAAAGAGGAATGTTGCATGTATGCTCTTCCATTTGTCCCTTATAGGGAACCCTTAGAATTAGAAGTGCAATTCCTATTACAAATAGCCTTGTTCAAGGCTTAGAAATAATGTCACCTAAAGCACTCCCCAAAAACTCACTAAAGTTTGGGTAATCTTGAAAATGACCCTAAAGTCTTTTTATTTTATACTTTATTTATTCTTATGCAAACTTGGCTTACAAGGGGGACTTCATCACCTCCCTCAAGTTATTTAGGGAAGCTTTGACCCAAGGTTTCACCTCTCGATATTGACTTCATTTGACTCCTTTGGAATTGTGCATGGGATGTAGTGGAACTTTGGACATTGCACTACATTGAGAAAACAATAGGATATAGTGGTTACATAAAGGACTAGACCTTTTTGCAACAAGCTGAGTGATAAGGACCCAAAATCCATGATTTTCTTTTGCATGAAATTCATTGTGCAATTGATTCCCCTAGAACATTTGAAACTTGATAGTTTAGTAGACCCCACTTTGCCATACCTTATCAGTTTAGACTTAAGACATTTGTTTTTTGTCATTAGCTTACTTGGTCTTGATTTGTGTCTAAAATTGCTTGTTAACTCAATGAACTTCACCAAAACACATTATCCTTAATTTTCTTGAGCAAGGGATACGTTACGCTGTCTAAATGGAAACTTCATCTTTTCCTTATTCAAATTGTTATCAAAAGCTGTGTTATGACATCCACTTTGGCACAGTCATGCTGCCCAATTAAGTCTAGAAATTTTACCTAATTTATTTAAATCCTTCATTTATAATCCACATTTGAAATTTAACCTTTCTGAGTTCTAAGGGTTGGTGTGTTAAAGTGGGTCCACCATTTATGCACTAAGCTTGTTTTAACTTGGGTTCAATTTTCTATTTAGATTAAAAGTCATTTGTTAAGACTCAAAATCACATTATCATCTTGGTGGACTCAAGTCATCTTGTGTATCACTCACGCTTTGGGTCCTAAAACATATTTTATCCTACTAGAATCATGTGGTGACATTGTGCTTCCTATTTGGTCCTATATTTATACTTAGTGATTCACATATGTCTTTACATTTTGAGTTGTTTAGTCCATCTTGTCTTCTTCATAATCTAGAGATATTTCCTCTAACTTCTAGGGTCACTTGTCAAAGTTGGAACTAGCTTTTGTAGTGTGGGTGTATCATAAAGATCTAGGCTTTGCTGTATAGTTTTCACCTTGGGTCTTTGAGTTACCTTACTCTCTTCTAATCTGTATGATTTCAACTTTACCAAAGGTTGAATAATTTCATGAACCAAATCTTCTAAATTGTATGTGGTTTCAAACCACCCTCCTGTTATAGTCTCATTAGTACCTTGGTTGTTTGTTTAAAAAGAGTTGAACCATAATTTGATTGGTTGTCAAACATTGGTCCAAAGTTAGTCAAACACATAGAACAACTCTTTTTAGACATGACTCAAAGGTTCACTCATAGTGGGGCCTCTTAGGCCGTAGTTATGAGGATGAGCAATTTTATGATGGTCAAAATAACCTCATTATTTTTGATGATATCCCTGCAACAGTAAGATTTGAAGATGACTACAATGAATATCATCCCCAAGAAGATCAAGATGAATCCCTTCTTATATTTCTAGAATCAGGTGTTAGACTACCTTCTGAATTTTCTATAGAATAATTGCATACCTTGGTTAGAGAAGGAGAGTAACGATGGCAAGAGCATTTTGCACAAATAGACACACCTTCTTCTTCTAACAAAGGAAAGGAAATACAAATAGAGTCAAAACCCACAAATCTAGATCTTTTAGCTAAGATCAATATAATAAGTCAACGATATGTAGATCAACTTATCGTAGACTTAACTGACTCCCTAGTTGCCACTTCAATTCACAATAATGCTTTGAAAGAATACAAAGATATGGTGGACCGTACACAACAAATATAGGATGAAAACATTACCATAGTGGATCAAGGTAATCTAAACAAATAGTTAAAGTCATAAGAGACCTTATAAGATGTTCGATTTGACACATAACATACATTTTTCAATCATCAAGAACGTCTTGTTACTTTACAAACTCAGAAACCTAAACATTCAATTCAAATTGAGGAAGTCCCTCAAATAAACCAAAGATTGGTAAATAAACATACACATTTCCAAAATCAACAAAGTACGAAACAACCAAATTCAAGGAATGTTTTACAACCCAAGAATTAATGGCCTATGTTCTCAACTCAAGCAGTAAATCAGAACCAAATCATGGATCAAAAGGTATACACTCCCTATAGATCCATACAAAATCAGGGGCACATTCCACCCCAAAAACAACAAAATTAGGGGCACATTCCACCCCAACAACATATTATCTAATCCATAAGTGCACCAAACATGCAAAAATGAAATTCTATGAAACAAATTGTCCAAAGATTGGAGATGAACAATAGAGTCAAAAAGTATAAATTTAATAAGATATGCCCATATCCATTTGACTTATCTATTCTCTAAAACCCCTTTCCACCTCACTTTGAGGCACCCAAATTTGACAAATATAAATGGAAAGGAGATCCACACAAGCACATATAAGCATTCTTTATCTTGTGTCAAGAGGTTACTTAGAGTAGCGAGTACTTACTATGACTATTTTTATGAAGTTTAGTAGGGCAAGCTCTTGATTGGCTACTTAAACTACTTAAGGGATTAGTTGTAGATTGGAATGACTTATCAAAAAAGTTCATTAACCATTTCTCATACAACATAGAACATGAATTGACCATTGTTGACTTATGCAAATCTAAATAGCATGATGGTGAAATTTTTGCTGCATATCTACAAAGGTGGAAATCATTGGTAAGTTGCTTTCAATACAATTTACCAAAAAAATAGTTGTTGATATCTTTGTATAGAATTTGCATCCCGAAGTTTCACATAATCTATGGTTAGATTGTGCTAACTCATTTGAAGAAATTATTGACAAAGGAGTGCAAATTGAGAAGGCTCTTATTGCTAGGGGCCTTGTTGAGATCTTTACATAAAGACAAGCATCTAATCAGACTAAACCATTGGCTCCTCAAATAGTTATGCAGGATAAGTCTAAGGGCTTTCACAAAAATAAGAACATGGTTGGAAATGGGGTGATAAAAATAAGACATGTACAAATAGTACAGACTATGCCTCCTCCAAATGTATAATTAACTCCCTCAAATCCACTACCTCTTTGCAAAGATAACCTCCATGAAGGAAATTTCATAACAATTTTAGAGTCTTTAGCAAGTTAGGAGAATTAGTTGAAGTAGTATTATAAAAGCTCATTATAGATAACTTAATTATATGGCTAGTATCAAGGCCATTTCCTCAAGATCAACCAAAACCAGACTGGTACAAAGAGAATGAATGGTGTAAATTTCATCATGTTATTAGTTATGGTGCATATCATTGAATTCAATTGTGACATATTATTGAGGACATTATTGAAAATGGTGAGTTAGAAATTAATTTGGCTCCTAATCAAGATGCAAATTAGGATATGGGAATCTACAAAGACCCCTTTCCTAGACATGATCCACCACCACCAAAAAATAATCAAAATGGTCACAATCAAGGATAGAGGCAGAGTCAGAACCAACAACAAGGTTAGAATCATAATGAGCATAATCGATATCATGATCCCCACACTAATAATGTGGCTTATAACAATGTGCCTTACAACTATAATAATACTATAGGACACATTTTTGTAACCCACATTACCACTATTATTTTGATACCACATGACCAATCTCATGTTCCTCACAACATGAGACCCATCATTATAGGGTCAACACCCTCTCCCCCTAGTAATACCATGTCAATTTCACATCATCATGTTGCTACTCTGTTACACGGGTTACTAATCTTGAACAATAGTACCATTCTTCTAAAGGCTCCTCATTGACCCAAAATTATAACAATATCGTTAAACACCCATGAATCACCATCCAAGGCCCTTTGCCTCATCCTTATAATTATAATGACTCCTTGCCACCTCTAGGTTGTGTAGTTAAAACTAGACACCTGTGAGTTACCATCCAGGGCCCTTCACCCACTCCTTTCCATAAAATCGATGAAAACATTGTGTTAATGGTTCTAAAGATGAATACTATTCCAACAAAGACTAAACTATTTCAATCCACAATTCAAAGGTCTTATAGTATAATGGACCAATTAGAAAAAAAACCTTACACATTTCCATATTAAAACTCTTGCAGACATCTGATGTCTATAGAACCATCTTCAACAAAATTTTACAAGAGTCTATTGTGACTAATGATATAAACCTTGATCAGTTCTAAAACCTAGTTGGACATTTATCTCATTTTGGCAAATCAAATTTGATCAAAAGGACATGTCCACCCTTGGCCCAAACCACAATATCCCATTATACATTGAAATAATCATTGTGGATCACAAGATCAAATAGGTTCTTATAGATAATGGTTCAGGGTTGAATATCATATCTCTTAAATTGGTGTGATGATTGGGTTACATGGACAAAGACATTCAACTAGAGACTATTACAATCAAGGCTTATGACAACACTTAGAGGGAGTCATTTGGTATAATTTGGTTGCCAGTCATGATTGGGGTATTTTTCATCACACATTCCATATTATGGATATTGAGCTTCCTTATAACATACTTCTTGGTCATCCTTGGATCCATGAAGTATAGGTAGTTCCATTTAATCTTCACCAATACCTTAACTTTCCCCATGATGGGATCAAGGTTACTATTCCCACTGATCAACAACCATACCAATATTGTAAACATCTTCAAGCATAGTTTCAAAATTATACTATTACCCAGGTTTTTAATTCATTGAAAATAAGAACAAAGCCATCATTTCTCATCCATCTCCATCTAATTATATAGACCCTGGTGATCTAGCCTCAACCTCAACTAATCCAACCTCTACCTCAACTGATCCATTTCCTACAGCTCTAGCCAAGTATGTGATTATTAAAGATGCAGGCATTTCCATGTATCATCTGAAGGATGTCCTTTATATTAAAAAATTACCAAAATCCCATAAAACATTTGGTAGGCCTAAAACTTCCTAGACTCCTAACAGACCTGATCAGATTTGGAAACCAAAGAAAGAACAACCCAAACCTCCTATAGTTTTTGTACCTATAATCACACCAAAGAAAGATTAAGAGGATTTTATCGAGGGAGATTGGTTATATTTTAAGGGTCTTGTAGATTGTTTTAAGAATCCAAAGTATCATATTCCTAACAGGACAATGGATCATCTTAACTATACAGGGAAAGGCCTTGGCCCCTACGCATAAGGAATTTTAGAGCCCTTATCCACTGGAGTTGTTAATGGGAATCATGGTCTTGGATTTAAACCACCAGAGGATGACCTCATAACGTTTGGTAGTGATTCTTCCAAATTGACTGGTAACAAAACCCTTAGCAGTGATGCAACATCCCATTATAGCCTTTTTTATGAGCTTGTTGCTTCAAATTTGTTAGATTCAAAAGCCATATTGACCATAAAACCTATTGGAGCTTCCTATCTTAAAGCAAAAATCTATCCTATTGGAGCTTCCTATCCTAAAGCAAAAACCCATTCTAGTGGTGCTTCCCTTCTTGAATCAAGACATTATATCTTTACCATTAGTGCTTCCCATCCTAAAGCAAACCCTCATTGTAACCTATGCCTTTGACATCTTGAACTCATATATTGGGATCAACAAAATTTGGTCATATGCCTTGATGAGTTTCAACATGAAGAATCAATTACAGAATAAATGGGCCTACGAGATGCATTCCCCATTGGTAATCATAAATATGGTTTTGATTTTTCATTTAATTCTTCTACCTACTTTAGAGAGCAGACAAACTTTATTGGTCATAATAAAGAACAAACATCAAGATTTTTAGGTGAAAACCTCTTTGAGGCACTCATTGATCTGGGAAAAAGTAAAAAAAGATAAGCCTTTGAGTGAAAAACTATTTCAGGGGCTCCCAGGTAGGAAAGTTTTCTCATTCCCTCAGGACATAGAAAGTTCATCTAGCCCAACTTTCATAGCTAGTACAAGCATCTCTTCAGAACAACATCAAATATTTGAGCGTATTGTTCTTGAGTTTCTAGAGGTCTTTGCCAATTGGCCTTTACTTGAGAAGGTAGATTTTGATTCTTCATATTATCTAAATCTTTGGGATGAATAAAAAGGAGATATGGTAGAAGAAGATGATCATGACCATAAATTGCCTATAATTCTAGAAGATGGATCCACACTCCTTATAAAGAGCATAATAGAAGTGAATTTGGGAACCCATGAGGATCCCAAAAATGTTTATCTTGGAGCTTCCCTTAATGAAGTAGAATGTGAACATATTATATCCATTCTTAAGGATTATATAGACATCTTTGCATGGGCATATTCTAACATGCCATGCCTGGATCTAGATTTAGTTGTGCATCATCTAGTTGTTCACCCTGATGCTAAACTAGTCAAGAAAAAACTAAGAAAGATGCATCCATGCATCAGCCCTTTGGTTAAGGCCAAGTTGGAGAAGTTGTTAGGAGCTAACTATATTAGACCATTGAACTAATCTAAATGGATCTATAACATAGTCCTAGTAAGTAAAAAGACCCTAGGCATACATGTTTATACTAATTTTTTAATATCAATAAGGCATGTCTCAAAGATGATTTTCCTTTGCCTAACATCGACATGATTGTCGAATTAACTTCTAAGTATGAGATGCTATCCCTAATGGATAGATTTTTTGGTTACATAAGATCAAGATAACCCCTAAAGATTAACATAATATCATGTTCACCACTCCATGGGGGACATTTTGTTACCAAGTTATGCCATTTGGTTTGAAGAATTCTGAGCCACATATCAACATGAAATGACTATCATCTTACATGGCATGATGCATGACATTATTGAGGACTATGTTGATGATATACTAGCAAAATCAAGAATAAGAGATGTACACCTTGACATTCTATGAAGAATATTTTAAAGGCTTCATGCATATAAAGTCTACTTGAATCTTAAGAAATGTGTCTTTGGAGTTGTTGGTTGAATATTCGATCGATCAGCGTATTGATAAACAAAATATGTCTAATTAGCCAAAGTAAGAAGATTGGTCATCCAAATGTGTAGGTTCACCACATCAAAAGGGGACTAATCTCTCCTCTCATCAAGGGGAGGTTCCCTATAGATATGCTATATATATATATATATATATATATATATATATATCTACTTGAATCTTAAGAAATGTGTCTTTGGAGTTGTTGGTTGAATATTCTATCGATCAGCGTACTGATAAACAAAATATGTCTAATTAGCCAAAGTAAGAAGATTGGTCATCCAAATGTGTAGGTTCACCACATCAAAAGGGGACTAATCTCTCCTCTCATCAAGGGGAGGTTCCCTATAGATATGCTATATATATATATATATATATATAAATAGAAAATAATACTCAAGGGTAAGATAAACCATCCATCTCTCTTTCTTCAGAGACGATGCGTGAAAATCAAAGGAAAAAACTCAAGGGAAATGACAAAAAACACTCCTTTTCTTTCAGAAGTACTATTTAACAAACCACAAGAATACTCCTGGTAGTAATTGCAAAATGTAACCAAGGACGTAGTAACTAGCAAATTGAGATGTAGCACAAAGTCTCCACCTGAATTGCCTAAAAGTGAGATACGAAGGACAATGAGGGCACAAAGTCATCCCAAGGTCCTTTACATAGAAACAAAAAGAAAACACACTAAAGGCAATTATGGGGGAACAAAGTCTCTCCATAGTTGACTTTAGGACAACTTCCTGACTACTTTCACTAATTCTACTTGTTGAATTAAAGGAACAAAAAATATATTAAGGAAAAAGACATAAGAATAGTTTCCCCAACAACAAAGATATCACAACACAAAGTTTGAAAAGTCACTTTCTTTCTTATTCCAATAACAAAATATGATCAAAAATTTAAGCTCAAAGTCTCATAATGCCTTTCAATTTGGGCAGAGTTTTGTTTCTGATTATCAGAGAGAGATCCTTTTTACACTAACAAGAGAGTCCCTTATATATCCTCTTCAAGACAGACTTGGGAATAGTAACACATCATGTTGCATTGAATTTTGTTAAGAAGACAGGCTAGAATTTAGGGGCATCTACTCATTTGCTTTTCTCAATGCAGAGAAACAAGTCATGCTATTGAAAGTTTGCATCTTTCAATATCCACTTGGCAGTCTACTTCTAAAAATATATATGATGTGCAAATGTTTTTGATCCTTCCTCATCATTCCTCTTTTTTTGATTAATTAAATTAGGTCCTTGATTTAATTTGATGCTCTGTTCCTTAGTCACTTCCTATTGATCTTGGCCTTAAAGCCTTTGAATGCATTTAGGTCCATAGATTTAAATCTACAAGGATCAATGGCTATTTCATCATCACGACTTTGACATCTATGGGCACGTCACTTTCCTCAGTAATTCCTTCAGCTTTGTTGTTTGAGCTTTCTCAGAGGGGACCTGCCCTTCGAGCCTTGAGAAATGATCCACTTTGGGTCAGGAAGAGCCCCCCATAAGGGTATCTACCCTTCAGGTGGTCTTAGGATGACCCTCAAGCTTCTTTCTTTTAGTGGGTCACTAAGTTCTTTGGCTCTTCTTTAAGGCTTTTCAAAATCAATGACTATTTTAAAAGCCTTAAAATTGACATTTGCGTACCCGTCACTACGTTTGAATTTCTGACAGCTAGTTCACCATTCTTGACTTTGACGTCTTTGGGCACATCACCCCTTGGGATTTCTTCAGCTTTCTCTTGATTCGACCTTTTTTGCTTCTTGCTTCCTTCGAATTTCTTGTTTTGCATCCTCTCGAAGGGAAGGTGACCCTTCAGCTTTGGGGAAGTATCCTTTAATTTGGCAACTGAGAGTCCCCCGTAAGGGCACCTGCCCTTCAAGGTCCTTCGGCAGCCTTTTTTCTTCGGAGTCCTTCAGAGCTTTCCTGTGGACTTTTTCCATGAACATTTTCTCGTAGACAAAAAGTTTGCAAGAATTGTTTCGGCCGCTTTGTCTTTGGCCTTTGGAAATTCTTTTAGGCTTTTCTGCTACTTGCTTCCCAAATTTATTCAGACTTTTTGTCTGAAGGAATTCGTTTCTTGCCTTGGTCTTTACGAGAGTTTCATTTGCAGCCTTTCCAAATTCCTTTAGACTTTTTTTTTTGAAGGAATTCCTTCAGACAAAAAGTCTGAAGGAATATGCCTTTGCCTTTCGATTACCTTAAACAAAATTTTGAAAGAACTTACCTTTGTGGCTTCCTTGAAAATGACCCTTTCGAAGGGTGCTTTTGTCAACCAAGTGCCCTCCATAAGGGCACTTGTCTTTTAAGAGGCTCTCTTGAACTTTTGCATTGAACCACTCCTTAAACCAAGCATTGAACCAACCATTGAACCAAGCTTTGAACCAAGCTGATGAACCCTTTGATTGAACCAAAAGCTGTTGAACCTGTTGAATCGACTGAGTGAACCAAAGCATTGAACCAACTGAATTGAACTAACTTTGGTTCAATGGTTCAATGGTTCATTCCCTTTGATTTGGCTAAGTCCTTTTGATCCTCATTAAAACAAATGCATTAAACCTATTGATCCTTGAACTTGAGTGGTTTAATGGTTCAACGGTTCAATGGTTCAAGCCTCAGAAACTTATTCTTTTGATTGAACCTGCTTGTATAAGCCTTTAAACCTGAAAGCGGTTAAACTCTTACTACTGATGTTGAACCTTTGAACCTATTGAGGTTGTTGAACCAAAATGGTTCAAGGTTCAACGGTTCAATCCTTAAAAGCTTGCCGATGAACTTTTTTGGTTGAACCTGGTCATTGAACCAACTTTGAGATCACCTAAGTGTTGAAAGCTTGCTTCTTTCTTGTAGAGTCTATAGATTAAACCTGTGATTCCTGTTGAACTTGGCCTATAGAGTCCATAGATTTATTTTTTGGGAGAGTATGTAGATTTCTCTTACAGAGTCTATAGATTCAAGCCTGTCGAGTCTATAGATTCAAGCCTGTAGATTCCATAGATTTAAGCCTGCAGAGTCTATATATTTTTGAGAAGCTTTGAAAAATGAGGAATTTGAATGCTCAGAACAAATTTTGAAGTGGGAAGAGAGGATTTTGGTTTGTAGGACCAAAATAGTTCAAATGTTGTCCCAAAAATGAGTGATATTTTTAGGGGACAACAACTGGCTCCAGTTGGGGAACTTCTATCAATTGTCAAAAAGAATTGAAGGGAGTAGAATCCAGAATCTCCAGTGTCTTCATGTGTACCATTGGGTTGTAGAGTCATGTTACCCAAAAATGAAAGGTTCCAAAAATGAAAATGAATAAAAAAATAGAATTAAAAACTATACAAATATACATATACACAGATGCAATGATCTGATACTTCAAGAGTTGAAGTGTTTCAGATGTTGCATCCTGAGAGGTAGTGAAAATAGTGCTTTATCATGATAAACTAACAAGAAGACATTTTGTCCCCAGAAATGGTGACGGGTGAATGGAACTCTCCACCAAGAAACCAATTTTTTGCATTTTCCTCTTGGTTTTTTCTTCTTCTTGCCCCATGGTAGGACGTGGTCTTCAAACTAAAAATCATAACTCCTTACTCTCCTTGTGAAGAGTTCCTTTTGATGACTTTGGAATACAACAGTATGGTCTACCACCAGAGCTTGTTGTTTGCTGGCCCAGTCTAACACATGCTTTGATTGTCAGCATCAGAACCCTAACAAACCATTAACTCAGCACCTCCTTTGGTGTGAAGGAGTTTGATCTCTTCATCTTGAGCAATATTCAATCTGAGCAACAGAGATGTGCATCCATTTATGGAAGAATTGTTGCCATTAGTTTTTGATATCCAAGCATCATCAGAAGCTGATCTTCTATCAGATTTCTCTTTATGGGAGATGGAAGATCATTCTTGATTTATACTACACCCTACTAATTTTTATGATGCCTTATTTAGATGAAATCCTAGATTGCTAGCTATAGGACTTTCATCAGATGAGACATGAGCATTCTCTGTGGTCAAAAAGTAATTACCCCTGCCTGAAGGCTTAAATAGATTTTGAGTTACAGGGGCTGACTTTTGGGTGACCACAATTTTTGCCTCATTGGTCCATACTTATTTCTCCACCAATGTTTAATTGCTTAGGATTAGCTTGCAGGGATTCAAACTCAGTCATCTAAATTTTGGATTTATTGACATGATCAATCATGGAAAATGAGTGAGATGGACTTGGAAGAGAGGATGGGAGTTCATCCTTTTGGTTTTTGGGAGGGGGAGGACTGATCTGCAAATTTGAAGTAAAAGATGTAGAGATGTTCGATGTACTTCTTTGGCAATCACCGGGTCCTTTGATTGAAAAGGAAGAGGGGTTCTCTACTCAACAATTGAAATTGTTGGTTGGGGTTGCTTCTTTGTCGTCTCTTTGTTAGCCTGTTGGACTGATTGGTTCTTGGACCTAGTAAACACTACATATGATCCTTTGACTGCTTCACCTTCACTTCTGGATTCATCTTAGAAATTTAGGAAACCAATGTGGGAGTTTCCAGTTGATTCTTCTAGATCTTCCCTGAAAAGATTAGCGCCATTTTCTTTCTCAAACTCAGGATGGAAATAGGAAACATGTTCTATTTCTAGATATCCAACTACTGAGTTGGTTGGAGGTGATTCAAGGGCAAGGTTCCTCTGTGGGGGAGGAAGATGATTTGGTTGCCCTTGACTTTTGGCAGCATTGCCTTGATATGGCTGATTGGGGAATGTTCTCTTTGGTACATCTCTATATAGAGGAGCAGAAGACATACCTTGTGCCATTTTCTATTAGTATCCTCCTTGGAGTAAAATTGATTACCTTCTAAACACGGAATTAAACCAGAAGTAATAAGTAACTAGAAATTAGAAATAATAAAGAATAGGAGATACAAGAAACAATACAATCTATATTAACACTCTTCTAGAAGGAAATACAATGAAGAAATCTCACTCTTCCCATACCTCTTCGGTGTACAGTAATTCTCCCTCAAGAGTTCTCTCTCTCAATCAATTACAACCAACTCAAAACTAAGTTGTTCCCTCCAGTGATAATCAACCCAATGGTTGTTGTTGCCTACTTCTAAGTGACAATCAACTCAACTATTGTTGCATACTCTCAAGCAGATCTTCTTGATCTTGCACCTTGTAGATCTAATTGACCTTGCTTACCTGTAGATCTTCCTGGTCTTGTACTCTTGTAGACCTTCTAGATCTTACACTTGAGGATCTAATTCTTTAGTCCTTAATTACAATACATCCCCATGGGTCTCTTAAATATATCCCAAACCAAACAATAATTAGAAATGTAGACTCAAGACTAAAATTAGTCTTTACATGCAAACTAATTGTTCTCCTAAAATTAGAACAATTTTGGAAACGCACAGACGATTGACGTCAATCTGAAGGTGACAGATGTTGACTGATCCCTAATCGATGCCAATTATTGTATAGCTAGAGATAACTGATGTTAGTTGGCCTGACTGATGTCAGTTACTGTGTAACCTAGCAACCTCCACATTTGCATACCTGTGAATCTTTTAGCTCCACAACTTAACAATTTTCTCTTCAAGGCTAGCAATTCATTTTCCAGCTTTTGTATTATTGGGTCAGTGGTGGCTGTGGGTGAGTATTCAAAAGATAAAGAGGATTTACCTTTGTTTGGGTCTCTCCTTATCTTTCCTACTAAGATAAGGTCATCTTATACCTCAGTAGCCAAGTCCTAAGTAGTGATAAGGTCTATGTGTCTAGCTCGTTTCAGTAGAAAATTCACTTCAGGTAGCTATGAGTTGATGAAGAAGCATTTGAGGTTCTGAGGTGTTGGTTGGGCTACCATGGGAATCTTGTGCCTCAGCTTGTTGAACCTGGCAATGAAATCCCTCATAGGCTCATGGGGCTCCTTCTTCATCTGAGTGAGTTGGGCTAGCAAGGCATGTGCATCTTCTATAGGCTTGAACCTTGCTTCGAACTTGGCTTTAAGTGTATCCTAATCAGTCACTGATCCAATTTGTAGATGGTAGAACTAGTCTGCAGTAGCACCTTGTAGTATTTCCACAAAAACCCTAACTACCACATCTTCAAATTCCACCCCTATCACACCACAGGATATACTGAAGGCTACAATGTGTTCATCAAGGTGAACTATCCCATCACCAAAGAATTTGGGGAAATTATTTCTTGAACTACATGGGAGTTCATGCAGAGGTGGAGTCAAGTTGAGTGGGCCAAAAGAGTTACCCCAGGGGCCTCGAACTGCCATGATTTAATTATGAAAAATAAGGATAAAAAATCTGGGTGGAGTGGCCAAATTGCAGAACAAAAAAGGAAAAGAATTGGCCCTACTTCAGCTTGAGGCTTCAAACTGCACACTCTTTCCCAACAACTCTGGTTTTGTAGACCAGATAAAATAACAGAGGTGGAGGAAGATGGTAAGGCTATAAATGGATAATGGGTAAGACATGAAACAGAGTCGCTAGAGTCTGTAATGGATAAGGGTTATAATGAGAATGGTAAAACACAGGTGATGTTTCAATTTGAAACTTGAGGTTCTAAATTGCACAAAATTATGTATATCCCTAGCAAAGTACAATGGATAGGTTATAACAATAATGGGTTATATCCCCATCAGAGTCACCAAAAACTGTTGGTTGAATATTTTGTTGATCAGCATACTGATAAAAAAAATAGATTTGATTAGCCAAAGTAAGAAGATTGGTCGTCCAAATGTGTAGGTTCACCACATTAAAAGGGGACTAATCTCTCTTCTCATCAAGGGGAGGTTCCCTATAGATATGCTATATATACATACATACATATATATATGTATATGTATACATATATAGATACATATATACATACATACATACATACATACATACATACATACATACATATATATATATATATATATATATATATATATATATATATATATATATATGATAAACCATCCATCTCTCTTTCTTCAGAGATGATGCATGCAAATCAAAGAAAAAAACTCAAGGGAAATGACATAAATCACTCCTCTTCTTTCAGAATTACTATTCAACAAACCACAAGAATACTCCTGGTAGTAATTGCAAAATGTAACTAAGGACGTAGTAACTAGCAAATTGAGATGTAACACAAAATATCCACCTAAATTGCCCAAAAGTGAGATACAAAGGACAATGAGGGCACAAAGTCATCCCAAGGTCCTTTACACAGAAACAAAAATAAAACACACTAAAGGCAATTATGGGGGCACAAAGTCTCTCCACAGTTGACTTCAGGACAACTTCCTAACTACTTTCACTAATTCTGCTTGTTGAATTAAAGGAACAGAAAATATATTAAGGGAAAAGACATAAGAACAATTTCCCTAACAACAAAGATATCACAACACAAAGTCTAAAAAGTCACTTGCTTTCTTATTCTAATAACAAAATATGATCAACAATCTGAGCTCAAAGTCTCAGTAATGCCTTTCAATTTGGGTAGAGTTTTGTTTCTGATTGTCAGAGAGAGATCCTTTTTACACTAACAAGAGAGTCCCTTATATAGCCTCTTCAAGATAGACTTGGGAATAGTAACACATCATGTTGCATTGAATTTTGTTAAGACAGGCTAGAATTTAGGGGCATCTACCCATTTGCTTTTCTTAATGTAGAGAAACAAGTTACGCTATTGAAAGTTTGCATCTTTCAATATCCACATGGAAGTCTGCTTCTAAAAATATATTCGATGCACAAATGTTTATGATCCTTCCTCATCATTCCTTCTTTTTTGATTAATTGAATCAGGTCCTTGATTCAATTTGATGCTCTATTCCTTAGTCACTTCTTGGTGATCTTGGCCTTAAAGCCTTTGAATGCATTCGGGTCCATAGATTTAAACCTACAAGGATCAATGACTATTTCATCATCACGACTTTGACGTCTGTGGGCACGTCACTTTTCTTGACAATTTCTTCAGCTTTGTCATTTGAGCTTTCTCGAAGGGGACCTGCCCTTTGGGCCTTGAGAAATGATCCACTTTGGGTCGGTAAGAGCCCCTCGCAAGGGTATCTACCCTTCAGGCAGTCTTTGGATGACCTTTGGGCTTCTTTTTTCAATGGGTTGATAAGTTCTTTGGCTCTTCTTTAAGGCTTTTCAAAATCAATAGCTATTTTACGAACCTTGAAATTGACATTTGTGTACCCGTCACTACGTTTGAATTTCCAATGGCTAGTTCACCATTCTTGACTTTGACATATTTGGGTGTGTCACCCCTTGGGCTTTCTTCCACTTTCTCTTGATTTGGCCTTTTCTGCTACTTGCTTCCTTTAGACTTCTTGTTTTGCATCCTCCCGAAGGGAAGGTGGCCCTTTGGCTTTGGGGAGGTGTCCTTTAATTTGACAGTTGAGAGTCCCCCGTAAGGGCACCTACCCTTCGAGGTCCTTCGGTAGCCTTTTATCTTTGGAGTCCTTCAGAGCTTTCTCATGGACTTTTTTCGTAGACATTTTCCCTTGGAAAAAAAAGTTTTCAAGAATTATTTTGGCCGCTTTGTCTTTGGCCTTCAAAAATTCCTTCGGGCTTTTCTGCTACTTGCTTCCTGAATTTCTTCAGACTTTATATCTGAAGGAATTCATTTCTTGCCTTGGTCTTTGTGGGAGTTTTGTTTGCAGCCTTTTTGAATTCCTTCAAACTTTTTGTCTAAAGGAATTCTTTCGAACAAAAAGTTCAAAGGAATTATGCCTTTGCCTTTCGACTGCCTTAAACAAAATTCAAAAAGAATTTACCTTTGTGGCTTCCTTGAAAATGACCCTTTTGAAGGGTGATTTTGTCTACCAAGTGCCCTCCGTAAGGGCACTTGTCCTTCATGAGGCTCTCTTGAACTTTTGCATTGAACTGCTCCTTTGAACTAAGCATTAAACCAACTGTTGAACCAAGCTTTGAACCAAGCTGATGAACCCTTTGATTGGAACAAAAGCTGTTGAACCTGTTGAATCAACTAAGTGAACTAAAGCATTGAACCAACTGAATTGAACCAACTTTGGTTCAACAGTTCAATGGTTCATTCCCTTTTATTTGGCTAAGTCCTTTGGATCCTTATTAAACCAAACGCATTGAACCTGTTGAACCTTGAACCCGAGTGGTTCAATGGTTCAATGGTCCAAGCCTCGAAAACTTGTTCTTTTGATTGAACCTGCTTGTAGAAGCCTTTGAACCTGACTGTAGAAGCCTTTGAACCTAAAAGTGGTTGAACTCTTGTTGCTAATGTTGAACCTTTGAACCTGTTGAGCTTATTAAACCAAAATAGTTCAAGATTCAATGGTTCAATCCTTGCTTAGAAGCTTGTTGATGAACTCTTTTGGTTGAACCTTGTCATTGAACCGACTTTGAGATCACTTAAGTGTTGAAAGCTTGCTTCTTTCTTGTAGAGTCCATAGATTTAACCTGTGAAGCCCATTGAACTTGGCCTGCAGAGTCCGTAGATTTAAGCCTGTAGAGTCTATAGATTTCTAAGAAGCTTTGAAAAATGAGGAAATGATCAAAACAAATTTTGAAGTGGGAAGAGAGGATTTTGGTCTGTAGGACCAAAATAGTCACATCAAGAAAATTTCTAGGGTTCATTGTATCACAATGAGGGTTTGAAGTCAACCCTATGAAGGTCACTACTATTATGGAAATGTCTCCACCCAACAATCTTAAATGGTTGCGAGGTATACAAGGAAAGATCTAGTATATAGGTAGGTTTATTTCTCAATTGGTAGATAAGTGCCACCTATTTACCCATCTCTTAAAGAAAGGGGTGAAATTTTAGTGGGATGAAAATTGTCAGATAGCATTTTCAAAGCTTAAAACATAGTTGGCCAATCCACTTGTCTTATGAACTCCAACACAAGGAAAGCCATTGCTTCTTTACATATCAGCCATAGAATATGCATTGGGGGCACTTTTCACTCAACATGATGATCATGGTAAGGAACACATGGTTTATTATTCAAGCTACACATTGGTATTCTATGAACATAATTATATGCCTATTGAGAAGGCATGTTTAGCTATGGTGTTTGCCACACAAAATTGTAACATTATATGCTAAATAACAAAACTTTTGTTATCACTAAGGTAGATCCTCTCAAGTTCATCTTATCTAAAGCAACTCTCCAAGGATGCATGGCTAAATAGATTATGCTCCTCAGTGATTTTGATATTGAATACTAGAATTAGAAGGAAATCAAAGGGTAGATTCTTGTAGACCAACTTGCAGAAGCTCCTATTACAACCACTCAACCTCTCAACTTTGATCTTCTAGATGATTCTATCATGATGATAGAACAAGCATCATAAGAACTTGAAAAGTGGACACTCTATTTTGATGGAGCCTTCACATCTCAAGGATCTAAAGCTGGCATATTGTTAATAATGCCACTAGGGGATTTGATCCCCAAAGCCTTCCATATACAATCTTAGTGCACAAATAATATAGTTGAATATGAGGCATTGGTTGTAGGGCTCCATCTTGTCATACAATGGGATATTCAAATCTTAAAGGTCTATGGAGATTCATAGTAAATCATAAATCAGACAACTGATCAATATCAAACAAGAGATGATAGGCTTGTCCCTTACAAGCAAATTATTGATAACCTTAAAAGACATTTTAAATCTCTACATTTTGAGAAAGTTCCACGAGTTAACAATAGGTCTACGGATGCCATGTCAATAATTGGTTCCATGATTCAAATACATGACAGTGCTAAAGAGTATCAGTTCTTGATTGAAAATCTTCATCAACCAACACATATTTTATTAGATTTAGAGAGGATATGAACTATTGATGATTGTAATATCTCACCTGAGTTACCATAGTACCAAGATTTTTATAACTATTTCCATAGCCATGTCTTTACTACCAACCTTTCCAATAACCAACAAAAAAGTTTCCTTCATCACCTAACATATTATATCTTCCTTGGAAACATGATTTATCAAAAAGGCTATGATGGAACACTTCTTCATTGTTTATCTTTGAGAGAATCTAAGTTAGCACTAAAGGAGGTTTATGAAGGAATGTGTGGGGCCTATACCAATGGTGTAGTCCTAGCAAAGAAACTTCTCAAAATAGGCTATCATTGGCCCAAAATGGAGATAGATGCTTGTAATTATGTAAATAAGTGTGTTCCTTGTCAACAACATGACAACTTGATACATGCACCTTCCTTACCATTGTAGCTAATTACAACACCATGGTCATTCTCAACATGGGGTCTTGATCTCATTGGGAAAATTAACCCAACATCTTCAAATGGCCATAAGCACAGTTTGACTACAACCAAGTAATTTACCAAATGGATTGAGGCCATTCCTCTCACTTATGTTACTAGGAAATAAATAGCCAAATTCATTCATTATCATATCATCTATTGATATGGCATCTCAACCCATATTATATATGATAATGGCATATCCTTTGTAAACCAAGATGTGAAAGCTCTTTGTGCATAATACAAGATCAAGCACAAGAAATCCACTCCATATAACCTGCAAGGCAATGGACAAGTTGAGGCATCAAATAAAACCATTCTAGCCATCTTAAAAAAGATTATTAATGATGCTGGTCATAATTGGCACTTAAAATTCTCTCTTACTCTCTAGGATTATAGAACCAATCATCGCACCCCAAATGGAGCTACTCTGTACTCCCTTGTTTTTGGCACTAAAGCTATCATCCCAGTCAAGATTGAGATCCCATCATTAAGAATATCACTAGAGAACATTGAATATGATGAAGACTATAGAGCCTCACAGCTGTAAGAAATAAAACTTCTTGATGGTAAGTATTTGGCTACCCTAGAAAACTTGCAGGCCTATCATAATAGATTGTGGAAAAGCTACAATAAACACATTCTCCCTTGAGAGTTTGATATTGGTGACTTAGTTTTGAAAGAGAACTAGAATAAAATGAATGTTAAAACTAAAAATAAAGGCAAGTTTTATCCTAATTGGTTAGGACCATACATTGTTATGGCAAACTATGGATCAGGAGCATATCAATTGGCTAAACCTAATGGTGAATAAATTTTAGAGCCCATGAACATTGTAAACCTCAAGAGGTTCTATGCATTAACAACTTTGAACCATTGTCTATAAGACCCCTAACTTGGGGGCAACTTATGCTATCATAATTTTATCCCACCCTTTTATCTTACCTTGAACACATTTTATACTACCCTGGTCCACTTTTCATGAATCCTGATGGTAAAGGCTTTGAACTCTTGGTACTCTGAACACATTCTTCATCCCATTCTAGATTGCTCTCTTCAAGATGCATATTATTTGTTATGTCTAAGACATGTTATAAACTTGAAAACTTTTTTCCCTTAACCAATTATGATCTTGATTATGTCTCATAAGCATTATGAACATCTTTAGTAGCATTTCTACAAAGCAGTTTGACTAGGATAATTTGGTGCAACTTTCGATAGGTGAACAACCGCATCTTCTTAGTACAAGTATTTTGCTACTTTCTTATTTTTTTAAGAACCTCACTCTAAATGATTTGTGAGCATGGGCTATTGTAACTAGCTTAGATATCTTATTGGAACCTCTACTCTTAGGACTTGTATCTCCTCAACTAGATGGTCCCACCTTGTGCATATTTTATCCCAAAAACACCAAAAACATCAGAACATGATCCACAAAATAACAAAAACATTATCTCATGCTTTTACACCATCTCACACTATTACCATTTTGAGAGCAACTATTAAATTTGAATACTCTTGCCATTTTTCAAGTATAAAAACATGAGTTCATTTCATCTTATCTCACCCACTTGCCATTTTATAAGATTATTCTTTCTCATCTCATCAACTTCTTATTTGCCAGACCATTCTTGTTTGTTTGATGTATCTTCCATTTACTCTATAACATTAATAATTTTGGTTTGATCATCATTTTTATTCTATCCCATTTCCTGGGAGAGCTACATTTGGCCTAAAGTTCATGTTGGAACATGCATCCATGGAACTATGTAGGTAGCATCCACTTGTTTTAAACATCTGGAGTCAGCTCGGCTAGCACCTTCCTTTTCTTCTCTTTCCATTTCTTCTATCATTGTTCCTCTTTAATTAGGGAATAATTATCATGCCATTATTCTTTATTATGATGTGGTAGAAAGTAACACCCATACCACACATGCATGAACATTTGTCTTTAAACCACACTAACTTGGTTTTTGTTTGTGTGTGTTTATTTGAGTTTTCTTGGTGTTTTGTTGTGTTTTATTAGTGTTTTGTTGTGATTTTGCACCTTTCCTTTTATTTCTTCTCCTCTCTTTTTATTACTTCTTATTCCATTCTTGGTCTTATGTTTCTTTGTCTTGTTTTTTTGTTTGATTTCACTTTTTTCTTTTGTGTTCAAGAATGCCTTGATGGTCCAGATGGATCTTGATTATTCATATCTTGGTCTCATGTCATTAAGATGTTTTCACCTTTTATTTTTAAACATTTTTGTTCCTACTTAAGTCTTGATAGATCATATCTTGATTTCAAGTTAGGTTCATTTATGTTTGTATTTTTGTTTGTTTTTGCTTTTCTATTGAAATTTAAATCGTTGTAACTCTAGTTTTGGTCATTGTTTCACCATTATCCTTAGTTAAATATATTCACATTTGAACTGGATTAATTCAATTGGAATCTTATATCATTATAATTTATTCATACTTATGATTCCTAATTTCTTTTTCTTTATCAAGCACTTTGTGCTCAGGTCTCAAAGTTTTAACGTCAAATCAGCTCTAATGAATGATTCTCAAGAACACTCTATAAAACCTAGTCTCATGATATGGAATTAGGCTTCTAGGTAGAATGCATTTTAGGCTTCTTTATCTATGCTTAGAGATGCATATCTTCATATACATTGTTATTTTAATCAATTCTTGGTCATTTTTCATCATTTTGCATTCCATTCTCTCCCTAACTTGAGTGACTACATTAGCCTGAAGTTCATGTTGGAACATGAGTCCATGCAACTATGTAGGTAGCACTCAATTCATATTGAGGTCAGCTCAACTATCTCCATTATTATTTTCATCTCTCTCATCACTTTGTGCATTCTCATATGCTTGGTTTTATATGGATTTCTAAGCCATTACACCATCTCATGTATGTTTACACCCGCTCGCTTTAACCTATCTTTTCAGTTATATCCTTGAGCTATTTTGCTTTCCATTTGCCCATTCTAGGGCACAACATCTGAAAACCATCCAAATAAAATAAGATCTATAGGGGAAATCCATTATTTATTCTATATCAATGATCAAGATTCACCCTACTGGAGCATTACTATTTTACCATGATCAAATTTGCTCTACTAGGGCACTTCTTACTATCTTCTCTTTGGAGACCCCATTCTAATGGTGCTTTCCTTCATGAAGTAGAAAAATCTCCCTTTTCCTCTAATTCCAATCTCTCCACATTAAATTACATGATGATAGTATTGTAGTGTGCAACTTGTCTCGAGATTGATCAATGCTTTAAGCGCGTAGCTTGTACTCTCAAATTGGGTATGTTTACAGTGTGTCCCTTACATTTATGGATTATATATTTCTTATTCCCCTCATCTTTGGGGCCTATTATACCTCTCATTATATTTTAATCATTGATGGTAATCACATGTACAAACATTAGCTCATTTGGATGTGATCTATTCCTTGGGTTAATCTCTCGCTTTCTTTCTCTTTTTGAGAGTTCATCCTTCTCTTTCATCCTAGTATGCCCTCTCAAGGGGGAATCATGGGTCATTTCTATTTTCTTATTGACATCTCTTTTCTTTGAAAAGACGTTTCTTCACTTGAATGCCTCGCTATGCCTTCTCAAATATGGAAAAAATGTAGACATCCAATTCCTAACACCATTTATGTTGAAATTATCAATCTTACTCGAATTATACTCGAATGCACATTTTAGGTCAAAATCCATAAAACATCCTAAATGGTTAGAAATTGTCATTTATAAGTGCCTTTTTAGGTCAAAGTATCCATAAATAGGGTAATGCATTTTATGGGCCAGCTAACTCTGATCAAATCATTTTGAGTCAAAATGACCATTTCACCATTTAGTGCTCTGGATCACTCTTTTATTCTAATTCATTGATACACATCATGTACCTTTGTTATTTGTTGTTGGCAACATCCTAAATGGGAATATAGTTTCAACACATCTAGCATCACCTTCTAATTCTTCTCAAGTCAAATTATGACCCAATAATATAACTTTCTGACCATTTTGATTATTTAAGAACCAATTTTTAAATAATTGCACAAATGTTAATTAACCTTGTTTAAGGCTAATTAATCCAGATCAAGAGCTTAAGTGGATATTCCATGAGATTTTTTGAATATTTATTTTTAAAAATTGATTCTTATTATTTACATCACCTAGTGACATTATCTATGGGGCGGTATCCATCAAGCCATAAGTGTATAAAATATCAAGATTATGAGGTCACCCATGCCTAGTTAATGCCTCCCATGCCTCTTTAATGATTATTTATCATGAGGATAATTATGGATTTAATTCTAAATATTAGGATTATCCATGGCCACACATCTCAATCTTGAGATGGACAGTCATGGTTGATCCTGACCAATCTCAAAAATCTATAAATAGAGAGGCCATGAACATAATTTCTAAGCTATTTTAGTGTAAGGTTATTATTCTCAAATATATTAAAAGCTTGAATATTATAAAGTTATAATGCTAAATTTTTTCCACAAAGCTTCATTGATAGGTTAGTTTAGTGATTTACAACCAAGAGCTCAGGTTTTATGGAGTGTTCTTGAGGCATTGGAGGAGCTTACCACCATCATTGACAAAGACAAGGATGTTTGATCAAGGGAGAACATCAAGGGAGAACATGTTTTTAAGCCACATAGATATGGTGAATCCATTTGGGAAGGTAATATGATGTTTCTTTCTTTCATTTGTTTCTTGCTATCCTTTGTAATTCCCATAAGAATAGATAGGCTTGGTTAGTTAGTTCTTTATGCATGTTTCATTGTTTATGGACTAATGCTTGACTAAATTGCTTTGTAATCCTCTCTATAGTTACAAGGATGGATTATAACTTTTTTAGTTTACAAAAAATGTCAATTAGGCCATCTAGTCTAAAAGTACAAAAAAATACACTTTATTACAAAAATTTCTATACCAATGCATTGTTCTCAATAAAATATTAGCTTTCCAAAAAAATGGGACCTCAATATGAGGTTGTATGTGAAAGTTATGAGCCTCTGAAGTTTCAAAAATGAGGATGAGCAAGATCTACTATAGAAAAACCTAAATTTTGGAAAAATCTAGAAAAAAATAAAAGTACAGTAGTGAAGAGCACAAAATTTTAATCTATTTCATAAAAAATTCACTCAAAAAAACATCCTGGTGTTCTAATAGTGGGCTCCCAAATTTGGTCTATCAATTTTGCCTACTGATTTGTGAGGCCTACTTTATTTTTTTCTGCAAAGTATGTACAATTTGTACGGCCATACCTAGGAGCATATTTTTTTACCTTCTGGGTGATTATGTCCAAATTAGACAAATTTTATATGGATCTATAGGTTTCGATGCCATTTAAACGTAACCATGAGGTCCATTTTTATTAAAAATTGTTCAATTTTTAGGTTCTTACTAGATTTTGATGTGGTGCTTATAGATCAAACCCTTATTAATTTTGCCTCCTATACCCAATCTGGACAAAATTATAGATGATTTTGACTATCTTAGGCACTCTAAACTCAATGGTGAGCTCAAAAATTCTCCATAAAGCTATAATTTGTGCCTGTATACAAAATCAAAAAATTGATCCTATATCTAGATATTTTTCTCTTGAATATTTGACAATCTACAAATTCAAGATAGTTATGCTACCATGTTGGAATTAACATATAAGATATAATGAATCTAATAGAAACTATGAATAAGAGATAAAATAATAACAGTAATAAAAAATAAATATATATCTAAGATAATAACTAAAATGAATAAATAACTCAAATATGATAAATTACTCTAATAATTCAATATTAATTTGATGTAGAATACACAAATAGCCATTGCTTATATAAAGCAAGGTGTACAAGTTAAATATTAGGGAACTCACATAACATGTGTAGTTCAACTAATATCTGACTATAAGAATAGTGGAGTGCAACTTCACACTAACAAGATAGGTGTCCAACTTACGTAAATGATCAACACAAGTTGACTACTAGTTAAGTAATCTTATCCTATCTTACCTTGAATAGTGGAGTGGAACTCCACTATAACAAGATAGTTGTCTAAGTTGACTACTAGCTAAGAAAAATTATACTATCTGGTGCAAATTATTAATAAACACTAAACTAATTACAATAAGTAATTAGTACACCAATCTAAATAATAAATACAAGTAAATGTAATAAAAAAAAAATGTACTAGCACATCTAGAACCATATTGCGATGAATTCTCCAAAATCTTGTTAGTGCATTTTGGGCGTAATACCTATGATGAATTCATAAGGGCATTGACTAAACTTTATCAAACTGGCATAGTGTGGAAATATTAGATAGGGTTCAAAAAACTAACCAATCAAATTGAAAGCCTCTTTGATGAATTTTCCAAAAGCTACTTTATCATCAAACTCAAGGATGTGCTTTGATCTATGGTTAAAATGTTCCACACTCACATAATGATGGAAGCCATGGGTTTATCTAGGCTCTAAAAATGCAAATTCACCTCAAAACATCACAATTACAATTGGGTTCCCTCTAAGCCATCTTCATTATAGTGCCCCAACACAAACCTTGCTCTTAATGCAACCTCCATCATAAATATCACAGAGGGTAAAATGCATCATGTCATAAAAAGGTGTTATTTTATAATTATGATGATAAATGGGCTAGGGGACACAAATACATCAAAACAATTGTACCTACTCAATGTTAATTCCATGCATGATAAAAAATAATGTGAGGATACCAATGATGAGTCAGAGTAGGAAGATGATAATTTAATGCCCTCAAATTCACATCTTGAAATCTCCATGCATGCTTTGGTAGGGGTCACCACTCCCCAAACCATACATGTTAAAGGGATTTTAAAGAAACAACCCCTCAACATTCTTAATTATTTTGGAAACACTCATAGATTCATCAACACTCTATTAGATAATAAATTATACTATTTTTTGCACCCTTGTTCTAATTTTCAAGTGATGATTACTAATGGGGGAACATTGTCATGCAAGGGAAAGTATCACAATGTTCACATTTTGGTGGGTGACTATAACCATAGGAATAACATATTTTCTTTGTCCTTAGGTAGATGTGATGTTTATTTGGAGCTCAATAGTTATAAATTCTTAAAATCATTATTTGGGATTTTTTTGAGCTATAGATGTAGTTCTCTAAGAATGGACATCAGTACACACTAAAAAGCCTTTTTCCTAGATCCACTAGTGTTATCAGCTCTAACTGTATGGAGAAAATTATCAAAAGGGGATCCCATGGAATAATTTCCTAACTATTTTCTCTTCACACTACTTCACCAATAGATTATATCCAACCATTAGACGTGCATAATATTTTATTCAAACATGTAGTGTTTTTTGAGGAACCAACAAGATTGTTGTGACCCTAAAGACCATCACTTCCAACTTATTCCAGGTAGTGCACCCCCTAAAATTCTTTCATACCACTACCCATTTCATTAAAAGGATGAGATTTAAAATATAGTTCATGACCTACTACAAGAAGGAGTAATTGGACCCAACATTAGCCCGTATTCTTCACCAGTCTTGATAATTCATAAAAATGATAGCTCTCCATAACTTTGCATTGATTTTCAAGATTTTAATAGGCTCATAATTAAGGACAAATTTACCATTCCAGTAATAGATGAGCTCCTTGATGAACTCCATGGTGATTTTTTTCCTCTAAGTTAGACCTATGCTCTGGATATCACCAAATCCATCTTTATGAAGCAAACATTCCAAAAATGGATTTTCACACACATGATGGTCACTATGAGTTCCTAATCATGCCATTTAGGCTTACCCATTTCCCATCCACATTATAATGCTTAATGAACCAAATATTAATCCCCTTCTTTTAAAAGTTTATCTTGGTATTATTTGATGGTATTCTCATCTACAATTGAACATGGGAGGATCAACTCAACCACCTCGACACAGCTTTAGGAATTCTTATTGAAAACTATTTTTTTTTTTAAATTATAAATGTTCTTTTGGTAAATCAAAGGTTGATTACCTAGGACATATTATTACATCTGATGTTGTGTCAACCCCACAAAAGTTAAAGCTATGACAAGCTAGCTCACACCTTAGACACTCAAAAGTCTATGATAATTTCTTGGCTTGATAGGGTACTATTAGAAGTTAATAAAAGATTATGAAAAAATTACAATTCCATTGACAACTATGCTCAATAAAGACTCCTTTTTATGGTCAACAACATCTACCAAAGCATATGATAACCTTAAAGAAATAATGTGCACCACACTAGTCTTTTCTTTTGTCCCCCAAAAAAATATCACTTATTTTTGGGACAAAATTTGAACTAATTTGGTCTTCCAGACCAAAATTGTCTCTTCCCTTTCCAAAATTTGTCTTGGGCATTCAAA
Organism: Torreya grandis; assembly: GCA_037957365.1. Taxonomy (NCBI): domain Eukaryota; kingdom Viridiplantae; phylum Streptophyta; class Pinopsida; order Cupressales; family Taxaceae; genus Torreya; species Torreya grandis. Next base: position 736,109 of record JARHVA010002161.1, read on the forward strand.
ATCCTCATTTTTCAAGCTTCTCAAAAATCTACAGACTCTGCAGGCTTAAATCTACAGACTCTGTAGGCCAAGTTCAATGGGCTTTACAGGTTGATTTCTACAGACTTGATTTCTACGAACTCTACAGACAGGTTCATTTCTATAGGTTTAAAGGCTTCTACAGATGGGTTCAACCAAAATAATTAATTTCTAACACTTGGTCATTTTCAGGAGTGGTTCAATGCCTTGGTTCAATCAAAAATGTCTATCAGCAAGCATTCAAGCAAAAATAGCTTGAACCACTAAACCATTGAACTGTTGAACCACTTTGGTTCAAAAGTTCAATGAGTTCAAGGTTCAATCGATTCAATGAGCTCAAGGTTCAATCAATTTAATGATTTTGGTTCAATTGGTTCAACTGCTTTGTTTCAACATTTTGGTTCATCCTTTGGTTCAATTAAATGGTTCGTCAGTCAGTTCCAGGCTTTGTTTGAACCGTTGAACCAAAACTTGGTTCAACGGTTGGTTCAATGCCTTTTGGTTTAACGATTAGTTCATCACTTCAATTCAATAAAATGAACCATCGGCTTGAACCATTTTGGTTCAAAGCCTTGGTTCAACAAAGAGGTTCAACATCTTGTGGTTCAATGGAGCGGTTCATCGACTTGGTTCATTCAATTGAACCATCAGTTTGAACCATCAGCTTGAACCATTTTGGTTCAAAGCTTGGTTCAACCAATTGGTTTAACGAAGTGGTTCAATAGTTGGTTCATCAACTTGGTTCAAGGCTTTGTTTCATTCACTTGAACCAAAATTTAGTTTAACTAAGTGGTTTAATGCCTTAGTTCAACAAAGTGGTTCAACAGCTTGGTTTAAAGGAGCAATCCAATGTAAAAGTTCAAAGAGCCTCTCGAAGGACAAGTGCCCTTGTGGAGGGCACTTGGTTGACAAAAACACCCTTCGAAAGGGTCATTTTCAAAGAAGGCCACAAAGGTAAATTCTTTCAGAAATTTTGTTTAAGGCAGATAGTCATAACTCTTTTATACTTTTCTCCAAAGGAATTCCTTCGAACAAAAAGCCCAAAAGAATTTGGAGAAGCTACGGGCAGAAATCCCAAAGAAACAACCAAGGCAAATGAAAATTCTGTGGACTTTTTGTTTGTGGGAAATTTATGTGGAATTTTTGTCTGTGGGAATTTGTTTGGGGAAAATGCCTACAGGAAACCCGTGAAAAGTTGTCGAAGGACCCCGAAGGTTAGGTGCCCTTGCGGGGGACTCCCAACTGCCGAATAGAAGGACACTTCCCTGAAGCTAAAGGGTCACCTTCCCTTTGGGAAGATGTAAAACAAGAATTCCAAAGGCCACTCAAAGATCATTTATTAAGGCTTGAAAGGGCAGATTCTTTCTAGGAAAGTGCCAAATAGAAAAGCTGAAGAAGGACCAAGAGGTGACGCGCCCGAAGACATCAAATTTAGCACAGCGAACTAGCCATTAAAAACATAGTGACGGGCACGTGAACGTCAATTTTAAAGCTCATAAAATAGCCATTGATCCTTTGAATATACATACATGAATGCATTCACAGACTTCAAGGCCAAGACTAATAGAAAGTGAGGAAGGAACAAAATAACAAATTGAATCTATGACACAATTCAATTAACCAAAAAAGGAGGAATGATGAAGGTAGGATCAGATCGCCAGGTGGACATTGAAAGTTACAAACTTTCAATAGTGAGACTTGTTTTTCTGCATTGATAAAATCAAATGGGTAAATGCCCCTAAGTTCCAGCCTATCTTCTTAACAAATTCCAATGCAACATGATGTGTTATTGTTCTCGAGTCCTTCTTGAAGAGGCTATATAAGGGAATCTCTTCTATTGTAAATGGATCTCTTTTTGACAATCAGAATGAAACTCTGCCCAAATTGAAAGACACTTTTGAGACTTTGAGCTCAGTTTGTTTATCATATTTTGTTATTGGAATAAGAAAGCAAGTGGTTTTTCAGACTTTGTGCTGTAATATCTTTGTTGTTGAGGAAACTGTTCTTATGTCTTTTTCCTTAATATATGTTCTATTCCTTTAATTTAACAAGCAAAATTAGTGACAACAGTCAAGAAGGTGTCCTGAAGAGTCAACTGTGGAGAGACTTTGTGCCCCCATAATTGCCTTTAGTGTGTTTTCTTTTCATTTCTTTGTAAAGGACCTTGGGGTGACTTTGTGCCCTCATTGTCCTTCGTATCTTACTCTTGAGCAATTCAAGCATAGACTTTATGCTGCATCTCAATTTGTTGATTATTACATCCTTTGTTACATTTTGTTGTTACTACCTGAAGTATTCTTGTGGCTTGCTGAATAGTACTTCTAAAAGAAGAGGAGTGCTTTCTATCATTTTCCTTGAGTTTCTCCTTTGATCCGTACACATCGTCTCTGAAAAAAAGAGATGGATGGTTTGTCCTACCCTTGAGTATTATTTTCTATATATATATAACCTATCTATAAGGAACCTCCCCTTGATGAGAGGAGAGATCAGTCCCCTTCTGATGTGGTAAATCTACACATTTGGATGACTAATCTTCCTACTTTGGCTGACCATACCTATTTTGTTTATCAGTACACTGATCGACAAAATATTCAACCAATAGTTTTTAGTGACTTTGCTGGGGATATAATATCCATTATCTATTTATAAGCTATCCATTCACCTCCACACTAATTGAGAAAGAATGCACAGTTTAAGGCCTCAAGCTTTAACTGAAGTAAAGTCAATTCTTTTCCATTTTTGTTTCACAATCTGGCAGATTCAAGGTATACACGAAGCCAAAAGGCTGGCTAAAGGTATCATTGACCCCATATTCGAGTTGGTATATCAAAGTGATTTTGATCTATTTCCTTCATCATCTCATCTCCAATGAACCAAGAGTTTTCCTCCTACTAAAGTCAGATCTCCATTGCCAGATGAAGCATCTACTTCTACTGTTGATAAAACTTTGCCTATAATTACCCCTCTAAGATTTGTTATCCCTCCTTTTCATAATCCTACAATGGCAGTTCAAGGCCTTGGGGTAATGCTTTTGGTCCTCTCAATCTTACTCCACCTCTACATGAGCTTCCACATAGTTCAAGGAAGAATTTACTTAAATTCTATGGTGATGGGAAAGTTCATCCTGATGAACACATTGTAGCCTTCAACATAGCTTGTGGAGTAATTGGAGTAGAATTTGAAGATGTAGCAGTCAGAATTTTTGTGGAGACACTACAAGGTGCTGCTGCAGATTGGTTTTATCATCTACAAACTCAGTCAATGACTGTTTGGAATACTCTCAAAGATAAGTTTGAAGCTAGATTCAAACCTGCAAAAGATGCACATGCACTTTTGGCTCAACTTACACAGATGAAGAAAGAGCCTTATGAGCCTATGAGAGACTTCATAGCCAAATTTGAAAAACTAAGAAACAAAATTCCAGTAATAGCTTGACCTACAACTGAGAATCTCAAATGCTTTTTCATTAATTCTCAGCTACCTAAAGTAAATTTTCTCTTGAGACATGTTGGTCAAATAGATCTTACTGTAGCTCAACATTTGGCCACTAAAGTAGAAGATGATCTCATCTTAGTAGGGAAGATAAGAAGAGATCCAAATAGAAATAGAGATTCATCATCTTCTGAATACACATCTATAGGCACCACAGATCCAATGGTGTAGAAATTGGCAAATGAGTTGCTTGCTCTCAAAAAATAAATGGCTCAAGGAATGTCTTCTGCTCCTTCATATAGAAGGACATTCCCAAATCAGTCATATCAGGGCAATGCTGCCAAGAATCAAGGGCAATAGAATCACCTTCCTCCCCCACAAGGGAAACTTGCCCTAGAAGCTCCTCCAACTAATTTAGTAATGGGATATCTTGAAGTAGAATCAGAGTTCTCCTTCTAGCCTGAATTGAATCAAGAAAATGATGCTGATCTCCTTGAAGAAAATCAAGAAGAATCAGCCAGTGACTCCCACATTAGTTTCTTGAACTACCAGGATGAACCTGGAAGCAAAGGAGAAGCTATTGATGGATCATATGCAGTGTTTACCAGGTCTAAGAACCAATCATTCTAGCAAATTGATAAAGGGAAGACAGAAGAGCAACCACAGTTAGTAGTCACAATTGCTAAGCATGGAACTACTCTGCCTTTTCAGTCAAAGGATCCGATAATCACCCAAAAGGCAAATACATCAATTTTGCCTTCCCCTTCTACTTTAAATTTGCAAACCAACCTACCTCCCATCCCTCTTAAAACTCAAAAAGTTGAAGTACCTTTCTCTATACCTAGCTCAATTCAGCTATTTGACATAATCAATCATGTCAAGAAGACAAAAATACAAATGTCTAAGTTTGAATATTTGTAGTCCAATCTTGATCAATTGAATAAGCTAGTCTAGTATGTCAAGAACCAGACTGTACCTATAGGACAAAAGGCTAAAAAGGTAACTCCTAATTTTCTAAAGAATACACCTATTCCAAATAATTTGGTCATTACTCCCCCAGCTGCTCCTGGAAAAATATAACCTTTCTATGTTTCCCTATTAATTAATGGCCACAAGCTGAGTAACTGTATTATAGACTCAGGCGCATCTGATAATGTCATGCTAGCTAAAGTAGCTGAGTCTCTTGGTCTCACACTGACCAAGACATTTGGAAGATGTTTTTCCATGGAGAACAAGCAAGTACCATTGCTGGGGCAAATCAAAGATGCCCAATTTGCATTTATAGCCTTTCTAGACAAGAGAATCAAGTTGACTATCTTCATGGCTGACATCCCAGCATCGTATGGCATTTTGCTTGGATGAAATTTCTGCAAGGACATTGGAGGAGAACTAAGTAGGGATCTGTCTGAGGCAAGGATCCCTATCCAAGGCATAATGAAGAGGTTGCTCCTTGAAAAGGAAACAAAATATGTGGTCACCCAGACATCAGCCCCTGAAGCTCAAATTCTTTTTGAATCCACAAGTATGGGTAACTATTTTCTATCCATAGATGAAGTGCATAAAACACCTGATATAATTTTTGAAAGTGTCAACTCAAAAATCAGTTCAATAAGAACAACAAAAAAATAGTATCAGATGAGATATGGACTTTAGAATTTGATGGTAACTATTCCTCTATCGGTTCAGGAGCTAGGATTGTTTTGATATATCCTCAAGGAGATATGTTCCCTTCATCTTACAAATTATAGTTTAACAACACTACTAATATAGCTGAATATGAATCTCTACTGCTTGGAATGAAAGTTGCTCAAGAAAAAGGCATCAAGTTTCTTCATGCCAAAGGGGATGCTGAATTAGTGGTTTGTCAAGTGAGAAACTTATACCAAACCAAGAATGAAAGATTACTCCACTACCATAACTTGGTTTGGGATAAAATTGAAAGCTTTGATGCTTTCAACATTTTTGCTATACCTAGAGAGTCTAATGACAAAGCTAATGCACTTGCTGTTTTAGGAACTCTCTTAGTTCCTCATTCAGATTTCAAAGAAGATAGGTATACCATTGAGCTAGTCTATAGACCAAGTGTTCCTAACAATGCTGATCATTGGCAAGTATTCAATGATGATCATCAAATCATTGGCTTCCTAGAATGAAAAGATAATTTTGAACAACTATGTTTGGAAGGTAGTGAATCTTAGAAGAATGAATTTGTCTCTGAATCCAGTTTAGATATAAATGAAGAATTATTATAGATAAAAGGAAACAAAATTCCCAAAGGCCTAGTTTCTCTTGAAAATCTATTTGATAAGCATGATAAATTCATCAGACAACAACAAATAGACTTGAGTTTCTCTCAGGGATTCGGTCAAGTGAATCTGACTACTGAAGAAAATCCTAAGATGGTCAACATTGGTAAGTGTTGCACCCCTGAAGAAAGATTCAAGTTCACCTCTTTACTCTGTCAATACATGGATGTCTTAGCATATTCTTTTGAATACCTAAAGTCTCTCAGACCTGATGAAATCTATCATGACATTCCTCTCAAGGCTGACTCAATGCCTTACAAGCAGAAATCTAGAAAGTATAATTCAAAAATATCAGGTACTATTTTTTCTAAGATACAAAAAATGTTAAATGCTAGAATCATCTTCCCAATCCATCATTCTACATGGATTGCAAACATAGTGCATGTAAGGAAGAAAAATGGCAAAATTTGCATTTCTGTAGATTTTAGAAATCTGAATCAAGCATCTTTGAAGGATAATTATCCTTTGCCAATTATAGATCAAGTGCTTCAAATAGTGATAGGTTCAGAGATGTTATCAATGCTGGATGGCTTGTCAAGATATAATCAAGTTGAAGTTGGTGAAGCAAACCAACACAAGACTACATTCACCACACCTTGGGGTACATTTGCATATAGGAGAATGCCTTTTGGTTTAATAAATGATGGTGCTACCTTTCAAAGATGAGATTGGTAAATTCATAGTGGTATACCTTGATGACTTGATTGTCTTTTCAAAGCATCGATCGAATCATGTACGCCACTTACAACAAGTGCTGAAGCACTGTCACCAGAATGGTATTTCCTTAAATCCTAAAAAGTCTATTTTATGGAGTAATAGAAGGGAAACTCCTTGGACACATTGTGTTTAAAGAAGGCATAAATATTGACTCAGATAGAGTTAAGTCTATTCAAGAACTTAATTTGCCTACAAGTAAGAACGTTGTTCATTCTTTCTTTGAAAAGGTGAATTTCTTACGGAGATTCATCCCCGAATTTGCTAAAAAGACTAAACACATTGTGAACATGATGAAAGGGAAGACCATCTTCATCTGGACTAAAGAAGGAAAATTAGCATTTCAGGATATCAAAACTGCCATTGCTCACACCCCTACCTTGGTTTGCCTAGATTACAACAAATATTTTATCATATACAACTATGCATCTGAACACACTCTTTCTACAATTCTTGTTCAATAGGACAAGGAAGGTATAGAATCTCCTATCTTTTTCATGAGTTTCCCTCTCAAAACCCATGAGATGAAGTATTCAAATATAGAGAAGCATGCTTATGCCTTGGTGAAAGCAGTCAAATATTGCCGCTTCTATTTTCTAAATTCACACACTACTGCCTTAGTTCCTGACACTACAGTCAAGTCTATATTAACTCAGCAGGAGTTTGTCATGAAAAGAGGTAATTAGATTGCAAAGATCCAAGAGTTTGATCTAGACATCAAGCTGATAAAGCTGGTAAGGGGTAAAGGCCTATGCCAATTAATTGTTGACAATAAGCTAGAAGACACATAGCGTGAAGAAATTGAAGTGGAAGAGACACCAACAATCCTTTTTGTCTCCACTACCAATGAGTGGTATTTAGGTATCGCTCATTTCCTTACTTATGGTGAATGTCTTGCTCATTTTTCTTACAAAGAAAGGAGGACTATCAAGTTGAAATCTACCAATTTTGTCCTTTGGGATAATGGCTTGTACAAGAGAAGCATAGATGGAGTATTCCTTTGCTGTGTAGACAAAGAGCAACAAAGCTAGATTTTGAAATCTTTCCACAATCTGGCCTGTGGAGGAAATTTTTCCATTCTTATGATTGCTCATAAGATTCTACAAGCCAGGTATTACTAGCCAACTCTTTTCCAAGATGCACATAAGTGGGTGAAAAAATGTGAACTCTGTCAGCAATTTGTTGAAAGACCCAAGTTAGCTGCTATGCCTCTCAAGCCGGTGACCATAGAAGAACCTTTATAGAAATGGGGGATTGATTTTATTGAGACAATAAACCCATATTTAAGTGCTAGACATGATTATGTCCTTACAACAACTGACTATTTCACCAAGTGGGTGCAGCAATCCCAACTAAGCATGCTACTTCATAAGTTGTATACAACTTCCTCAAAGAGAATATCATTTCCAGGTTTGGAGTTCCAATAAAAATTGTTACTGATAATTTAGCTTGTTTCACCTCTCAAGAGATTACATAATTCTATTTCCATTATGGAATTATACTCTCTCACTCTTCTAATTATTTTCCATAAGGGAATGGACAAGTTGAATTCAGCAATAAAAACCTAGTAATTATCATCAAGAAGCTAGCAGATGACAATCAAAGGACATGGCATAAAGCATTGGTTGATGCTCTATGGGTAAGATAGAATCACACCAAAGAGGGCAATTGGTATGTCTCTTTTTCAAATTCTTTATGGTATCAATGCTGAGATACCAATCACCTTAGAATTGTTAGCCTTGAAATTGACAAAGGCAATTGAAGATCAGACATATGAAAGTTCTCTTGATAAAAGAATCATGTGTCTGACTAAGATGGAGGAATAGAGAACCATGGTGGTGGATAGAATTTATACTCATCAAATTCTGGTAAAGAATTTATTTGACCAGAAGGCCAAAAATCATGATTTCCAGATTGGGGATCAAGTCCTGTTGTGGGACAAAAGGAGAGAACCAAAGGGCATGCATGGAAAGTTTGACTCCCTTTGGAGAGACCCATTTATAATTAATCAGCACATTGGTGAAAACATCTCTCTGCTGAAATATCAAGATGGCACACTCTTTTTTCTACCTCACAATGGGCAACATCTAAAACACTTCAACTCTTGAAGTATCAGATCATTACATCTATATATATGTATATTTGTATAGTTTTTAATTTTGTTTTATTTTATTTGTTTCCATTTTTGGTGCCTTTCATTTCTAGGTAGCATGACTCCATAACCCTATGGTACACATGAAGACACTGGATATTTTGGATTCTAATCCTTTCAATGCTTTTTGCAATTGACAGAAGTTCCCTAACTGGAGCCAGCTATTGTCCCCCAAAAAAATATCACTTGTTTTTGGGACAATATTTGACCTATTTTGGTCTTCTAGACCAAAATTGTCTCTTCCCTTTCCAAAATTTGTCCTAGGCATTCAAAATCCTCATTTTTCAAGCTTCTCAAAAATCTACGGACTCTACAAGCTTAAATCTACGGACTCTGCAGGCCAAGTTCAATGGGATTTACATGTTGATTTCTATAGACTTGATTTTTATGAACTCTACAGACAAGTTCATTTATATAGGTTCAAAGGCTTCTGCAGGTGGGTTCAACCAAAAGAATCAGTTTCTAACACTTGGTCATTTTTAGGATTGGTTCAATGCCTTGGTTTAATAAAAAATGTCTATCGGAAAGCATTCAAGAAAAAGAGGCTTAAACCACTGAACCGTTGAACTATTGAACCACTTTGGTTCAAAAGTTCAACGAGTTTAAAGTTCAATCAGTTCAATGAGTTCAAGGTTCAATTGGTTCAATGCTTTCAGTTCAATTGGTTCAACTAATTTATTTTAATGTTTTGGTTCATCTTTTGGTTTAATCAAATGGTTCATCATTCAGTTCAAGGCTTTGTTTGAACCATTGAACCAAAACTTGGTTCAATGTCTTTTGGTTCAATGATTAGTTTGTTTCTTTAGTTGAATCAGATGAACCATCGGCTTGAACCATTTTGGTTCAAAGCCTTGGTTCAATGAAGAGGTTCAACCTCTTGTGGTTCAATGGAGCGGTTCATCGACTTGGTTCATTCAATTGAACCATCTATTTGAACCATCGGCTTGAACCATTTTGGTTCAACCGATTGGTTTAATTAAGTGGTTCAATAGTTGGTTCATAGGCTTGGTTCAAGGCTTTGCTTTATTTGCTTGAACCAAAATTTGGTTCAACCAAGCGGTTCAACAGCTTGGTTCAAAGGAGCGATCCAATGTAAAAGTTCAAAGAGCCTCCTGAAGGACAAGTGCCCTTGTAGAGGGATCTTGGTCGACAAATACACCCTTTGGAAGGTTCATTTTTGAAGAAGGCCACAAAGGTAAATTCTTTTAGAAATTTTGTTTGAGGCAGATAGTCATAATTCTTTCAAACTTTTGTTTGAAGGAATTCCTTTGGACAAAAATCTTGAAAGAATTTAGAGAAGCTGCGGGTAGAAAGCTTGAAGAAACAACCAAGGAAAACAAAATTTCCATGGACTTTTTCTCTGCAAGAATTTTTCTAGGGAAAATGCTTGTAGGAAACCTATGAAAATCCGTTAAAGGACCTCGAAGGGCAAGTGCCCTTGCGAGGGACTCCCAGCTGCCGAATAGGACACTTGCCTAAAGCTGAAAGGTCACCTTCCCTTTAAGAAGATGTAAAACAAGAAGCTCGAAGGCCATTCAAAGATCATTTCCTAAGGCCTGAAAGGGCAGATTCATTCTAGGAAAGTGCCAAATAGAAAAGCTGAAGAAGGACCAAGAGGTGACACGCTCGAAGATGTCAAATTCAACACAGTGAACTAGCTGTTGAAAACATAGTGACGAGTGCATGAACATCAATTTTAAAGCTCATAAAAGAGCCATTGATCCTTTGAATCTATAGACCCAAATGCATTCACAAACTTCAAGGCCAAGACTAGCAGAAAGTGAAGAAGGAACAAAACAACAAATTGAATCTAGGACCCGATTCAATTAACCAAAAAAGGAGGAATGATGTAGGATCAGATCGCCAGGTGGACATTGAAAGTTATAAACTTTCAATAGCGTGACTTGTTTTTATACATTAATAAAATCAAATGGGTAAATGTCCCTAAGTTCTAGCCTGTCTTCTTAATAGATTCCAACACAACATGATGTGTTACTATTCTCGAGTCCTTCTTGAAGAGGCTATATAAGGGACTCTCTTCTATTGTAAATGGATCTCTTTTTGACAATTAGAACGAAACTCTGCCTAAATTGAAAGACACTTCTGAGACTTTGAGCTCAGTTTGTTTATCATATTTTGTTCATTGGAATAAGAAAGCAAGTGGTTTTTCAGACTTTGTGCTATAATATCTTTGTTGTTGAGGAAACTGTTCTTATGTATTTTTCCTTAATATATCTTCTGTTCCTATAATTCAACAAGCAAAATTAGTGACAACAGTCAAGAAGGTGTCCTGAAGAGTCAATTGTGGAGAGATTTTGTGACCCCATAATTGCCTTTAGTGTGTTTTCTTTTCATTTCTTTATAAAGACCTTGGGGTGACTTTGTGCCCTCATTGTCCTTTGTATCTTACTCTTGAGCAATTCAGGGGTAGACTTTGTGCTACATCTTGATTTGCTGATTATTACATCCTTTGTTACATTTTTTTGTTACTACCTGGAGTATTCTTGTGGCTTACTAAATAGTATTTCTAAAAGAAGAGGAGTGCTTTCTGTCATTTTCCTTGAGTTTCTCCTTTGATCCACACACATCATCTCTGAAGAAAGAGAGATGGATGGTTTGTCCTACCCTTGAGTATTATTTTCTATATATATATATATATATATATAGATATATAACCTATCTATAGGGAACCTCCCCTTGATGAGAGGAGAGACCAGTCCCCCTCTGATGTGGTAAATCTACACATTTGGATGACTAATCTTCCTACTTTGGCTGATCAAACCTATTTTGTTTATCAGTACGCTGATTGACAAAATATTCAACCAATATTTTCCATGCCTAATTTATCTAATACTTTATTATTGAGAGTGATGCATGTGAAATGAATCTTGGTATTGTGACCATGTAGACATGACATCCCATTTCCTTCACCAACAAGGTCCTTGTTGGCTGAAATTTGGAACACTCCATGTATGACAAAGAAGTGATGGATATCTTTCTATAAAATTAAAAAAATTCATCTATACTTGGTTGTATAATAGTTTTGCATTAAAATTGACTACCAAAGCCTCAAATATTTTTTATAAAAATAGGTATATTCCTTAGATCAAAAAAATGGGGTATGACTATGAGATCACATACAAAAAAAGAAAGGAAAAGTTGGTGGCTGATTCTCTCTCTCATCAATTTGAATACCAAGTGCAAAAATGTGATATCTTAGTTCCAATTTCTACATGGTTCCATGATATTTAAAAAGAATGGCAGCAGACATCCCCACCCAACAGTTCATTTTTCAAATATTTGTTGATTCCTCTACTAAAAGTCACTATACTTGGGATGGCCACACATTGTGATACAAAGGCCAAATTATATTAATCATTGGCTCCATGTTCAAATAGACCATTTTTCAAGAGATTCATGCCTCCCTATTATAAATTCATTCAAGTTATATAAATATGTATGAACAAGTCCACCACAATATATTTTGGCCCAAAAGCAAATAGGATATCAAGAGGTTTGTTGTTGAATGTGATACTTGCCAATGCAACAAAGCAAAAATAATTGCACCACCTATTTTAATTTATCCACTAATAATTCCACAACATATTCAGACATACATTTCAATATATTTATTAAAAGGTATCATAAAATTTAGAATAAAATTAGTCATTCTTCTAGTGTTGGATCACCTTTCCAAATATGCTCATTTTTGTGCTCTATCTCATCCCTAAACTACTTACATCATAGCCCAAACATTTATTGATCAAATATTATAGTTCCATGTTGTTCCCACATCTATTGTATTAAATCACAACTACACCTTCATGATTATTTTTATCAATAACTATTCAAGAATTTTGGTATAACTCTAAAAATGAGTTCAAGATATCAACCATATATTAATGGCTAGACATAAATTATCAATAATTTTTTAGAGACCTATCTCTATTGTTTTGTCATGGATAATAAAAATTAGTGGGTAAAATTTTTACCTTTTCCATAATGGTAGTACAACACCTCCTACAACAGAGATGCCAAGCTAACCCCATATGAGGTTGTCTATGGCAAAAAATTGCCCTTTTTATTTCATGTATATCAAGTAGCTCTCCAATACAAGATTTTTATACTACCATTACTGCATGTGAAAATATCCTTTACCTCCTTAAGGATAATCTCTTCATGGCATAAAATTGCATGAAGAAACATGCATATCAACACTACTCTAAATGATCCTTCCACCTTGGAGATATGGTTTTCCTTCACCTACAACATTAAAACCAATCCTCTTTGAAGTTAAAAGTAACCAAAAATTAGCTCCAAAATTATATGGGCCTTATAAAAATCTCTGTTGGGTTGGACCTAGTGCCTACAAGTTTGAACTCCCACCTTCATTGTGTGTTCACCCTATTTTTCATGTCTCATGGTTAAAGAATGTTCTTGGTTAGAATTTTAACACCCAAACAATGTTTCCAAAATTAAATTAAAAATGATATCTCCTTTTATAATTTAAATCTATGCTAGACAAGCACTCTCTCTACTCCACAATCAAGTCATCACATAAGTTCTATTGCAATGGAATGGGATAAAACTAGTAGATACTACATGGGAACCTCTTATTTTAATCCAACATCCATTTACTCACCTCAAGATTTGATGGAAAATAATTTAAAGGGGAGGTCATGTTAGGACCATTCGTCCTAACCATCCTTTTGTATTTTTCTTCTTTAATAAAAGTCTATGGATGCATATGCTTTGTAAGTCATCCCTCAAGTCCATTGTAATAGATAGAATAGTGGAATGTAATAGTAATTTGTAATAGTGCATTAGTGGAATACTCCCACATTCATTGGGAGTAGTATTTATCTAGTGATCGATTACTAAAAATAAGAGCCTAGACTAGTATGAAGAAACCCACAAATTATATTTAATTGAGGTTGCTCAAAAGAGGTTCCCCTTGAAGAGGCCAATGATTTTGTAACTATACTCTTGTAATATAATAATACTTATTTCGAATCAATATATTACTGGTATTTTTTATTTATTTCATATATTTACAATTTATTCCTAACTTATTCAGGAAGGATCTTATCACTTTCATTTTTGGTCGACTAGTCAAAATATATTTTATTTTATGTTCATGTTTTATTTATTGCATAATCATTTATAATTTTGTAATATTTAATTCTATGTAGGAAGCTTTCAAACTATATTAGCATTTAAATTCTTGTCATTTCTTTTCTTGAAAATTACTTGATAACATTTAAATTATTGCAATTTACTTTCATGTATTTTCCTTTCTTGTAATTTTATTTCTTGTCATTTACTTTCAATAATTATGTATTATCCTTCTTAGAAATCATTTAGTGCAATGTTGCATATTTCGCTCAAAATCCTTACAAGGTTATACATCCCTAGATTAACAATCTAAGTGAAGGATTATCTAGTCTATGTGTTATGAAGTTTTATTTTAGGGTATATCCTAACAGGTTATAGGGGAAACCCACAATCTAACTTATGATAGTAGATTATATCTTTCCTATTTTTTTGTCACTGTTGCCAGGTGTTTATTGAATTTGGGGAATTAAGAGAATGCTAGACTCTAATTAGACAAACTAAAATGAAAAATTAAAATGCTACATATATGTAATAAATGACATAAATGGATTTATAACTTACTAAATCTAAACATATAATAAATATGAAAAGTATAAATAAAAATATAAATTAAGATAGAAAATTAAGATGCAGATTATTTCTATATCTAAGACTGACAAAGAAGTTATATTAAATGAGTATGGATATAAAATAGTTGGAAGAGTATCTACATGAGCACCATAATTAAACAATAGAGTGGTGCATTGTTATCTCCAAGGATCACTGGTATCTAACATATAACAAATATTTAAAATTTTTAGGTTAGGTTTTTCTTTGCCTATTATTTAACATTAAATTATAATATAATCCTAATTTGATGGTAATAAGGTTAAGAATATAAAATTATAATACATAAAGATGATAATTAGATATACAATATGCCAATTAAATGTTAAACTCAAATACAAACATGCACTAAATTTATTATAGTGAGTATAGGCTAAATATGGAAAGTAAAACTAAGATATGCATGGAAAAAAAAAGAAGTGATATACTTAGTTGGATCTGATGCTAAAAAAGTGATGGATATAGAATAGGTATAAATTATACTAGAAGGATATTATGAAATAGTCATTAGATTTTGGATTTGATGCTTCTAGAGATGTAGACACTAACATCAGCTTGAGATAGTTGTGTTAATGCTACTATCTAGGCTCGATGCAAGTGTCTTATATGCAATACCTACTGGAAAAAGATGTGACCACCTACATGCTTCTACATTTGACTTCACCTTCACTCTAGTTCATTCAAATCTGGGTCATAGACTATCATTCCTCATTAATTTTTAAAACCCTAGTTATTCATCTTCAATGTGACCTTGGGGGAATGGGTTAGTGTGCACATGGTGTTGAGATGACCCCAAACACCCCTCTATTAATGAGTACTAATTACATGTCCAATAATATAAGGAGGGCCTCAAACTAATGTAGTTATCCCCTATGTGTTGACTTATGTGTGAATCATGCATTATGTGTAAATCAAGTACAATAATGACCTATCTTGTAACTTAAAATCTTGGGCTCTTGAGCTATTCCTTTAATACTTTAGACCTATAGATGTGTTGTACCTATGACTGGTATGGAAAATTTGGCCATTTCTGGCCCACATATGAAGATTTTTCATGGTTTGATGAAGTAGTGGATCAAAGGCTTAAGAAAATGGGTCTAGGATTACAAAGCAAAAAAATACAAGAAATTTTCATGGTGTCTAAGCATTTAGAAGCATGGACCAAGTTGCACAAGCCTTAGAAATTCATCAGCACCTTGAAAGGATGATCAAAAGATGAATTATGAACTTTTAAGACCAGACCATCACCAAAACATCATGCAAAAGATGAATGAACCAACTAACTTGTGTATTTAATAAATGCACTATAAAAAATTGTGCAAGCTAAAATATTATAGTGCCATGAAGCTCTTCATTCCAAGATCATTGTGTAAAAGTTTCATGTTTGTGTGAGATTTTTAGCTCAAGTTATAAGTGTTTAACGTTGAACCTAAAAAATGGGATGTTTGCACAAATCCCAAAATAAATCTTGGGCATTTAACCATTTAAGTATAAAAGGTGATGGTCACATGAACATCATTGATGAATATACATACATTTTATGGTCACACAGATGTCAAACTTAAGAATATAAAAAATACATTATGGTCTAAATTTGAGGGTGATGCAGACATCAAATATGGTCATGTAGACATCAATTTTGAGCTCATAAAGTAGCTATTATATTTCAAATAGTGGGTCCTAACACATCTAATGCTCTACATTACATCATTTATCTTGATTTGATAGTGCATGATGAGTCAAAAAGTTGAGGAGCTTAGAAGCCACCACATGGCATAAGTGTAGGAGTAGACATATTGATAATAGATCTTGAGTATAAATGTTGGGCTACCAAGTGGTGCCAACTTGGATAGAGTTGACAAGTCAAAGGCATATCAATAGCTTGTAGTCATTCATATTGAGTAGGATCAATGATACAAGATGGTTCAATGATCTAGGTCAAATATCGATAGCCAATAAACAAAGGGTGAGCCTGAGATATTTTAATGAAAGTTAATAGGGAATTTTTTGACTTGGGAAAGGAAAATATGAAGGAACCTAGCTTGAGCATGGTTTGAGCTGGATCAGATGGACAAAGTAGGATTTATCATCACTATTGAAGCTCTACAAGGACAAAATAGGTCTTTCAGACCTAATATAGATAAAGGGTCAATATTTTGAATGATGAAATGGGACCAAACATTACTAGTAAAGATCTATGGAGGTAAAATAGGTATTTTAAACCTAATATAGACCAAGGGGGTGGTAACTTATTTTCAAATCAAGAACATGCACCTATTCAACTTCTTTTATTGATTAAAAAAATATGAAAACCAATCATTTAGATTGGTTTTCATCTATAGTAGACCTAGGTTTAGTTTCCCATACATGGATAGATAAATGAAATATGGTTGGGGCTTCTAGTCCTTTAACACAATCATAGCTTGACAAACCACCATTTGTGGCATGACACTGCTAGTTTTAGGGTTTGAAGATTTGATCCTCATGAACATTTTAAGTGGACTTAAGGTCCCAAGGTGGTGAGCTAGTAGTTGGAAAAAAAGTTAAGGGTATTGACTCCACTTAAACAAACTTCATAATCACATTAAAAAAACCCTTATCTTCTAGTGGGATCTCTTAGCCAATAAGAGGAGATTGAGGACTATTAAGATAAAGGGAGGTCTGTTTGTTGATTAAAACATGTATATAAAAAGTAATCAATGAGATACCACCTCACTTATTGATCTTGATTACTTTTCTCCACTCTATAATGCATTTTTCCCATCTCTTTCTCTTTCTTTCTACTATATATAGAGTATTTTGAGCCAAAAATGGATCCTCTCAGTAGCCCTCTACTCCCTCTCTTAGGCATGACTAAACTCTACCAAGATGGAGCTTATAGCCTATTGAGGTGAATGCAATATTACTTTTAGATTTCATTTTTCTGGTATAGTGTGTACATGTTTAGTCTGATTTACATATGTGGTAGAAGCCTCTCCCTTGTCAAGTATTGATCTCACCTAGTTACTATTTCATCTTGTTATGCAAGTCATGTTTAGTGTTCTACATCATAGAAGCCCACATGTGGATACTCTGACTAGTTATTTTTTTGCATTAGACCTCTCCATTATTTCCATTAGCTTTTGATCTTTGGTGAATATTTGCATGAAATACTAATGTGTGATAGATATTTAGAATAATATATCTAGTATTTTACTTATTTCATTAGTGTTTTTAGATTCAAGCAGAGTGGATCAACCATAATTTAGGTGCATCACCATGGTTAGCTTAGGTTTCCCTTTCAATTTATTCTCTCTCTCTCCCTCTCTCTCCCTTTTCCCTAGTCATCATTAACTTTTAGTAGTAGAAATAAGATAAAATGATGCATCAGAGGAGCTAGCCTCATTAAAAAATCTTAGAGGTTTGATCCCATTATAAGATACCCATAACTTGGGGTCAGTCCCATGTTAAGCTAGATTTGGAAGTAGGACCCAAACACTTCTACTTTCAGCTAGGGTACAATCTAGACCTCCAATAGTTCTTGCATCCTTAGTGGGACCAAGGTCTAAAATATTTGAAATATCTTGGTGTGTCTTTCCTTTGATAAGCTTTTTGAAGCAAACAAGTTAGCCCCAATGATAACTCCAAATCAAAGCTTCTAGTTATGAGTATACCAAGTATGTCTCATTAAAATTTTAGTTAGATCCTACATCTAATTTAATATATGAGGTCAATATGAATAGATATGGTGAATATTCCTACTATTCACCCCCTTATAAACATCCCCGATATGGTCCTCATGATCCATATGAGATTAATTAGCCTTACCAAGATTTATATCAAAGCTATGATGAGCCTTGTCAAGTTTGTCATGATCCTTATTATTAAATAAATGGATCTTACCTTCCTCATGATCCTCACCAATAATATGAGGACCATTTTTATTCATATATGCTAGAGTACTACCTTGATCCTTCCTATGGATAACAAGCCCATCATAATGCTACTCCTCATCAACCCTATCATGAGCCACCTATACCAACACTTAAGCAAACCTTAGTGAGCCTTGAGAAGTACGCACTATAATTTTTATCACATAAATGGTATGGCCAAAATGTCGCTACTCACCTAATTCATCATGTGAGAGAGTCATTGAAGCAAATAAAAAAAGAATGGGTACCTGTTACGAGAATAAATTGGAACAATCTCATAGGTGAGATGATAGATTTAGGTGGTTACATTTAGATCATTGAAGAGAAGCTAAAATGCATTGAGTAATAATAGGTCCAACCTCACCAATATTATGTACCTTCATAAACATCACCTTAGCCTTCTTATGTGCCACCCATTCCTCCCCAAGAGACTATTCCAAGTGACCCTTTGAGTATCCCAAGTTCTTCATGTGGTCCTTAGACCTTTCCTTCTTGGAGATCTATCCAAGAGAGCTATCAAATAAAGAAGGATATCGTTGTGGAACAACCTATTGTTGAGATCCAAGACTCCATCCTTCCTCAAGAACCCTTGATGAAGTCCTTCAAGTTTCCAAGCTAGGACTAAGTGGTGAAGTCATGGGATGGGAAAAGTGAGACAAATCTAGATTTAAAACCCCAAGTTAAAGGAGGATGTAAACCTATGCAAACCTCTCTCATCCCTCCTCAGGAGTTTTCTCATGTTTCTTATCTTCATGAAGCCACTCACCACCTTAAAGAGAAGATATTACAAGAGAATATTGATAAGTAGATTAGAGAGTTAGAGTTGAAGACAAAGAAAGAAGAAGATAACCATAATTAAAAAGTCAAAGGGGGACCTTTGTCCCATATTGGAAAAAAATCATGAAATTAGGAAAATCCAGAGATACTCAACCCCCATCCATCCCTCCTCAATCTAGGTCATTTCCATCTTGGAAATCTATCCAGAGTAGTATGAAAAAGGAGGGCATGACTATCAAAGACAAGCAATTAGACCAAGGAGCTACCACATATGTCTCATCTCTCTTGGATTCATCCCAAGAATATCCTATGCCACTCTTTGGAAAGGTAAGCAATGAACTCCATGTTGAACTCATAACTGATAATGATGGATTATCAGAATTAGAAGAGGATATCATCATTGGGACACCACTTGGCAAGAGCAATCATGTTTCAATCTTTCATGATGCCAAAGAGGATGAGTTGAAGGAATAAGTTCAAGTTGAAGATGAGATCCAATAGGAAGAAGTCTCAAATGTGCATTAAGAGGTTGTTTCTCAAGAACCTATTGATCACATATCAATTACCCAATATCAAGAGTTTTATCAAGACCTTGTAGTAGATGATATAGATCAAGTATAGACTCATCTTTCTTTTGAAGGTATCCATGAGGACAACTCACATATAACCATTACTAAGGTAGAGAGAATTTCTGAAGAAGAAGATCATTGGTATCAACTATACCATGATTTCATGAGTGAGATTGATGAATTTAAGATAGCAGACTTGGATAATGAGATAATATAACAATTTGAATATTGACCTAAGGTTTCCATTAATGATTTGGAGCTTCAGGAAGATAGTGTTACTCTAAGGATTCCCAAGTAGAATGAGAAAGCTAGTCTTGATGATATATTGGTACAAATGGAGGTTATGGATGAGATTGATATATCTCTTATTGAAAAGGATAAAGTGCTTAAAGTGGTGGACAAAGAGTTTGCCATAGAATGTGTAGAGCTCCTTAATGATCTTGATGAAGAAAAACCAATATTTCTGTGGACACCATGGAAATCAAATAGGTATGCCTTATTGAACCACCATTGGAGGTCATAGTTGAGGATCCATATGAGAAAATTGAGACTATCTGGATGCACATAGATGACTTATTTGGAGTTACGTGGTTCTCACTAAACATCATGCTAATGAAGTTGTTAGATACAAAAAAGAAGGAAGAATCAAGGTTAAGGTTCAAGGAGCTACATGCCTCATTAAGTTCCTTATCTCATGATGTAATAAGCTTATCAAACTTTCCTTTTGATCTAGGAAGAAAGGTATACATAGTTTTAAGCTACACATATTAGGATAGTTTCATTCAAATTCCTCTAAGTACTATTTTTGGCACATTTATTATTGTCCCTATTTTTACTCGCACTTAGTTTCCCTTCAATAAGTGCCTTATGCATTCTATTTTATTTTTCTCCTTTTGGTCTTTGTATTGTTTTATAAATAGGTTATCTAAAAGGGTTGGTAGCCAATGTTAGATCTAGTTTAAATATGTTGGACCCAAGTAGAGACTCCATGCCTAATGGACTGGACAAGGCACATGGCTTGGATTATTTTACATAGGCAAGCATGCAACCCCTATGAGTCACTAAATATGTTGGCTATTTTTGGCTCACATAAGAAGCTTTTTCATGGTTTGATGAAGTAGTGGATCAAAGGCTTAAGAAAATGGGTCTATGATTGTAAAGCAAAAAAATCCAAGAAATTTTTATGGTGTCTAAGCATTAAAAAGCATGGACAAATTTGCACAAGCCTTGAAAGGATGATCAAAAGATGAACTGTGAAAATTTAAGACTAGATTGTCACCAGGATGTCATGCAAAAGATGAATGGACTAGCTAACTTGTGCATTTAATAAATTCACTTCAAAAATATAAGTGAGGAAAAATATTATAGCACCATGGATCACTTCATGCCAAGATCATATTTTGAAAGTTTCATGTCCACATGAGCTTTGTAGATCAAGTTATGAGCAATTAGAGTTAAACCTACATAATGGGATGTTCATGCAAACATCAAAATAAATCTCAAGCATTTAACCATTTGAGTCTAGAAGGTGATGGTCACATGAATGTCACTGATAGCCACATAGACATATTTGATGGTCGTATGAACATCAAACTTAAGACATAGAAAAAATACATAATGGTCTAAATTTGATAGTCAAGTAGATGTCAAATACAGTCGCATAGATGTCAAATGATGAGAGTCCAAACATCAATTTTGAGCTTATAAAGTAGCCATTATATTTTGAATAGTGGGTCCTAATATATTTGATAGTCCACATTGCATCATACATCTTGATTAGATAGTGCACGATGAGTCAAAAAGTCAAGGAGCTTAGAGGCCACAATGTGGCATAAGCATAGGTGATGATAGACTGATAGTGGATCTTGAGTGTAAATGTGAGGCTGCCAAGTGGTGCCAACTTAGACAAAGTTGACAAGTTAAAGGTAGATCAATGACTCATGGTCATTCATACTGAGCAATATCAATGGTGTAAGATGGGTTAATGATTCAATGACCTAGGTCAGATATCAATAGCCAATAAGAAAAGGGCAAGCTTGGGACATTTCAACAAAAGTTGATAGGGCATTCTTCGACCTAGGCAAGGAAAATACAAAGGAACCTAGCTTGAACATAGTCTAGGCTAGACCAAATGGACATTATAGGTTATAACATTGCCATTGAAGATCTATAGGGATAAAATAGGTCTTTCAGACCTAATATAGATAAAGGGTGGATAGTTTAAATGATGAAATGAGACCAAGCATTATTAGTAGAGATCCATGGAGGTAAAATAGGTATTTTATACCTAATATAGACCAAAAGGGTGGTAGATTATTTTCAAATCAAGAACATACACCTAATGAACTTCTTTTGTCAATTAAAACTATAATAAAATCAATAATTTGGATTGGTTTTCATCTATAGTGGACCCAAGTTTAGTTTCCCATGTAGGGGTAGATAAATGAAATATAGTGGGGGCTTCTAGTCTTTTAACACAGTCATAGCTTGACAAAATTCCTTTTATGGCATTATTGACCAAATTTTGACCCTGCAGGTTAAAATTGGGCACCCTTATATGAAAAATTGTCATTTAGATCTTTTAGGGGTGAATATCATGTCTTAGTGTGATCTCAGGTTTATTCAATGTAATGTGAATGCTATTAGCTTTGATCAGTTTTTTGTCTAGGCCATTTTACTTTCTTTGAGTGATGCTAACAAGTATGAGTAGAGTTTAAATAACATTTTCAAAGTGCTAGATCTTGCATGTGTGACAGTTGCAAAGGAAGTTGATCATGTAGGTTTGTTCATCGTGGTTCAAATTTCCTATGTACTAAGTCTGAGGTCTTTCACCAAAGCACAAGCAAAGTTGTTCATGTTCAAAGACTTGATTCAAAAACATTTTTGGACTTAGTCATTCAAGCTCGACTATTCACTTTGGGTTTATCTTGGTTTTCAACTTTGGGTTTTCATAACCACAAGACTTTGGGTTTTCCTATTATGCAAATTTCATTCAGAGGAGATGTTCCATACAAAGTATGCAATAAAAGTACAAGTGTTCATTCTTTCAAAGTTTTGTTTTGGGTTTTTTGTTTAAGTGTCAAGAATTGTTTCATACATTTTATCTAAAATAATTTTCTCAAAGGATATTTTTCAAGCTAAGGGACCATTTCAAAAAGCTGAAGGGGTCAACTCCATTTTTTTGAAGGGCACTTTTGGCTCAGTTCAAAGTTTTTGAAGGCACAATTTTCCTTTTAGAAGGGTCATTTTCAATAACTCCAAAGGTCCATTTCAAAAAAATTGAATGGGTCATTTTCATTTTCATGAAGGGCACTTCATATTTTTTGAAGGATAGTCCACAATCCTCTCAAAGGGTACTTTTCAAAAAAATGGTCCTTTGCAAAGTTTTCAAAGGGTACCCCTCCACAGTGAAGTGAACCAAACAAAAAGCTGAAAGGACACTTTCAAGATTTTTGAAGGACCAAATAAAAACCCTAAAAGATTTTATTGGGGAAAAAGTTTGAAGGATAGGTTCACCAAATTTTTTGAATAAAATAGAAAGAGTGCATAAATAAAAAAACTTGAAGCAATTCTTTTGGGAAAAGTGGTCGAGACAAATCTTTCGAAGGACACCTTTAAAGCTAAGTGCCCCAAAAAGTTCCTTGAAAGAAATCTTACAAGCAAAAGTTTCCCATGGAGAGGTTCTAAAATCACACTTTCCATGATTCAAAGGGCACTTTCCATAGTTAAAGAGCACTTGGAAAAAATCTAAAAGAAACTTAAGTCCAAGGAACATGTTCCAAAGGAATAAGGAAGGTGATGGCCTTGCAAACATCAACTTTAAACTATGGAAATTTATCTATTGGATTCAAAAGCTTGGTAGGAACCTAAGAGTAAATATGGGGGTAATAAATGGAAAGATCCTAAGAATTTGGTATAGGAAAAACAAGTGAATAATAGACAAGTTGACAATTAGGGTCATTGTTGAAAGTTGATCAAACCAAAGAACTTCCATAAAATTGCTAAACACAGGTGTCCATAAGATGGTTGGAAGTTAGAAAGGGTATTCTCTAACTACCATGATGAGTCTCATGTCCATTGAGCAATGATATGTGTCATTTTTCCCATTTTAAGTTTCAAATGATCCTGAAAGGTTTATGATGGAGGCAGTTACCTATGCAAATTTTGGTGGTTTTGTACCACTTTTTGCCATTCTTATGACTAGTTTTGAATGAGTAGACTCCTAACATGACATGACTCATCTCACCCTTCTTTCACATGCAATTATAACTAATATTCTCAAGGTGATACATGTTTGAGTGACCTTTGGACTTCCCTTACTTGATTCCTTTCTCAACAGCCATATATATGCATTCTTTCAGTTCTTTAGGTAGCCTCCACTAGTTATTGGGAAAACTCTAGCCAGATTTGTACTTGAAGAACTCTTGAAGAAATATACAAGTGTTTTTACCACTCATACGCTATAATATTGAATAATGAATTGAATCTTGTTGGTCTAGTCTAGTGAAAGATTTGTTTTTCTAGCTTGTACTCTTGATGGTCTACCAATTTGCAGAAAGGAGATTATTGTAGGTCTTTACTAGTATTCTTTTCTAAGTGTAGAGATATCCTAGAAGTGGTCCATGATTGTATCCCTATTTAGAATCATTCATTCCCTTCTTAATAATCATATACCTTCTTGAATCTAGCATATGAGACATTAATGTAGTAATGAATCTTGAGTTGCGAGTCTTGTGTGAGAAACACCTTGTTTATCTTTAAGTAGTGGTTTCAGTCAATTGGGAGGACATTCTACATTAGTGCATCACCACAAACATAGTCATGGAAAATTGAACTTATAACACATAAAATAACACAATAAGGACTTATAATGCATGAAAATGATCCTAAAACATCCTCATAAGAACCTCCAACAAAAGGACAATATCTTATGGAAACTATTGGTCATGCAGACCAATTTGTTGACCTCTCTCATAGATCTTACTTAGCCAGATAAGCCATTTTAGATTCAACATTTTCACTACTTTCACTACCTAAAAAACCTTATAAAAATAATTAATATGAAATAAAATTCCCATAAAACATATCTATGTACTTATATCCATCACTCTTTCATGAAATCACACCAAAATCCACCTTTTCATAATGCTTGGATTTTGCACTGTTTTCCTCCATTAGGCTTGCTAGTGACTAGCTAACATGGATCACCAAATTTGCACACCTAAGGGATATAAATTGTACAAAAATATTAATGGACACAAAATAAAAGTCTCAATTTTTTTCCTCCATCTATTTAGTAACTTGACTTGTTTAAATCTAACTGATACAATAAATCTTCAAGAAATAAGGCCTTTCCTATAGGGTCTACTCACTCACTTGAAGACTTAATCACACATAGAGATGATTTTAGAATTAAATACAACCTTAAATAACTAAAATATACATACCAATCCATTCTAATCACTTTAGAACAACTTCTTTCATATTGGGTCACTATTAGAGTTCTTTGAGGGTTCAAACCATATTCCACTGTTAATAATTGTTCATAAATCTTAGCCCTTCATTCCAAAAAATAATGCCTAGAAATTTGAGATAGGACCCTTACCCATATATCATTAATATATTATGTACTCATGTAGATGTTTCATTTGCCAATGAATACTTGAAAAACCTTCTCAGGTAGAGAACTCTTCATCGTGTGTACTTGAGAGACCTTAAAACACTTTTTCAAGCCTAAACCTTAAAAATTTTACATAAGACTTGGTAAACACACCTAGTAAAATCTATCACATGACTGATAATGATCACATTCTCATTATTATCTTAAAATCTTAATCCCATACCTCATTTTTACACTATCTCTCTCTTTGCTCTCTAGACCTTGACCTACAAACCACATTAGTCCTTAAAACTAACTTTCTAACCACTGTCCAAGCTCTCAACACCTCATATACATGCCATTAAACCTATTACCATACATCTTATCACATGCCTGATACCACTCATATCACTAAGCAATCAAGCCCATGCCTTCACATAAGGTATCTTCATGCCGTAACTAGGCCATGACAAGACTCCTTAAGATCTTGATACTTAAATCAAGGATATGATTTCTAAGAAATTATATCGTACACATGCTCAAATAAACTCATGACTAGTTTTAGGCTACTCAAGCACTTGACCTACATGCCTCTTTTCATGCTCTCAATCAGACATAAGAATATATACCAATCATATCTTACACTCTTTAATGATATATAAATGACCTCATGAACATACCAATTGACCTTGAATAATCTTCACAAGATGACCAATAAGATATCAATGACAACAAAAATGATAGTTAAGTGACATCAAGCTTCATAAGCACCTTTGACATCAATCTTCATAAGAGCACCTCTAGAGAAATAAAGATAATAAATGACAATAACAATGATATCAACCTTCTCAAGAACCTTTGACATCAATGATAACATCAATGCCAAACCTCAACTAGAGGAACAATGCTCAACAACATTCATGTGACATGCTTTTTGAGCTAATTGGATTACTTCACCTAGTAGTGTTGATGCCCTTGCTCCCATATCAAGTAAGGCATGTGAGAGAGCCATAAGGGGGATGATTTAAAGGGACACAACCATATGTCCTTTATTTAAGCCACAATGTGTTTCATAGCATTATGATAGGAGATAATGTAATAAAGTAGAGGTGAATGTGGTAGCAGTGGGAGGATGAGATGAAGGGAGTCCTATATTTGACATCTATGAGGCTTAGGTAACTAACCTTGCCAATGGGGATAGGAAGAGGAGGGTACTCATATTTTGAGGAAATAATGGATTTTATTACAGTCAAGTAGAGGATATCTATTACTCATGGGAATCTACATTACAAAGGTTATAAAGTAAGATCTAGGTTAATCATATTAGATACAGGAGGTTAGGGTCACTAGTGATGGTCATACATAGAGGTATATTGGTTTTAGAGTTTGGGGCATGTTGAAAGATTTTATATGTAAATGATTAGGAAAATTATGTGGTTGTCAAAAATAATTATATTGGGGAGATGATTTTTGAGGAGGTTGCAAATCCATTTAAGACAAGCGTTGATTTTTTTTAT
Source organism: Torreya grandis (assembly GCA_037957365.1). Classification (NCBI taxonomy): domain Eukaryota; kingdom Viridiplantae; phylum Streptophyta; class Pinopsida; order Cupressales; family Taxaceae; genus Torreya; species Torreya grandis. The sequence goes on from JARHVA010002161.1 coordinate 762,825, forward strand.
CACTTTACTTTAAAGATTTATAGATAGTCATATTAGAAGGTAGTGTTAAATAGATTTATTATGATATATTGATGATTGATATATAATTTTATGGGTTTTTCAATATGATGTGATGAGGTAGTAGTCATTTATTGATGCCACCCAACATGAAATATTGGATGGCATGCTTCATCATCATGGCATAAAAGCTATGTCATATCCAATTTTGTTATATGTAGGAGGTCACATTGGATATGTTTGGATCATTAGAGAGGAAACATGAGCACTAAAGTGGTGATTATAGGACTCATGTCCTTTCATGTTATTTATAGTACCCATGGGGGTAGATTTTTCCTTATTATAATAGGTGATATATGCATTGAAAACACTATTAAGCGAGTGGGGAGCTCTGAATGTGTCTTCCCTGGCAAGCATAGAGAGACAATATACTCTAGAAACTTAGGGGGTAAAGTTATAGAGGAATTTGGACACAACATAGGTAGATCTAAAGGATTAATATTGAGTAATAAATCCTTAGCTCGATCCCTTAGAGATGTTAAATCATAACATAGTGTATCCCCTCACCCATATAGGGATGAAGTTAGTATATAGCCTTATATATGTGTATATGCATATTTTTATATGATGTATATATGTATGTATCTAGACAAATAAAAAAATACACACACACACACACACACACACATGCATGGCCATGCATGTGTGTGTGTGTGAGAGAGAGAGAGAGAGAGAGAGAGAGAGAGAGAGAGAGAGAGAGAGAGAGAGAGAGAGAGAGAGAGAGAGAGAGAGAGAGAGAGAGAGAGAGAGAGAGAGAGAGAGAGAGAGAGAGAGAGAGACATTGATTCTATATTGCTCTCTATGTGTATATGCTGATTTTAAGTATATATATTATTGTTTCATGGTTTCATGATATTATCTAGTATAGTTCATTATTTTACAATAAATTTTAGTATGTGTATATAAAAATAAGGAAAGGAAAATTGTAAAAATGACATATAAGGAAAGTAGATAGAGAAATATAACAAACAAAAAAGGTGCAATTAATGTGAAAAAAGTAAATAAAAAACATCAAATATAAGTAGTTAAATAAAATATAATTCAAACATAAGATTTTTAAAATATATATAAAATGATTGTAAGACATTAAATGCAAGTAGACAAAGGAAACATAAGATGTGTAAAAATGTAAATGAAGATTATAGAACATCAAATATAAGTAGATTAAAGAAATATAAGACAAACATTAAATGTGTAAAAAAAAATGAAGATAATAGAACATCAAATGTAAGTAGATAAAATAAATATAATACAAACATAAGATGTATAAATATGTAACCAAATAAATGATTAAAAACCACATTAATGCTCGAGCTAAAATTTCTTAAAGGAGGGCATGACCATCTATAGCCACAATTATTATGGCAAAGATGATGTGGATATGAAGGTGATAGATGTTTGTAAGGAAGACTTGGTTGTATTCCTAGAGAACTTATCATGAAACATATACACTCTAAAAGGCATAAAAATGAGATATATGAGTTTAATCTAATTCAAAGAGATAGAGAAAGGGAGGTAAAGAAGAGGGAAGTGGTTAACTATCAAAAATTCCCATTAAGGGGATATTAGGTATGATAAGATGAAAAATAAGTAGGAGAGGTACCACAAAGGTGATGTGAAAATCCTTAGCAATGACAAGACACTCTAATCAAGTGGGAAATACTGAGTGTTTTTGACATCAAGGACCTATAAAACCCCATGTAGAAAACATGAGATTAGGCTAGTAATCAAAGTATATAGATCATCCCACGAAGGGTAAATGTAATTAAAATTAGAAGGATCCTACCTTTCCATGATGTTTTCCTAACTCCTTAAGACCCAAATGGATCCAACAATCAAATATGAGGATTGGGTACTTGTGTGAAAGGTAGGTAGCTATTTTATCTTATTTTGGATTTAGTTGTCTAAATAAGCCAAAACATTGAGAATTATTTAGATTGAATAATCTATGTCAAAATTAATAAAATATAAATGTAACAGTAGAGTATAACTTTATTTTTTTCAATTTACTATATATTTAAATGATATAGAATATAGGGTACTTATCTTTTTTAGGTTTTATTTTAATCTGTGATAGTGCACGATCATCAAATAGGATTTGTAGGGGCTCTATATTTACTCAGATCAAGAAACAGAATGCGAAACTCAGTAAGATGAGTGTAGTATTTCTTGGATGCCTATCGAAACTGGATACATTTGTGATAAATATGTTTCATCTATAAAACATGTGTTCATTTATGATAGTTTGGGTCATTTTTATTATGTCTACAAGTGGCTCTTATGTATTCAAATAACTTAAACCTTGTGTGAATAATTTTTTACATTCTCTTTGCCTTAAAACCCTTGCTTGCACTCTTGATACTAATTTAACTTAGAAAAATGGGTTAGAAGGGATGGGTTGATATGACCTCAACTTCTACCATTTGAATCATTAAGAAGTACTTAAATTTCTATATTTTGAAGAGGGATCAAACCACGTGTAGTTATCCCACCTATTTGTGTGTGTAAAATTAGTGTAATAATAACATGATGTGAAATCCTGAGTATGGATATAGACATTTGAAAACCTATTATTATGACCTTCCAAAGGTATTCATACTTAGATCAAGACATTTTCCTTTGATGGGTTTCATATTTTGAATCTTTAGGGAGTTCCTCTTAATTTTGAGTTGTTTTCTAATGATAGATAGATGTTTTCTAGATAAATGCTAGATATATAGGTTTAGGCTTGATATGTATATATAGTTGAATATTTGTAAAATTTCCCTTTAAACAGACATAAAAAACATATGGGTAGACCCAAAGGAAGCATTTAAATGTATTAAAATAGTTGTTAAATAGTATATGTATGAGTCTAGATAAGGTAGGCAACTTTAGTAACTGAATCCATCTAAATATGATTCGAGGTATCCATAAAGTAAGAAATAATGATATGAGATTAGGAGATAGTCTATGTAAGATGATAAACTATTCAATAAGAGCTTATGGAAATATTGTATATCAATAAAAATAATTTGGGAAGTTTATGACTATATATAATTTAATTGATAGGAGAGAGTGTGAATAAGATTCAGTTATGTACGCACAACTAATGTATAGTAAGGTTTTTCCAAAATTGACATTTTCAAGGGTCTAATATGAAATACAAGTTTTTAAATTTCATACCACACCTCCCATATTATTATAGTAATTATAAGTGCTATGTTAAAAGGATGGAATGAAATAATTAAGTGTAACCATGGTGGGTGTCGTCAGGTACATGTTGAGTACTAAGCTTTTTCCATGAAAAACCTATAATGAAACATCTAGAAATCAATGTCCAATTATGATATAAAGTTTGAAGTAAAACATTGAACATATTTGAAATATAAATATAAATTAACAAATACACTTTTATACATGTTAACCAAGTTTCCTTTTGGATTCAATGGAGAATGGGGTGATTATGCCCCATTGATATTCTAGTGTCAAAATCCATGTGTTGCGTTGAATATGCATTAACCCTCATTAGACATGGAGAAGTGTTTAGAATTTGAGCCACATAAATCCTCAACCACACTACTCATTATTTGTTTTTATTGAGAATGGGACCCACCATAGGTTTCAAAAATATATACTAAAAATTTGAGTATCTTAGTATGTTTTTTGAAACATCCATTGCTTACGAATTTTATGATTTAATATAAGTAATGCTCGAGTATAGTTGAGTAAAACCCAAGTAAATAAACATGTATAATGAATCACATATACATTACATATTCCACCACTCTAATAAATTATGTAATCTAAATCATATAACATATGCGCTAAATATCATAATATTTGTGAAATCTCAACATATGCCATGCATATGCCCCCAATTTGATAATGTATGTAATTTGAATCATTTAATCCATGTAATAATATCATATAATCTATAAATGTTCATATATAATCATGTATATTATATGACATATTCCATTCATGTGTCAAATATATAATAATTTATGTAAACAATGTAATAATTTGTGCAAAAAGTCTTGAATTTATTACTGTAAAGGACTTAGTCTTTAAGACAAGCCCACTATGTATGCCTCCCTTTTGAGGTGATGAATTTATCCTATGAATTAATCATCTAAAAACAAAATATTTATACACATCATGTTATGTATAAAAATATGTAAGTATGTAGAAAATATGCTAACATGATTAGATTATGTCATCATATTAATATTAGATCTTTTCAGCATATATGAAACATGCATCCTAAGGAATATAAGTGTCATGTAAATATAGATATAGTAATGAGACAAGTATTAAATAGTAATCATAGTAATTATCATATAAATATTGAGTAATAATTGTATAGAATATGTAGACACCCCATTTTGGCCACAACTTTATTCCAATCAGACTTCACATTTATTTTTAACAAACAATGCAAATTAAGCCTATGAATCACTAAATGTCTCAATTTCATCCACACATCAAACATTAGTACATATAATCATGTTAAGACACACCTATTTCGGGTATTATCTTGTATACAATAATAACCTCTCATAGATTCATCTCTAGTCAACTTGTAACCTAGTAAATTGATAGTTTAGCCTTTAGACCCATTAAGTGGGGCACTTAAATAATTCCTAAAGTGAAAAAATGCTAAACAAAATAAATTAACTAAGCAAATAAAATCAAATGCTTAAGTGAAATCTCCATGTGCAATTAGTAAAAATGGATTTTGTAAAAAGTAAATTCTAATAAAAATGAGTTCATGGTGATGTCATCATCCTCAAAGTCAAGGAATTAAAAATATCTCCCTTAAAGCCTTAAAATCAGAAATGGATAGCCATGCTTAATAAATGGGATCTCTATCCCAAATATTAGTTGCTTGTCCCCTCCTTAACTCAACTAAGGTTAAAATAAACTTAACCATTGTTAAATCTAACCTAAGTACACTTGGATTAAAGTTAGCTTGAAAGGCTATAAATACAAGGCTTCACCCATTATTTAACAAGCTCTTTTGGTGTAATGTTGTCATTAAAAAATAACTTCAAGGATCCCTTTCATGTAACATTATAATCGGCATCCATAAAAAAATTAGCAGATAAAAATGTAGCCATTAAAAACATAGCTTGAAAAATGTAGCAAGGAAAAAATGAAGTGAGGACAAAAAATTGCAAGAACAAAACATAGTAAAGGATGTGCTCACATATAAGATGACACAAATTTCAACTAAAGGTCCAAACTCACAAAATCACATTTGTCTCTGTTATTTTTCTTGTAAATTTGGTGTATTACTTTTCCACCATGGAATGTTAATTACTATCACCCAAATGAACTAGATAATAAATAAACAATGTGATAATCACTAAAATGTCTCAATTATGCTCTTCACGACATTTTTGTGACATTACCAATACCGCTACATTTTTCCTCACTATGTTTTATCCTCACGATATTTTTGTCATGCTACTTTTTTTATCATACTACATTTTTATTGCTATGTTTTTATCTACTATGTTATCACATAAAGCCTTATAATTCTCATTTGTTGAGAGAGAAATACATCAAAGCTAAGCCAAAAGCTAAAGCCAAACCCAACATTGCCAAGGTGACAAGGAGAGATGATGCAAGGAGAACCATTTATAAACACTCTTTGAGCACATGATCAAGCACATTCTTCCATGGCCAACATAAAACTGTTGCTCTCAAGGAAGGTAAATGAAGTTTGTTTTATCTTCTATTGATAGTTACTTGTATTGTTCTCTTGCTCCTTGTGTGTCTAGGCTTGAGGTGTTAGCTTTATTAGTGTGTTTTTATCAGAGTAACATAATACAAACTCCCCTCTTAGATTCCTATTGATCATATGATACCACTTTTGATGGGACCCACACCCCAAAAATATCTTTTAGGTACTTCTTAGAATGTTTTCTAACTTTTTTCTTTGCCAATTTTTTGATCTAATTACCAAAAAAGTAAATAAATTTGAGTTCTCGGTCAAAAAGTATGTAGTCATTAGAAGTCACAAGGATAAATGATGATCATATCAGATCATCGATGATCATTCTGAATTGGAAAAGATCACTACATTAATTGATGTTGATATCTACATCAAAACACAACAAATTAGAAATATAGTAAAAATTAACTCTTTCTTGATTTTTTTGGTGCCTAATAAATTGTTTATTCATATCTAACCTTCTTCTTATAGGGTAGTAAAAAGTGTTGAGTTTGAAACATTTTTATTAAGTCTTTTTCTTCCAAGATATGTCTATTTTTGGCGTGATTTTAGGAATCGATGACTATCATAATAAATCAACGTCAATCACAATAATTAGTAGTGATCCCTAAATTAATTATCAATAATTTCTCTATATATTTTTTAGATCCTAAGAGTTAAATGTTGGGTTTTTTATTGAGCTAACTTGCAGGAATATCACCTTAGTTTAAACACAAATTAATCCACTAATTATGTTTATAGAGAATTAAACCAGGAAAGAAGAAGTGTGGGTACTTTTTAATCAATTTTTTCATTTTGCAAAGTCAGAATTCACAAAAAAATGTTAAAACTCATTCACATTTGGTTAAGGTGCTTAAAAATCACTTAACAATTTATCTTTTAACATTTTCAAGATTTTACAACTGCAAACACGACTAAGGGGCCAAAAAATTCAAATACATTTCAATTTGGTGTTAGTAAAAAGAACCTACATCTTTAGTTAGAGATCCTAAAAGATTTTCCCATTCTTGTTTGTTCTTTAGCTAATTTCAAATACTTAGATTAGTTTCTTTGATTTTGGAAAACATAAAATTTAGAGTGTATGTTCTCCCCCATCCCCTTTAGGTAACTCAGGTGACCAAAAGTACTTGGCTTATTTCCATTGTTTATAAATTTTTGTCAAAAATAATGTCATGTATGCGCTCCCCAGGCTTTGAGGGACTTGGGTGATTTTAAATCAACCTCTAAAGTCTTTTCATTTATATTTATTTCTTTTTATGCATTTGAATTGTGGGCATGAGTTCATCACCTCCCCATTAGTTCTTTAGGGGTGTTTTATGTAGACTAGGAATTTGACTCAAGAGAGGTGTTAGTATCTTGTTAGTGACAAAATGAAATCAAATTGAAAAACCAACACACTAGCTAACATAAATCTCTAGGCCTAGTTACTTGGTTGAGCTTAGTTAACAATACTAGAATGGAAACACAACTAAAACATGAAAGAGAAATAATATTTCACCTCCCTTTAATGTTTCAAATTATCTTGTAGTAGTGGCTTGCTGGGCTTGTGCTCATGAAGTTTTCATCAAAGGAGGCTGAGCTATCTCCTCTTCTTATTGGCACCTTGTGGCTTTGGCTTGGCTTGGCTCAATATTTAGACATTATAGCACTAATTTTCATGAAGCTTTAGAATCAATTTAGCATTATAACTTTGGTATGTGAGAGATTAAAATTGAATATGTAAGGCCTCCTATTTATAGATTTTTGGAATGGTTTGAGGATCAACCATGACCGTCGATCTCAAGATTGAGATGTGTGACCATGAAGAAATCTAAATATGAAATTCATTCTATAAATATATCCATTAATATTTGGGATATAGGGGTATTGAATAGGCATGGATGGTATTAATGAGGCATGGAGGGTCTTAATGAGGCATAAGAGACCCATAATTCTAATATTTTATGCGTTTATGGCTTATGGATGTCACCCATATGATGATGTTACTTGATGATGTAGTTAATAGAAAACAATTTCTAATAAATATTTATTCAAAAATTTCCATGGAAAACTAACTTAAGACTTAATTTGGTTTAAGTATCCTAAAACATGATCAGTCAACTTTGGTGCAAATTTTAGCTCTTGATGCACAAATTAATCAAATTGGTCAAAATGCCTTGTTATTGGTCCAAAATTTGACTAGATTAGAATTAGAAGTCAATGTTAGATGTGTTGGATCCATTATACCATTTAGGATATTACCAACACCAAATAACAAAGGCAGATGTCTTGTGTAAGAAATTTGATAGAAAAGAGCAATCCAGAGTACCCAAGTGTAAAATTGGCATTTTGACTCAAAATGATCTGATCAAAGTTAGTTGGCCCATAAATTGCATTTCACCATTTAATGATACTCTAACCAAAATTAGCACTTGAATATATCAATTTCAAATCATTTAATGCATTTTAGTGTTTTTAATCCAAATTATGCAATTTGGTGGAAATTGGTCAAAAGCCTAGTTGGAGGTTAATGATGGCCAGTTTTAGGTGTCTACAGTTTTCCCTTGTTTAGGAAGATGTTGCAAACTCTAGGTAAATAAATATCTTCTCAAATAATGATAAAAGGCCTGTATGCCAAAAATAAGATGATGGTTGAAGAACAAAGCTCTAAATGGTGTTTAGGAAGCCTAGGATGATGCCCCCTCAAGGGAGTGGCTTTCACATTTGCTAATAGATGGTTCCTTAAAAAGAAACAAGAAGAAAAGTAGAATTAACTCATGGTTGAGATTAATCCAAACAAAAAAATTCTTTTATGCATTAAGTTAAAAAAGATATGGATTTGCCCAAAGGTGGTTATAATTAGAAATAAAAGTCAAATTAATGATTTTCCCATAGGTAGTTATAATAAATAAGAAGACTTGGATTCGCTAAAGATGATGGTGCCCCGTTAGGGCTGATTAACAAGTATAACTCAAAGATACAACTTAAAATACATATTAAAGATGACTGGGCATAAAGTGATGAAAGAGATGAATAGAGGAATGAGATTGATCAATAAAAATGATTTAGTTGTACCTGTTAATGAGGAGATGCTCATCTTTATTAGCAATGATATAACTAGAATGGCCAATGGGTTAATTTGATCAAGGGTGGGATGGAAGGATTTGCCAAGGTGCCAAGGAGAAAATTCTATGGCTCCATTGATTGTAGACCTTTTTGAAGCTGATTTTTGTTGTAGCATGTGATGGTAGGCATCATGATAGAACACCATGAAGACTTGGTCGAAACATGCATAAGGATTGACTCCCAATCCAATAAACACTTGAAAATAATGCACCAATGATAAAAACGATGATGAAAATATTGACATATGAATATGGATAGACTCAAGAATAATGTGTGCAAGGAATCACTCAATGTATACATATAGACTGAGTCGAGGCAATAGCACTAAAAGCAAACAAATAGGCAAGCAAAAAACAAACAAACAAACAACTTGAAATAAACAAAGAAATAGAAATCTTGAAAATAAAAGCAAAATAAAGCATCCTAATAATGACTTTGCCCTATTAGGGTGGATCAAGGATAAATGAATAGGTTTATATAGGACAAATATTTTTGGAATTTTTAGGTTACTTAACTCATTATAAAATGACAAGATACCTACTCATAAAATGATGAGAATGTTTGGCTTAGGATGCTCACAAAATGGTGAGAGTGTATAAAAAGGGGTAATGAGGTGACTTCAACATGAATTGACCATGACCTACATAACCCTAAAACAAACTCAAGTTATATTAATTTCATCCACATAAAAGGTAGGGAATAACCAACTAGGTCCCAATAATTTCTCAAATCTGGCAAATAACCAGTCAAATGAAAATAGTGATGGTAAGGTGATGTGGTAATGCATGGTAACCAAGTGTTTCCCCTAGTTTACCCATATGTAGTTATAACTAGGATACAATGGAATAGTTTAATGATACTAATTTTCCCATAGGTGATTATAATTAGTAGCAAGACTAGTGAGACATTGATTTGCCCATAGGCAGTTATAATTAGGCTCACATAAACAAACCTAATACAAGATGGAAAATTTAAGATATCTTTCTAGATCAACTATCACACTAATTTCATGGACTATCATTGTAAACATGGATTTGATTTATTATTGAAATTTTATCAGAATCCTCTCACAAAAGGTGTAGGAAGAACCAAATGAACCAAGATCAAAATAGGATTGGGTAGGATGACTAAAAATAGGCTTTGGTCTAGATAGGAATGGAATTATAGGATGGTATGGTCTTGCTAAGGATAATTATGGTTTTTAATAGATTGAAAAAAATGGTAAGAAGGTTACCCCCAAGTGAGAAGGTGATTGGTTGGGATATGCAACAATGGTAAAAGGGTATGTAACAATGGTAATGGCCTGGGAATGAAATGGTATGGTATATGTTTTTGGCCTAGGTGTAGTTTTTTATTATGTTGATCCTATTGATGGGGAGATGCACGTTCTAATCAATAAATGATACAAATAGAATACTTGATCATGTTAATTGTTAGCCCACACCTCATCTGAATAGTTGCTCTATCAATAACTATCTACAGATTTGGATGCCGAGAATGCTTTTGTGATCTTCATTGGTCATTGATTCTGCTTCCTTCAAATGTTGATAGAAGGTATATTTATATCTTCTACAAAGGAAAGTGTGGCCATGGATGGTAAATAAGGAAAAATAATGGATGGTAGGTTTGGTTGTGAAATGGAATGGTAGATGATAATGGAATGTATAATGGTGGGGAAACAAATGAAGATCAAGACTTTTAGTCACACGTAATATTCTTTATGCTATATTTGACATATTTTTGGTTGTGGTAGGGCCAAAGACTTATTCTCTCAATAGGACCATCATAATTTGTTGTTGTTTGAGCCTAAGATTAGCTACCATATGATTAGGCTATAGATAAGAAGCTATTTTGATTTGATCTTTGATTTTGTCTTCATCAAGCAGTGAATAAATTTTATGCTTAGCTATTGGTTCCTTAATGATGTTTTCACCAATGAAGTTGTCTTGATTGTCCTGTAGTACTACCAAGAAGGTTTCACTAATGAACATTGGCTTTTGACTTTGATTTTCTTCTAGCACTTCCAAACAAAATCTCACTAGAAGATGCTGAGTTGGAACTTTGATTGTATCCTAGTGCCTCTAAAAAGGTTTCACTAGGAGAGTGTTCTTTTGCTACATGAATGTGGTCTTAGCCTCCTTTCTCTTCTTCAACTACTATGTCACCATGGATGAAGTTCAACAAAGTGTAATTCTATCAATCCCAATTAACACTTATGGGAGATGGAATGTCAATAATATGGCTATCTTGGTTGATGGTAGTGGCATGTGGAATGGTAATAGAATGGGTGTTGGCATCACAATCCTTATAGAAGATACTAGGAGAACTTGTGTCAATGCTAAGGTACTCATCCCTAAAAATTATAGAAGGATAAAAAATGTAGTCAAATTGATTTGTGAGGTATGCATAACCAATGTTGTAACAACCACAAACATATTTTTCTTCTGAATCTGATTATAATTCAAGGGACTTTGAATCTGATGTTGAGATTGATGTTCATTCTAATTTTGATGTCGATCCAAGAATAAACCCTGATTCTAACTCTGATTCTTAATCTAATGGGTACTTTGTTACAATGATGTCTTGTTGAATGTTTGGTACTAGACAAGTAATGACATGTGATGTCATAATGGACTCCACAAAGACTAGTTTGTTAAAGTGAGACTCCTCCATAATGAGAAATAGGTTAAGAGACAACTCCTTAGGGACTAGATTATCAAGGGGAGACTCTTGAAAATATGCATACAATCAAGGTAATGATTTTCCCAAAGGTAGTTACAATAATTAAGAAGTGACACAATAAAAACTAGCTTGTCAAAGTGAGACTCTTTGACAATTGGTATAGGATCAATAGGCAATTCATCATAGGTTGACTTATCACAAATGGTTGATTCAATAGAAACATCTTAGATTGGTTGGTTCTCTTGGCCTTGGTTTCTAATGAGTTAGAAGATACCAGTTTTGAACATAGATTGGTATTCAAATGGTTGGATCAATTGAGGTTTGGATGGGATTCATAATGGAGGAAGAATGGCCTATGGTTGGGTAATGGCAGGGAATTGGGGAGCATGATTACTTGCATGAGCCATAGGACAAAGTCTTGAGATGGTAACGATAGCATGGTGTGGATCTTTATTACTTGCAAAAGTTAAAAGACTAGGTGTTGGAATGATGAAAGGGTGTTGTGGAGCTTGGTTTCTCACACAAGCTAAAGGACTAGGTCTAGGAATGGTAATGGTATTCCTTAGCTATTGTAGAGCTTAATAGATCATATCATCTAAAGGAGGGTTAGGGGTAGTTGATGATCAGATAACAAAAAGATGTCATGGAACTTGATTTCTTACAAAAGCTAAAGCATCCAAATCTTTCTCATAAAAGCTATCATCCCTGTCATGAGTTAGCTCATAAGATGATTCATGACTATGTTCCATGTACTAATTATTGCAAAGAGGGTATGGATCCACATCCCAAATAACATGATCTATAGTTGGGTCTTCAAAGTCCTCCTGAGAAGCCTCTTCATGCCAATCAAGGTCTCAGTTTAGATTTTTTAGATTTTGACTATGTTCTCCATATGAAGTATTGTAGGGAGAATAATAAAACTCATTAGAAAATCTTTTTCTATAGGGGTTCTTAGTGGGATTTTATGTGGCCATTTTATCAGAAGTTGGATTGTATGTGAATCCACCATAAGTGTAGCTAGACATATCTACATAAATGATGAAAGCTTTGAAACAAAAAGGCTTGGAGTTCTACAAACTCTAAAAAACTATCTAAAGGATAAATGGTTCAAATTTGGTCTAACTTGGTCGAAGGGGTGGAGCTATATCTCCAATATGGTCTGAAATTGGAGGTATATCTCCAAACTGATTTGTGCTAAGACTTAGATAAAATAGTCTAACATCAAATGTCATATGCACAAAAGGTCAAGCATTTGAATTAAAACTAGCATGTTAAATGTCTAGGTCAAAGTGTTCCAAATAAGGTCTAAACTAGGAAAGAGAAATGAGCCGCTAGGTCTTTTGTCCAAATGTGGAGTCAAAAACTAGGCTCAAATAGGCTATGATAGGACTTTTGGCCAAATGGCATCAAAATCTAAACTTGAAACAAAGGTATCATGTGACTTGATTTAATATAACAAGTTGAAAAACAAATTTGACATAAACCTGACACATGGAATCAAACATAAACATGATCAGTTCGCATAAGGCATGGGGCAAAAGGATTTTGGAGAAAGGTTATGTTCTTCCAAATAAAGACACAAATGATAATGAGGATAGCTTTTGAATTAAAAAAACATCAATAATTTTCAAATTTGGGTAATCGATTAATTAAAGTTATACAACTCAAAAGAGAAAGATCTATGTATCATCCCCATGAATTGAGGCCTAAATAGAAATCAATCAATGTTTGAATCTAAAATTGACAAGGCTAATTGAAAATGCAACATTGAAAACTAGGATTTGACCAAACAAGATAGACAAGATTGGATAGCATGATAACACAAGACAAAGGTACAAATGGTATACATGACATGGTTTGAAACAAAATAGTGAGAAGCCTAATGGCGTAAGCATGCTCAAATGATGTGATCTATGTTATGTTTCAAAGACTCAAAAGGAAAAATGGTTTGATGTGATTTTGGTAGCATAACACTACCCTCTTCAACTCAAATTGACACAAACATAAATAATTTTAGAAACAATTTCAAGGCACAAATGTGGTGTAAAATGGCTATCATAATGCATCTTTAGACAAAATAATGACGTATAAACAAATTGATTTTGTCATGGGTTTATGAACAAACAAACAAGTTTTTGTCTCAAAACATACCAAGAAAAAATGACCAAAATACTCTAAGTATAATTATCCAAATCCTAGCAATGGTATGGAAATGTGGGTTAACTAAACTATCAAGCTTTTTAATGTTTCTTGGGGAATGAATTGTACAATGACTTTCACGTCAAACAATGCAAAAAAAAGCACAAAAATTAGGTGTCTATGGTATTATCTAGTTGTAAAAACATCTACTCCTTTTTAAAACCATTACATCCTGATGTTTACTCAGTGTAGTATGATGTCTAATTATAGATATGTCCCATGTGAAACTTAGAAGAAGTGGATGAAGTCAATGTCGGGAGATGAAACCTTGGGACAAAGCTTCCCTAAAGAACTCATGGGGGGTAATGAAGTCTCCCTCACAAGGCAAGTTTACATGAAATAAAAGACTAATAGAAGACTTTAGGTTCATTTTCAAGGTCACCCAAACTTTGATGAGTATCTGGGGAGTGCTTTATATGATATTATTTCTAAGCCTTGGACTAGGCTTTTTGCAATAAGGATGGTGCTTTTGATTCCAAGGGTTCCATAAGGGGGAAAATGGAAGAGCATACACACACAATCATTCTCTTTACTAAATAAGTTTTAATTAAACAACTATTGAAAAAATTAATTGACAAGTGTGCTCAATTTTATAACCCAAATGAAAGATGTGGTGGTGTTCTTTTGACCCCTTGATCTTAATTTGTAACTTTGAAAGCATAATTATCAAATCATTCACTTAAGCATCTAAATTTTTCATTAAGCCCAAAAATAAAGTTCCTAATTCATTTTAAAACACTCAAATGAAGTGTGAAAGGAACTGATTTAGTTTTATTAGATGACTTTCCATGTAGATCTTGCAAGAAAAATGTTAGCACTTTGTTTAACCTTGAAGCACATTTATCAAATGAGGTAACCTTGAAGGGCAAAATCTGTCAACCGAAAGGCAAAATATCAAGAAAAAAAATGTGTTAGATAAAATAATATTAGAAAAAATATAAATAAAATCTTTAAAATAATAATATTAAATATATGAATCCCTGTAAATAACAATGCTCAAAATAAAACATAACACATAACACAAAAGCCTACACATAAAATATAAAAACTTGTAGTCAGTATTTTTTTTTCATAACTCATAAAATATATATCATTTTTCCATGAAATTTTTATAGGTTTTCAATAACTCTAGGGCACACATCTCTGAAAATTTTGAGGTCCAAAAAGTGAATACAAAAAACCTTATCAACTCTATTCTAACCAAATTTACCAAAAAAATATAAAATAGAAAGTGATAGTCACTAAAACAGCTATAAATTATAAAATATAGATGATTATTTTATGAAATTTTTATAGAATATAAATGACATACTTATATATATTAATAAAAAAAAATTAGACAAAAATATATACTAAATAAAAATTTATGACTTTTTTATTAGCCATTTTTACTCAAGGCAAAAACAACAAAAAATAACAATCAAAATTAAGAAACACAAAAAAGTTTGTGGATTATGCTCTCATGAAGATCATCCCACCAGGTGTGCCATTATGTAGACTAATAAATTGACTCAATAGAGGTTATAGTATCTTGTTAGTGACAAAATGAAATCAAATTGAAAAACCAACACACTAGCTAAAATACATCTCTAGGCCTAGTTACTTGGTTGAGCTTAGTTAACAATAATAGAATGTAAACACAAATAAAACATGAAAGAAAACAAATATTTCACCTCCCTTGAATGATAAAAATTATATTATAGTATTGGCTTTCTCGGCTCGTGCTCATGAAGTCTTCATCAAAGGAGGCTTGGCTATCTCCTCTTCTCCTTGGCACCTTGTGGCTTGGGCTTAGCTTAGCTCAATATTTGGACATTATAACACTAATTTTCATGAAGATTTAGAATCAATTTAGTTATAACTTTGGCATGTGAGATCTTAAAAATCAATAGGCAATGCCTCCTATTTATAATTTTTTGAAATGGTTTGAGGATCAACCATGACCATCCATCTCAAGATTGAGATGTGTGGCCATGAATAAATCTAAATATGAAATTTATTATACAAATATCCCCATTTATATTTGAGATAAAGGGGTATTGAATAGGAATGGATGGTCTTAATGAGGCATGAGAGACCCATAATCTTGATATTTCATGCATTTATGGCTTATGGATGCCACCCCATATAATGATGTCACCTGATGATATAGTTATTAGAAATCAATTTTTAATAAAGATTTATTCAACAAGTTCCATAGAAAATTAACTTAAGGCCCAAATTTTGTTTAATTATCTTAAAGCATGATTAGTCAACTTTGGTGCAAATTTAGGCTCTTAGCATACAAATTAGTCAAATTGATCAAAATGTCTTGTTATTGGTTCAAAATTTGACTAGATTAGAATTGGAAGTCAATGTCAGATGCATTGGATCTGTTATCCCATTTAGGATGTTACCAAAACCAAATAACAAAGGCACATGTCTTGTCTAAGAGATTTGATAAAAAAAAACAATCCAAAGCACCCAAGTGTAAAATTAGTATTTTGACTCAAAATGATCTGATCAAAGTTAGCTGGCCCATAAACTGCATTGCCCCATTTAATGATACTCTATCCAAATCGACACTTGAATATATAAATTTCAACTCATTTAATGCATTTTAGTGTTTTTAAGCCAAATTATGGACTTTGGTAGAAATTGGTCAAAAGTCTAGTTAGAGGTTATCGATGGCTAGTTTTAGGTGTCTACATGTTGACTTAGGGCTTCATCTCCTAGCATCATACCAAACCCAATCCATGGTAGGGTATATAAATTAGGTAACATGGTAAAGGGATTTCCAGGGGGTTGATTGGCTATCCTCTCCAATCCTAATAAAAACCTAGGTCAGGTCTTTCTAAACATCAAACTCCAATAAGAAGTACATGGATGGAGTTACTATGCAAAGGAATAGACCTTTGCATAGTAATTTAGTAGGGATGAACCCAATTGATGTAATTTCTCCCTTGTGTTAGCCACACTTGGGACCATATATTACATGTGAAACTTATATATTTTTAATCAACCCCACTTGTGATGGAATTTCTTGTCAAATGTCGAGTGTTCTTCACTCTAAGTTCATTTCATGTACCAATGCTTGAGAGATAAAGGAAATGTAAAAAATATACCTACACCTATAATTTAATTTTTGGATTAACACTTAATTCATCATAAGCATTGGTATATCGGAGGAAACTTTGGCTAAAGCTATGCATGCCCATGTCAATTATAGGGATAGGATGATCCGTTTGTGCTACTTCTATTTTGTTTGATTTACATGTGTAATTTGAGACTATAAATTGTTTGTTTATTCATAATCATCACATTTTTTATCACACTTTTGCCCAATAGGTGTTATTATTTATGTTTAGTGTCACACATTTACTTTAAAAATTTCATTCTAAAATATTTGTGTATGTGTCACTTATTTAAATGGGGCATTGTTATGCCTACTCATTTCATCCTAATTATTTACCTTGGATTTTTGAATCAAAATTTCATTGTCATACCTTTTGATTAAAGTAGCATCGTTACACTGCTCATGTTATTCCAAAAACATTACCTTGTTTTAAACCAAGTTTAAAATCATGTGTGATTTTGGTTTACAATTAGTGTCATTATGTTGTCAATTTAGGTCTAGGATGTTATCCATTTAAAAAATCCAATTATTTTCAACCAAATTTAGAATTTTTATTACAAAGTTTAGATTCAAAATTGATCGATCTACACCCATGTCTTGATTAATTTTGTCTTGGGTGTTTACCTCTTACCTTTGAATTGTGTAACTTGGACTAATTCATTTCTTGTTTTAAAGACATTTTTGCCTAGATCTATAAAGTGGTCTCTTTCTATGTGCCTCGAGTCAATTTTTTACCTTGAACTAAGGTCAAAACTCTCTTTTCAAGTATAACTCTAAGCATGATTAGTTTATATTGGAGCCTTGCTTATCATTTAGGCTTGAATGCTTTACATATTGTTATTATTTTGATTACTTGATATCAAATTTTCCAATTAGTTTTAGGTGTGTTATTAGAGTGAATGTATTATACCAAGGTCAAGTTTATTTTAAAATCCATGTGACAAGATTGAGTCAATTTTTTTTGAATTATTTACCTTAGAGTTAGATTGATTATAGTTTTTTCCTCGACCTAGTGTGTTTTAAAGTCTAGCTTTGTGCCTTCTTATAAAAGACCTAGAATTTGACCCAATTTTTAGATATAGTTCATGCCTTTTGAGTCTAGCTTTGGCTTTGTGCCTTATTTCTAAAGACCTAACACTTTTCAATTTAGACCTAGATTAGATTCATTTTTAACACTTTTCCAAAACTAGGATTTAAATTTGCCATTCATTTGACCATTTATGTGCAAGAACATAGACCTTGGATATATTTGAGACCAAGATTACCATTGATTATTATGGATAAGAGCTCTATTATGGGCCAAGTTTAAACTATTACAAAAATAGACCAAGTTTTCCATCTAGACCATGTTTCAAGCTGTATCAAACATCAACCAATATTTTTATACTATGTTTTATGAGTTTTATGAATTCTAGACCTTTTCTTCATGAGATGTTAGTTGTGGATTAAGATATACCTCACTATACACATATTGGGGTCATGTATAATATGGATTAGGAAAACTAATCATGAATGATGCCTTTGTTTAAGACCCATATGGTGATGACATAGTTTGTAAGATGGATCCATTTCACCCTTACACTACTCAATATATAGAACAAGGACAAGATCCATTAGCACACTACCTAGTTAATATACCTTATCTAGGTCAAAAATAAGAAAAAATAGATCAATATCATGCTAGTGTATCATCTATTATTAAACAAGTACAACAACAACCTTACTATGTTACCATGCCATCAACATATTACCCATACTTATTTAATCATCACTTGCTTGAAAAAAAGGATGAGGTTTTGGTTAGAGCTGTAGAGGTAGGGACCAAGTTTACAAAGGAATTTCCTCATGAAAATCTACCTAGTCTAGTTAGAGTACCTTGAAATGTACCTTATACTAGAACCATAAAAAAACTTCTCCTAGTTACCCCCAGGCACTTATTCTAGTGACAAACCAAGATCCAAATATGATTTTAAGGGGAAAGGTCCCCATGGAAGACCAATTCATGAAAATACAATAATTGTATCAGGCTTATCATAATCTAGCATAGAGTTTTAATGTTATAGCCATATCAAATACTTTGCTTATAAATCTAACTCCTTCAATAGGAGTGTCGGTTGATTCATTGGGTCATTTTAATCTAGTCATTAACCCATTTACACAAATTAATTAAGTATATGACTTGTTTAATGTACCATTCATTAAAGAAGTGACTATGGCTTCTACTTAAAACCATGTGCCAAATATAGTGGATAATATGCAAGTGTCTTCCAATTCAGGCCATAGTGGGTTAAATACACCATAAAATAATCCCAAATAACAAGTGACTCTTGCCAATGCCATGAGTGGTTCACAATGATAGGGGGAAGGAATGCTTAGTTCCCAACCATAGAAAGTTAATCCCATTCCTCAACTAGCTGATTCATCAAGCACATAATAGCAGGGGATAAGTAATCAGACACCAACCAATATTTTATCTCAAAAAGTGATGAATGTTATCCCACCTTAATAGATGATGACTAATATTCCATGGCCATAAACATAGACTAATTTACCACCTAAATAAAGGTAGAACACTATGCCATCTCAACAAGTGGCAATGAATGTACCTCAATAATCATAGACCAACATACCTCAATAATCACAAGCATTCTCTAGTCAATAATGTGTTCCTATTGGTCAACAAAAAATACCAAACACCCAAAAAACATCCAATTCATAATATGTGTTTATTCAACAAAGAGGTGCAAATTTCTAGCAAGTAACTATTAATCAACCATTACCTTTTACCTATCATGTTCCACATATTAAAAGATAGGGCTTTAGTTAATAGCAAGTACCATTTATACACCTGGGTTTGACTAGTTGACAACAAGTTCCTACTCAAACTCAGTAGGTAAAGTATATTCCATAAAGCCACATGCTTCCATCACAATCCCAATTCCCTCAAATCCAAGTCCATATTTTGAATCTAAACTAGAATATTTACCAACAATGTATGTATTATTAGCAACCTAATCCTAATGCATGGATGTATATTCTTGATTGATTGTTTTTTCAAACCAAAGTTCCACAATACTCCATTCCCCCATTATAACCTGATCAAGGTAATCCACCTTTGACCACCCAGTCACAACCACAACTAATTGTGCCATCAAGTTTCTTAACCTAAGAACTATAACAAATAAAAGATGCAATTTTAGATATTTAGATGAGAAAGTATACTAAGAAGTTTAAATTAGATGACATGTGTTCATACCCATTTAACATGGATTATCTTCAGATATCATTTCCTTCAGGTTATGAGCCACTAAAATTTGATAAGTACAAGGTTAAAGGAGACTAAAGAACATCTAAAGGAGTTCTTTGTCACTTTACAACTATTGGCCTATAATGACACCTACCCCCTTCTTATTTTTCCTCAAAGTCTAGCTACACAAGCTTTAGAATGGCTTTTTAAGTTACCAAAGAACTTAGTATCTGACTTTGATGATATTTTAGATAAGTTTGTACAAAATTTCTCATATAATCTGGAGCATGATATTTTAGTGGTTCATTTGAGTTAGGCCAAGCAAAAAGTTGGTGATATCTTTGAAAACTTCTTAGAAATATGGAGAGTGCTTGCTAGTCACTTCACCCATAATCTACTAGATAAAAAATTGGCAAATGTGTTTACCAAAAATTTACATAATGAATTATCTTCACTTGGAGCTTTAGTATGCACATACATTCAAGGAGATCATTGAAAAAGGCATATAGATATATAATTCCCTTATTAACAAAGGGATTATCAAGTTGTCTTCCTCAAACTAGAATCAGACCCGAAATTCAAACTAAGGCCCTAGTCAGAACCCTGGCCTAGTCCAAGCACAAGTGTCTTCACCCACTCAGGGTAATAATTACGAAAAACCTAAGCCATATATTCACAACAAGAATGTTTTTAATAATGGAATCACTGAGTCACGTCATATTCAAATGATGTAAACACCATATGCTCATCCTATACAATAAATGTAGCTTATTTCATAAATATAGCCTATCCAATAAGCACAATCTATACCTCAACTCATGAAATATCCTTAAATTCTATATCCACCATCTTTGTAAACTTCTCCTCCAAGAAGAAGACCCACTCTTAGAGTCTTTAGTGACCTTGGTGAGCCTATTGAAATAGTGTTTTAAAAATTAGCTATGGATAATATGGTTAGTTGGCCAATTCCAAAACACTTTCTTGAGGGAATACCTTATCGATATTGGTACAAAGAGAATGACTTCTGTGAATACCATCATGTTCATGGACATTTTATACACCATTTTGTGAAGTTGAAGCACCTCATTGAGAATATGTTAGAAAATGGAGAGATCTAGTTAGATAATAGAGCATCTACTTTTAATCAAAACCTGGTTATCTATCAAAACCCTTTTCCATAACATAAAAATGCCAATCAAGAATAGTAACAATAAATACCATAGACACAATAACAACAACAACATCAAGCACCAAATAGAAAGAACCAAGGTTAGAATGATCCCAATAATCAACAAACCTATCGCATAGTTTCACACAACTACAATAAAGTTGTAGGTCATATTATGGGTGGTCACATTTTTACCACTACCATCAATCCTAGACTGAATACCAACAAACTAGGACTATTTCCTAATAATGAAAATCAACCTACCAATGTCAGTAACATTTCTTTGAACTATTATCGAAGCCAAGCTCAATAATAACCAAGGATTACCATTTTAGGACCTTATTTTAGTAACTCTTCATTACCTCATGACCATAGTCAAGTGTCCCAACAATCAATAATTATCCTCTCTAGCCCATCTCCATCATTTTCTAGTTATGATAGTTTTATACCCATTCTATATTGCACAATCATAACTCAATAGTCTAAAATCATGATTCTAGGCCCACAACCCCTACCATTGAGATGTTCTCACCCACTCTGTTGGCTAGGAGTAAATCAATTAATACCATTAAGGAAAAAACACATGATATTTTAGAATAACTCCAAAAAATACACCTACACAAATCTCCATTTTAGATTTGTTGTGTATGTCTACCATCCATAATAATATCCTTACAAAACTCCTAAGCCAATACTAAGTGCCAAATGACATTATACCAGACAAATTTCAGGGTTTGCTTAGACAACTAGCCCCAGGCAAATAGTTGACCTTAGACCAAAGTGTTATGTCATCCCTTGGCCCTCTCCATAATAATCCCTTGTATATTGAAGTTATTATCACATGGCACATAGTTAAATGTGTCCTCATAGATAATGGATCAGGTCATAATATTGTGTCTCTAAATCTAGCAAGCATCTATGATATATAGTAGATGACCTTCAGTCATAGACTATTACTATCAAGGCCTATGACAATGAAGAGTGGGAATTACAAGAAACCATTAGCTTTCTATTGATCATTGGGCCTTTGACCCATGATATAATTTTTCATGTGCTAGACTTGGATTAATAATACAATTTGATTTTAGTCAGACCATAGATACACTAAATACGTGCAATTCCTTCAACCTTGCACTAATGTATTAAGTTTCATCACTGTGGGATGGAGGTGACTATCCATGGAGATTTAGAACCAGATGAACACTACAAGCATTTAAAGGTCAAATATGAAAGTTATAATTACCATTTTGGTCTAAACCCAATACCAAGGAAGGATAAAGATAAAGATATACTTTTGAATTGATAAAGACCAATTGCATAGACCTTGATAGCCTCACCTCATCTTCACATACGCCTCTTATTAAAATGTCTAATCATTTTACCATTTCAAATAATTATCCAAGAGAGTACTTTACCTATGGCACAGTCCACATAGCCAAGCTTCCACATAAACCTAAGACCTATGGAAGATCAAAAGCTAATCTAATTTATAGGAATGCCAACTAAAAGGAAACACAAAGCTTCATAGCTCAGTGTCTGTTATTTTAATACCATCCACTATTCAAGAATAGGACATGCTTATCAATGATGATTCCTAGTTATATACTAAAAAATTGGTTGAATGCTATCAAAGTTCAAAGTATCACATCCATAATAAGATCATGGATAACCAAGATTATGAAGGTAAAGGCCTAGGGGTAAATCAGTAGGGTACTCTTGGTCTTATTTCTATGACTAGATACAAAGTAATTCATGGCCTTAGATTTAAACTACTTGGGGGTGACTCCATATATCTTATTCATGTTCGTATGCCAATGAATAGTGATGATGATTTGGTAGTGAAGCAAAGTCTGATCATAACATCTATGAAGACCTTGTCAGTACCAACTTATTTAACCCATATACCATTTATACCTTCATGCTAGTAATCTGACATTCCCCACTTACCATTTATCATCCTCAACTTATAGACTGGTGCAAATAAGAATTCATAATAACTTTAGAAGAGTTTTAGAATTATGAGGCCTTTTATGATTTTTTGGGCATAAGAGATAATGTTTCATTGGGAGACCACAAATAAGGGTTGTCTATCAAATTGAATCATGTTGCCTATTTTAGAGAGAGGGTGAATACCCTTATCCAAAAACAAAATAATAAAACATTGAGGTCCCAAAGTGAAAACCTCTTTGACGCACTTTTGCACTAGGGTAAGAGTAAAGAGAAAGGCTAGTATCTTGGTGAAAACCTATTTTGTACACCACTAGACATGGATGTTTACCCTTCTTCAAATGAAGCTCAGGAGACCACCAACAATTAACTTACTTTTGGGTTTGAGCTCAATATAGAGGAACAACATGCCTTTAATCAATTTTCCTAAGAATGTCCTATAGTATTTGTTACATGGCCATTACTACCATTAGGAGATTTGGATTCATCCTATTTAGGAGAGCTTGAAGAACTAGTTTGACCAGAGGACTTTGCCATTACTTGCCAATTTACATCCCAAGGATACTATGGAATTCAACATTGGGACTCAAGAAAACTTGAAGTGGATCAAATTATCCATGCCCCTCATTGAAGAGGAATGTGAATCTTTTACATCCCTTTTGAGGGAGTTTGTTGACATTTTTTCATGGGCCTATTTAGACATACTAGGTTTGGACCCCACCTTAGTTGTACACCATCTTATTGTACATCATAATGCCAAACCTGTGAAGTAGAAACTATGTAAGATGCATCCTCATATTATTTTATTATTTAAAAATGAGTTAGAGAAACTCTTAAAAGTATATTCATTAGTATAATCAAATATTTAGAGTGGATCTCCAACATTATGCATATTGACATCAAAATCTATAGTGATTTTAGAGACATCAACAAGGACTACTCAAAAGATGACTTTACTATATTGAATATTGACATGATAGTTGACTCCATATCTAGGTATGAAATTCTTTCCCTCATGTATGGATTTTTAGGATATAATCAGATCAATTTCATGTTAGAAGGCCAACACAAAACAACATTCATCACTTCTTAGGAAATGTTTTACTATCAAGTCATGTCATTCAGCCTTAAGAATGATAGGGCAACACACTAGAGGTATATGATAATTATATTTCATGACATGATACATGATATTGTCAAAAATGATGTTGACACCATACTGGGTAAATCTAAGACCTGTGCAGATCATCTAACCATAATACAAAGGATATTTGAAAGGATTCATAAGTATAACGTTCAATTTAATCCCAAGAAGTGCATCTTTGGTGTCACTTTAGAAAAAAAATAGGCTTTATTATCTCTCATTGAGGTATTAAAGTTGATCCTTCTAAGGTACAAGCCATTACCAAGATCCTACCACCTTCCACTTTGAAGCAAATCTGTAGTTTATAGGGTAAAATCTAGTCTATCAGATGCTTCATTTCATAGTTGGTCGATAAATGACATCATTTCACTCATTTATTAAATAAAGTTATTACATTTATTTGGGATGTAGAATGTCAAAAATCCTTTGATCACTTGATGGTATATCTAGCCAATCCAACTATTTTTTTAGTACTAATGCCAATGAGACCATTCCTACTGTACCTATTATCAATAACAATGCCTTGGGTCACTATTAGCCCAACATGATGAACATGGAAAAGAATATGTCATGTACTATCTAATTCATACATTGGTACCATATGAACATAGTTATATATCAATTAAAAAAGCCTTTTTATTTATGGTCTTTATATCCCAAAAGTTGTGGCATTATATGCTTGACAACAAGACCATAGTCATTGCCAAAGTAGATCCACTAAAGTATCTACTATCAAAAATAGTTGTATAAGGCCACATGGCTAAGTGAATCATGCTTTTGAGTGAGTTTGAGATTGATTATTTCAATTAGATGGCCATTAAGGGACAAGTACTTAAAGATCATCTTGTTGAATCTCCCCTTTAAGATACTAAACCACCCACTTTTTCATTCCCACACAAGTATGTCATGACCCTCATAGAAACACCTTTTGAGGACTGGCACTCAAATCTATATTTTGATGGGTCATTCACATCTCATGGATCAAGATTATGCCTATTATTTATTACACCACAAGGGGATCTCATTCCCAAATCATCTTGTATCAAAATTTCTTATACCAATAACATGGTTGAATATGAAGCACTTGTTGTGGGGATTCATCAAGTGGTACAATGGAACATTCAACATCTCTTATTTCATGGTGATTCTTAGCTAATCATTAATCAAGTTAAAGACTAGTTCTAGACCAAAGATGATAAGTTAGTACCATACAAGGCCATGGTGGACATTTTATAGTAGCAAGATGCCCACATTTAGTTTGAACACATACCTCAAGCTAATAACAGGACAAAAGATGCCATGGTTACCATTGGTTCTTTTATTTATCATACAGACAAGGTAAAAAATTATTAGTTCTTCATTGAACATCTTCTAGCAACTACTCATGAACATTCAACCATTGAAATTAACTATGACATTATTGGTCCTAGGTCTATTTGGTATTCAAACTTATATAACTAACTTCATGACCAAATACTTCCACCATACCTTTCATGAAAATAAAAAATATATTTCAAACACCAAACCTCTTGATATACCCTACTTGGCCTAGCCTATTTACCATAGAATCTTTGATGGAACTATGCTTTGTTGTTTGAATTTAGCAAAAGTCACATTAGTGTTGAGAGAAGTTAATGAAGGAGTTTGTGAAGCCCACACTAGCGGGTCTATCCTTTCTAAAAATCTCCTACATAATGGTTATTATTGGCCAACCATAGAATTAGATGTAACTAATTATGTAATAATATGTAACAAATGTCAGAGGCATATAAATTTGATTCATGCTCTGGCTAGAACACTCAAACCAATGAATACACCATAGGTGTTTTCAATGTGCAAACTTGATTTCATAGGTAATATTAACCCTACCTCCTCATATGGACATAAATATATCCTTACCACCACCAAGCATTTCACTAATTGGGTTGAAGATATACCCCTCACATGACTATAAAACAAAATTACAAATTCATCTTCAACCATCTCATCTACCACTATGGTATCCCATCTGACATTATATCTAATAATGGTGGATTGTTTAAGAACAAAGATGTCAAAGCACTCTATGTTGAGTTTAACATCACCCAACATGTTTCCACTACATATTAACCATAGGGTAATGACCAATAAAAGGTGTCTAATAAGATCATTGCCAACATTCTTAAAAATATTTTCAATGATGTTGGTCATGATTGGCACTTACCTATCTTTCATGCCCTTTGTGATTACCATACTAATTAACATAATCCAATAGGAACCATAACATATTCACTTGTATATGTAACTGAGGCCATTATTTCCATCAAGGTTGATCTACCTTCTCTATATATTGCATTGAACCACATCCTTGATGATAAGGATTACAAAGTATCTTGCCTATAAGAGCTAGATTTACTAGATAAAAAATGCATGGATGCTATTAATAGCCTTCAAGCATATCATAACCAACTACATGGTTAGTATAACCATCATGTCAAACATAGAGAGTTCAATCTTGGTGATCTTGTCTTTAAAGAAAACTAGAAGAACACCATGACTAATAAAAATAAGAAAGGCAAGTTCAAGCCTAATTGGATAGTCCCATATGTCATTGTTGCTAATTATGGCTTTAAAAATTACAAGTTAGCTACATCTAATAGAGATGAACTTGATGATCCCATGAACATAATACAACTAAAATGTTATTTCACTTTAGAGACTCAATGTATTGTCTATGGGGATCATTTATGTCATACTATAATATCACCTTCATTGTACCATATCATATACCATATACCATTCCTTCCATACCTTCCCTATTGACCAAAGTTGTTTTACCCACCATTTTTGACCTTAGTTTTGATCTGTTGGTTCTTTAAACACCTTCAAAGATGGGATTTAGATGAAGTTTCAGTAGTTGATTCATTATTTCATAAAGAGGTAGTATCCAGGGTAGTATGACCATAGTTTAGCAATTGCATTCTTCATTAATGTCACATTATATATCATTCCAAATATTATCAATTATAACTTCCTTTGGTAAAATTAGTATCACTTACCTATGCTCTTTTTTCCTCATTATAACCACCTTTGGGTAAATTAGGAACAATCCCATTTCATCCACATTACCACATACCTATGATATACTGTGCCATTTGCCTAATTCCTAAACTTGTTGTTACCTAGTTAGATTCTTCTATTGTAAGGAAGAACTATAGTGACTTGAGATATCATGTGAGACTAAGTAGGCAATGCTCAATTCATGTTGAGGTCAACTTAGTCACCCCTTTTCCCATGCTCTCATCATTTTGTGATCATTTTAAAGTTAAATACTCTTGTCATTTTATGAGTACTTTCAGTTTGAGTTCTCTTACCATTGTGAGAGCATATTTAATCCACACTCTCATTATTTTGTGATTTGGACCATTCTATATCTTGTAATTCTTGATAAAGTTGACATGATTCCAAAAACATTTGCAAATTTTTTTAAAACCCTAAAAATCATAAAATCATGAAATTTTTCTTAGAATTGTCATGCAAGATATAAAGCCATCAAAAGTTTCTAGGATGGGCCATCTTTTCTATTTAGCTCAATTTATAGACCGCCATGGTCTTTTTCCTCCCATTTATGGGAGAATTACATCAACCTGAGGTCTAGAAGGACTATGTAGGTACCATTTGGATACATGGGGTATCTTGAGCTAGCTTTACCATACCTTCTTTTCTTTTTCAACCGCTTTGTTCCCTTAAGTATTTTGGGATCCCTAGTTATTTCATAGGTAACCACTTATCCTTTAGTTTCCCCATCTTTATTGGCCTTAACCATACACTCTCACCAATTTGCGAGTTTATATTATGAGCATTGTGCATTTAAATTTGATTCACTAATGACCACTTAGATTTTCCTATGCTCTCACTATTTTTCAAGCAACCATTTCCAATGTTCTTGCCATTTTATGAGTTATTTATGCTCTCACCATTTTTTGAACTCATTCTCCTTATAAACCTTAGATGTAGTAGACACTATGAATCATCAATTTAGTTCATTTGTGGATACTCATATTTTATTTTTTAGTGTGGTTTTAGCCTAAACCATACTCTTTTGCTTGTGAGATTATTTATGATGACACTTTAATAATTGTGAAATTTATCCCTCTTTTTATACACACTCGCAATTTTGTGAGATAATTTCTATTTTCTTGTACACAACAATTTTGTTTCCTTATCATCAATTTTTTTATATCCCATACCCTGGGAAAACAACATTTATCCCAAATTTTATTTTGGATCTTGTGTTCATGGGACTATGTAGGCATCATCCCCATGCCTAATACATTTGGAGTCAGCTCTACTACCACTTCATTTTCTTCTATTCCCCTCATTATATTTTTGTGTGTCATTGTTCCCTATTTCCTAGAGGCAACATTGTTATCCTTTTGTTCTTGTGTTGTTATACCCATGTCATTTTTATCTAGCTTAGGGGTCACCCTATTGCTAAGAGTAACACCTCTATTACACATGTATGAACAATTTCTATTATGTTTATACTAACATTATGATCAACCATTGTTTGTATTTTGCCTTTGTTTATTTAAGATAGTTTGTTTGATTCACTTTTCTTTGCTTTGGATTGTTTCTTTATTTTGATTGTTTTATTTTATTTATTTGCAGCGATGTTTTTTTGTTTATTGGTGTTTTGTTTTTTGTTATTATTTGTGTTTGTTTATTTGTTTGTCTTGTATTGTTTTTATTTTCCTTCTTTTCCTTTTTGTTTCTTGGTTGTCATAGGATTTTTACACTTTATTTACACTTGAGTCTTTATTACCCATATCTTGTACTTGAGTTGTGAATTAATGTATGTTCCTACGCTTAATTTATTGCAGCATATTCACTTGGGATTTGATTTTTCATATATTACACCTAAGTGATGTGTACTTACATTTAAAATGAGTTTTCCGTGCTTTGGATACATATTGTTATTATAGTTGACTATAACTATGATAAATAATATCCCAAGCTATAGTAAAATCAAGCCGAAAAATCTATCAGACAATGTGGTCAGTAGTAGTTCCTCCTATTCACAATTGGTAAATTCCTAACCTACCCCAAATACTACCCAAATTTAGAGTAACTAAATCACAAATGAATAGTAATCCTTGTTAGTTAGGATCCTTTGTGTTGGATTACTCTTACTCTATGAGTATGGATTCAGTATGTAAGCCCCCTTTCCTAATTTTCCCTACTCAAGAAAAAATGATTTTTATCATGTTTCCATTTACCCTATTAGGGCAAACTATTATGTCAATGACTATAACTGCCTTTGGGAAACTCATTATTTTTTTTATTTATCCACTATATTAGGGCATTTTTAGTGTGCTAGTGATTATAACCACTTCGGGAAAATCAATACTTTTTAATTTATCTTCTCTACTAGGGCATTTTTAGTGTGTTAATGACTATAAATACCTTTGTGCAAATCATTATTTTTATCTACCTGATTAGGGCACTTATTATGCTAATGATTATAACCACCTTTGGGAAAATCATTATTTTTATATGCCCTACTGAGGTACCTCATTGTGCCACTGATTATAATCACCTTTGGGTAAATCAATATTTATACCCCCATTACATATAGGTCATACCATTTTTTTTCTTTTCAAAGGAATGTTCAACAACCTTATTTTCCACTCACTGCCTTGAGGGGGCATCCAAGGCTCATCCATTACCTTCTGAGGCATTGGCCAAGGGATTAATGACTTTCTCATTCTTTGAGAACATGTTACCATGTTTGTATCTTGAAACATCTTCCCAAATAGGGGAAAACTATAGACACTTCATTTTGGCCACAATTGTGTTCCAACCAAACTTTAGATTGATTTATACCAAATAGTGTAAATTAAGCCTAAGAATAACCAAATGTCTCAATTTCATCTACACATCAAACATTAGTAGTTAGAACCATGTTAAGGCATCCCTATTTGGGGTATTATCCTATATCCAATAATAACCTTGCATGTATTCATATCTATTTAACTTACAACCTAGCAAATTGATAGTTTGGCTTTTGGACCCATTAAACGGGGAATTTACACAATTCCTAAAGTGCAAAAATGTTAAGCAAAATGAATTAAGTAAGAAAATAAAATAAAATTCTTAAGTGAAATTTCCATGTGCAATTAGTGAAAATGAGTTCATGGTGATGTCATCATCCTCAAAGTCAAGGAATTAAAAATATCTTCCTTAAAGCCTTAAGTTCAAAAATGGAGAGCCATGCAAAATAAATGGGATCTCTATCCCAAATATTAATTTTTTTTCCCTTCCTTAACTCAACCATGGTTAATTATAACCTAACTACACTTGGATTAGAGTTAGTTTGAACTATAAATAGAAGGCTTCACCCATAGTTCAACAATCTCCTTTGGTGTAATGTTATCATGCAAAAATACCTTTAAAGAGCCCTTTTATATAATGTTATAATGTTCATTTGTTGAAAGAGGTAAACATAAAATCTAAGCCAAATATAAATCCAAGCACAACATTTCTAAGGTGATAAGGAGATATGATGGAAGGAACACCATTTCCATAGACTCTTTAAGCACACGACTGAGCACATTCCTCTATGGCCAACATACAACTCTTTCTCTCAAGGATAGTAAATAAAGTCTGCTTTGTCTTCTATTGATAATTGTATTATTTTCTTGCTCCTTGAGTGTCCAAGCTTGATGTGTTAGCTTTATTAGTGTGTTTTTATTTAGTTTTCATCATACTAACACGATAATAACAACCCTCTTAGATTCCTATTGATCATAGAAGATGCATGATATGTATCATGTCATCACATAAAAGTAGAAGTGTTTATGATAAATATAATGTCATCACAAGATCAACAGATAATCCTAGATGTATCCAAATAAATCATATAGAGTCATACAATAACATGAAATTTCATGGAATTGACACACATAGACAATCATATAAACATATATGATAACACACAATGTCACACGTATAAGAGTCACAGAGAAAAATCATTTCCATAAAGAGTAAGATTCAAACAAATGAGGAGTCACACAATGTAATACATAATTAAAGATCACAAGATGTAACACAAAGCAACAATAAACATGCATAAAATAAGTAAGGATAATCTATGCAATCAATGCATATCATCATTGTGTATAGAAAAATATAGTATCCATAGAAATCGAATTCTTAGTTTGGGTAAGAGAAAGTCATGTGTAATCAATGCAAATAACTAAATATGATAAATGAAATGGTTATATAAATATGTAACATATGTATAAAAGGTACCCTTTGGTTTTAGTAATATCTTACATTTGAATATCAATGTCATATATAGCTTGTATGTCCTGCATCACACTCATGTATACCATGAAATTAATGTACATAGATAGACTGGATATATAATATACTATATGTGATAGATCATAAATAAATCATGCAAACTATCAATATATGGCATGTATAGGTCATAGTTTTTATTTTTTAAATATTTTGATATTTTTAATATTTTCAATATTTTTTAAGTTACTGTATTTTAGATTTTTTTTAAATATACGTAATATTGATTCTTAGCAATGATCCCATCAACTGGATTCCCTAATGTATGTCTTGGGTCAATCATGGAAAATATTACCTATCATGGGTGAGTAATAATACATGTATTTATATCAAAATATGAGAATGATATGATGTTTTAACATATTAATCTTGTTCATCATAGACCATATGATCACATGTATTTTTGTGTAACTCTAATACCCATAGTATGATATGGATTTTAATGTATAGTATTTGAGTGTGTCTTTGTCCATTATAAAACATGAGTAGCTTGTATAACTAGATTTAAGCGTGATTGAGTATGTAATGTCTATTGAGCTATATTAGACCTCTGATGTAATGGATGTTAAAGTATTAGTATCCAAGGAAAATCAATTAATTTTTTTTACTTATTATATAGAATAAACCTATATAGGTTGTATAATGGGTTATGGTGCATCTTTTTTATGGAATGTATGTGACTGAATAGGATACTTAAATGTTATACATGGAACCATAACCAATCTATTATTATGTAAATAATTCATGCATCTATTTATTAAATATAGTATTGCTCAAATATTATGTATCTAAGGATATATGAACAACATGTAAAATTCACCAATGCTGGGTATAACTAAGAATAAACTAGCAACTATTGTAGGACCTACATTAAGTGATAATATAATCCTCCTAAGATGGTTTTTTCTCTTTCCATAGAATATTTTTACGATATTTTTTGTATCCATCAAGTCTTTCTATGTATATCCAAGACTAATAAGAAATTTAATAGTGTAAATAATTTTAATTGAACCATTATCTACCATGACACTATGTATAGGCTATTAATCAATGTAGGTGCACATAAACAATGACACATATATGGAATCATTGTCAAAAATCTAATGATCCTCAAATGTGATAGTGGGTTTGTGTATTTGTATACTTTAAATTGTGCCAATATTACCATTGAAAAGATAATCCTCTTCAGTCCTAAAAGCATAATATGTTAAAGGAGGACATGAATTTTAATTCATATGCACTTCAAGAATAGTGTTAGTCTCTTGTTCTTCATGATTTGGAAAGGGGTGAAAAAATATTTTCAATTTTACATTCCCATTACCCTATTTCCTTGAATCGATTGTAGATGAATTAATCTTAAGAATTTTCTCATCTATCAAATTTTGTATCTTATTTTAAATTGATTAATTTATTATTTGAATTCCCTACGCATCTATGATAATTTAAATATGCATTACTATCAAAAAATTTAAATGTATTCCTACTCATATCAATCTCTTTTTTGGTAGGGAGAGATATGAGATTGTACTCAAGTAACATCTGTAGCATCTTATGAGGAGGCACAAGTAATTGTGAAAATTGGCTAATTTGAGGTGCTAGTAAAAAAATCCAATTAGTAGGCTATGACACTACATCCTTAGTATTAATCACTTTTTAGTTTGAATTTGGTTTACTCTAAAATTTTTCACCAGAAGTGGTTGAAGGGTTGGACCCATACCTTAAATTATTCATTGAAAAGAGCTTAATTTTGTATTACTTGACCATGTGGAATAAGTCATAAAAATATTGGAAGCATTTGAGCATAATGGACTCATGTAATGGGACAAGCAATATTTGGTTGAATGTGTCTTAAAACTCCTTATCAACCATTGGATTTGACATCATAGAGAGCATAGTATTTTAATGAATCACATATTCAATAATAAGCTCATTGGGTCCTTGTTTAAGTTTTAAAAATTTAGAATAGGATATATTCTCACTAATGTTAATTGAAAAGTGTAACTAATAATTGATCAACTAAAGGATTAAAGGCATGATCTGATTGGAAATGGAGGTCATAGAACCATTGTAAGTTGTATTTTAGAATCTTAAAAAATGATTTAGTCAATAAATTATCATTAGACACATAGTTCAAACATGTTTTTTGATAATATTGAAGGTGTTTTTCTAAATTTCACTTACCATCATATAATGTGATATTAGGTGATACAAACCTTATTGGTAAGGGATAATCTAAATTATTATAGGCTAATGGATTATAGTAATAAATGAGAATCAGTGTCATGGCCCACCTATAATAACATTGTTCTAATTTTAAAACCTTTGTTTAAACATCTAAAATTGTTTGCATAAAGATCTGAGAATTATGCATAGAAATTTATGTACCATTGGATGGTGTTGCATGAGTAACAAGACTAGAAGGTATGAAAGTATGTATGGAAATCACATGTGTAAATATATGTGTAGACATAAGAATAATATAAGTAGTAGTAGTCTAAAAACATATTTTAGATTCAATATCTCTAAATGTTTATTAGTATTAGTGATAGGATTGTGTTGTTACTCCTCATGTGTGACAACCTTAGCGTTATTTTTCATTTAATCTATAGTTACATGTAACAACGCATGATGCAAGTGTGGATTCAAATGAATATATTAAGTTAATTAGTTTGATATATTTCATTGAATTTATCATCCACATTAATTATTTCTTTCATTATGAAGATGAATTAAATATTTGAAGTATATATGGGAACCAAAAATTAAAAATCATATCTTGAAACCTTAATACATATATTTCAAACCCTAAGATATAAGAATGAAAACCTAAAGGAACCTAAGGTTTTTGTTGTGTTCAAGACAAGGAATGAGTTTACTAGTATGTTTTATCTTATTTTGGATATGGTGGTCTAAATAATCCAAAACATTGAGTCTAATTTAGATTGTATAATCTATGTCTAAATTAATAAAATATAAATTAACAATAGAGTATAACTAACTTATTACATTTTAATATTTATGTAAATAACGTAGAAGATATGATACTTAGCTTGTTTACATTATGTTTAGGTTTGTGTCAGTGTACGATTATCAAATAGTCTATGCAAGATCTATGTGTTGATTTAGATCAAGAAATAGATTGTGAAAATTGGCAAGTTAACTCTAATGATTCTTGGATACCTGAGGAGACTTATGTTGATTTTTGATACTTTATATCATTGCACATGTGTCTGCAAATGAAACTATGTATTTAGACTCCTTCATACCTATATGAATAACTCTATTTTCCTTACCTTTAACTCAAAACCCTAGATTTCACTTTTGAGACCAATGTGACCTAGAAAAAGGGATTTAAAATGATGGGCTGAACTAACCTCAATGACCCCCCAATTGGGTGGCTAAGCACTGCCTACATTCCAATACTTTTAAGAGGTCTCAAACCATACATAATTATCCCACCTATTTATGTGTGTGCATTTAATATAATAATAACATGTTGTGCAATATTTATTATGACATTTGATACTTTAAAACCTATGATTTTGACATTATAATGGTATTTATAATTAGCTTCCCTTGTTCCTATCAATGTGTATATGTTTTTTTATTCATAGATAGATGATTTTAAATGTGTATGTCTAGTTAAATCTTTAGGTAATTTCCATATGAACCCAAAATTGAAACATATGATCTAACCCAAAGGAATCATTTAAAATTGTTCAAATAGTTGTTAAAGAGTGTGTGGATGAGTCTAGCCAAAGTACATGGCTCTAGAACTAAATCCTTCTAACTATGGCCAGAGATGTGTAGAGAGAAATAAATAATGATTTGATATCAGGAAACAGTCAATGTAAGTTTATAAATTATTCATATAAATACTTGGAAATTTTTTGTATGAATAATGGTAATCTAGGAAGGTTGGGAACATAGATAAGTGAATGGCTAGGATAAAGTGGTATCAAGAGTTGTTTGTGTGTACAAAAGTCATGTATACTAAGGCTTGGTCAAAATTGACATTATCAAGTGTTTAATACATAATATGAGTGTTTACAGTAGCATTAATGATACATGTAAATTCTCCTACCCTATTTTAATCACTTTCCACACTTTAATGATCCTCAAGTTTTTCTATCAATATAACTATGGAATTTGAGTTTCAACTAGGATAGGGGGCATATCAATGATATAATCATATATTTTGGTGATTTTAACATTTGAATGATATTTTCCCTTCTCAAATTGCCTTTTTATTTTTATTTTGTTTTGATATCTTTGATTCTAAAAAAATAAGTTTTTATATTTTTCCTCCTTTATGTAGATTTAGAATACCAAAAATGGTTGTATAAGATGACTAACACAAGAGATCTTAGACCTAGCCACTAAAGAGAAAAATTAGAGACTCATAGACCCATAATTTATAAAAGTACATAATGGTATGTCCTACCTAATTGTGCCTCAAGTGAAACATAGGAAAGGGAAAGATGAGGACTTTGAAGGGCCTATATAATATAATATGATACATATTTGACCAAAAGAGGGGAGTTTTTTACTTTAGAAGAGACTTGGCATGAAGGGAGTTTTAAGTACATGGAAATGTAAATCAAATTGCATAATAAGTGTAAAAGGATGAATATAATCCCATGAGGAAAGGTAATATGTAGAGGGACGGTAGTAATGTCACTAGATAAGTCATGTAAACCTATAATAGGTCTAGCACAAGAAAGGATAGATGTAAAAACTAAGAAGGGAAGATAAAACCAAGGATGGAAAACATGAGAAAAGTAAATTACGAAAGAACCACAAAGGATGCAATGGTTAAATAAATCCAAGAGAGGAAAGATATACTAAGAATTAAAATTACCAACAAATTAAAATTGACACAAGTGTATAATAAACCAAAGAGGGTGATACAAGTATTTTGAATATATCAAATAATCTCAAATTACACAATGACTAAATAAATCCAAGAGGGAGATATATGAAAAGTAAATATACCAAAGAATCATTAAATGGTTGAATAAACCCAAGAGGGAGAAAAAATAATAAAATGTAAAATATAGTGAAGTTAAGAAAATGATACATGAAAAGTAAAGAGTGATAAATAATCAAGTGATATAGATAATTATATAATATAAAATAAAATGTAAAATAAAATATATAACTACTCACACATGTTTCAAAATATCATTACATCCATTATGAATAACATCATAAAACTTTAATTAAAATTAATTATATGACTTAACCATAGTATATTATACTCTATCTAAAATCCATGCAACCATGGTATCTTATAATCTCTTTAAATTCATGAAACTATGGTCTCTTCTACTATCTTTGAAATCCACAAAAGGAAAACTTTATGAATGGATTCAATAGAGAACACAATTATGGCAGGACTAGGAGGATGTTGATACTCCAACTAACATTAAGATATAAGGGCATGAAAATATTTTAGTCAAAGAGAATATTCCTCCTTATGAAAATAATGTGATTTTTATAGAAGATCCTAGTGCTCTTGTCTATAAAAATTAATGATACCCTGATGATATGCTTCAAAATCCTTCATGGAGTGAGAATAACACTCATGCCAAATAATTTTCAATTTTTATGGGACATGTGTATGAGTTTCCTTTTTAATGTTATCAATTTATCTTAGGAGGTAAAGGTGGTGAATCACAATGAAGCATCTCTCAATATTTTTAGTAGGCTAAAAAAAACATCATATAACTAGTAATAGTACCATTAAAGTCACAAATGCTCCTAGGTGAGGAAGACACGTGTAAATATCGATTATCCATCAAATCTTCTTGACCTTGGAACTTATTTATCTTAAAATTTATCTTATGTACTTCAAAATTCTAGACAAGTGTCCAAAACCCTTATGCCATGTGCAATATTATACCATATGGTGAAACCCTAAGTTTTGCATCAAATGATTTGGTGTAATTGGGTATGGTGGTAGAGACAACATCTAATGTGGAATAATAGTCTCCATAATATGGAACCTCACATAAGAGACCAAATCAATGTTATTTTTTAAAAATGCCACTAGGAATATTATAATGAAATAAAACACAATAATGCATGTCAAAGAAAGAAAGAGCAGTCATTTTTATATTAGAATTGAAATATGTTCATTGTATGGAGGATTGATAATTTAATATTTACACATGATATTTTATTTAATAACCAAAAAAATATGGGTCACCTAACATATAACCATAATCATAGTCTGGAGTGATAGGATCTGCATGGAGGGATTAAAACACAATATCACTAGGAGAGGAAGTCTTAGTAATAGGTTATTTAGTAAGTGTTTATATTATGTGGATATATTAAATATCCCTATTTAAATAGAGAGGTCACAAATTAGGAGGAAATTGAGCTATGATATAATGGGGAATATCATAATTTCTAATTATTCATCATCATTTAAATCAAAAATGTTTGGGGGGACATTCCCCATAATCTTGGCATACTATAACCTATTAATAATTTGATGAGATAAATAAAGTTTTGATACTCATGAAATGGGATACATGTAAAATTTTCAATGATTGGTATATTTAAAACACTATTTTGTTAGAATTTCTCAGAGTTTCAAGGTTTTGTATCACTTTGAACTTTTTGACAACTCCTAAGTATGGGACCTTGATGTTTTGGCATTTAAAATAATATATCAACCTCATGGGATGAGTTTAAGAGTGGAATATAAATATATTATAGGAAATTATAAATTTTAAGATCATAACTTTCATCCTAACCATTCTACCGAGTATCATGATAGGAATCTAAATGCACCCTATAAGATAAATTTATCTTTAGTAATATCCATGGAATGTGCTTCAAGTCATTTTAAGTTTATTTGTTGAGTATCCAATGGATTTTATAAAGGATAAATAAGTAATACAAGCTATTAAAACTTCATAAATGATGGTTTTATTCACTTGGGCATCACCAACTCATATAATAATTAAAATAGGAAGATCACACATAAGAAGAAGAATTTATTCAAGAATGATAAGATGAAAAATAATTAGGCAAGGTGCCAAAAAAGTGACGTGAAAATACTTATAAAAGATAAGACACTCTAATTAAGTGGGAAAACTAAATGTTTTTAACATCAAGGACCTATAAAACCACATGTAGAAAACATGATCTTAGGCTATTAAGCAAAGTATATAGATCATCCCATGAAGGTTATAAGTAACTAAAATTATAAGGATCCTACCTTCCCATGATGTTTACCCACTCCTTAATACCCCAATGGATCTACTAATCAAATACAATAACTGGGTACTTGTGTGAAAATTCATGTAGTTATTTTATCCTATTTTGGATTTGGTGGTCTAAACAAGCCAAAAATTTGAGAATTATTCAGATTATATAATCTATATAAAAATTGATAAAATATAAATGTAACCGTAGATTATAAATATATTTTTTAAATTTAATATAAATGTAAATGACATAGAAGATAAGTTACTTATATTTTTTAGGTTTTGTTTTGGTTTGTGGCCCTACTCAATCATCAAATAGGCTCTACAAAGGCTTTATGTTGACTCACATCAAGAAACATACTATGAAACTTAGCAAGATGAGTTTGGTATTACTTGGACACCTATGGTAATTGGATACATCTATGATATATAATATTCATTTGTGAAACTTGTGTTGATATATAATATTTTAGTTCATTTCTCTTGTGTATACAATTGTCTCTTATGTATTTAGATACCTTCAAAACTATGTGAATAACTTTTTTTCCCTCAAAACCCTAGCTTTCACTCTTGATACGAATTGAACTTGGAAAAATGAGTTAGAAAGGATGGGTTGAGATGACTTCAACCATCCCACTTTGATTCATTAATAATTTCTTACATTTCAATAATTTGAAGAGGGATCAAACCACATGTAGTTCTCTCACCTATTTGTGTGTGTATAATTAGTGTAATAATAACATGATGTGAAACCCTGAGTATGGCTCTTGACACTTGAAAACCTATGATTTTGACTTTCCAAATGTATTCATATTTATCTCGATACCTTCTCCTTTGAGGGGTTTCATATTTTCAATATTTAGGGAAGATTATTTTAATTTCCTATTATTTGTCAATGATAGATATTTTCTAGATCAATGCTAGATATATAGGTTTAGGCTTGATATGTATATATAGTTGAATCTTTGGATAATTTACCTAAAAATTGACATGAAAAACATATAAGTGGACCCAAAATAAGGATTAAATTTATGAAAACAATCATTAAATGGCATGTGGATGAGTCTAACTAAGGTAGACATCTTCAGTAACTAGATTCATCTAACTATCATTAGAGGTATCCATAAATTAAGAAATATTAATATGAGATTAGGATATAATCTATGTAAGATGATAAACTATTCAATTAGAGCCTATGGAAATATTTTGTATGAATAATGATAATTTAGGAAGGTCATAACCATATATAAGTGAATGGATAGGAGAGAGCATGAACAAGATTCAATTGTGTATGTACAACTCATGTATAGTAAGGTTTTTTCAAAACTAACATTTTCAAGTGTCTAATATCAAATATGAGTGTTTACATTCCCCTACCCCCCCCACCCAATTTTATTATGGTGACTATAAGTGTGACATTAAAAGGATAGAGTGAAATACTTGAGTGTAACCATGGTGGATGTCATTCGATACACTCTGAGTGCTGAGATTTTTCCATGAAAAACTTCTAATGAAACATGAAAAAATCAATGTCCACTTATGATATAAAATTTGAAGTAAAAAATTGAACATATTTTAAATTTTTATAGAAAGAAAAAAATACACTATATATATGTTAACCAAGTTTCCTTTTGGAATCAATGGAAAATGGGGGTGATTATGCCCCATGGATATTCTAGTGTTAAAATCCATGTGTTGAGTTGAATATTTACCAACCCTCATTAGACTTGAAGAAGTTTTTAAAATTTAAATCACATAGATCCTTAACCACACTATCCATTATATGTTTTTCTTGATAATGGGACCCACCATGGGTTCCAAAAATATCTAAGAAAAAATTGATTATCTGAGTATGTTTTTTGAAACATTTATTGCATCTAGATTTTACGATTCAATATAAGTAATGATTGAGTATAGTTGAGTAAAAACCAATTAAATAAACATGTTGAATGACTCATATATAACCTAAATTTTTCCCCACTCTTATAAATTATGTAATCTAAATCATATAACATATGCCCTAAAAAACATAATATTTGTGAAATGTCAACATATGTCATGTATATTCCCCTAATATGATAACCTACATAACTTGAATCATGTAATCCATGTAATAATATCATATAATCTATAAATTTTCATCCATAATCATGTATAATATCTAATATATGCCTTGGATATGCCCCCATTATGCGTCAAATATATAATAAACTTTGTAAACATGTAGTATTTTGTGCCAAAAATCTTGAATTTATTACTATAAAGGGCTTAGTATATAAAGTAGGTCCATTGTGTATGTCCCTCTTTTGAAATGATGAATGTATCATATGAATTAATCATCTCAAATTAAAATATTTATACACATAATGTTATATATAAAAATATGTAAGTATGTAAAGCATGTGTTAACATGACTAGATTATGTCATCATATTAATATTAGATTGTTTGAGCATATATGAAAGATTTATCCTAATGAATACAAGTGTCATGTCAAGATATATATAATAATGAGACATGCATTAAATAGTCATCATAGTAATGATCATAGAAATATTGAGTAATAACTATGTAGAAGATGCATGATATGTATCATGTCATGGCATAGAAGTAGAAAAATGTGTGATATATATCATGTCATCTAAAGATCATAAGATAATCTTGGATGTATCCACATAAATAAAATGTATTCATATAATCACATGCAATTTTATGGCCATGACACACATAATAAATCATATAAACATGCATGATAAAACACAATGTCCCATAAATAAGAGTCACATCGAGTCACATATAAAAATTATTGTCATGCAAATTAATATTCAAACAGATGAGGAGTCACACAATGTAATACACAATTAAAAATATAAACAATAACACAAAACAAAAAACAATCATACATATCATAAGTAAGGTTAATCTACATAATAAATGTATATCATCATTATGGATAGAAAAATAGAGTATCCATAGAAATAGCAGTTTAAGTAGTATGGGTAAGAGAAAGTCAAGTAATCAATGTAAATAACTCAATATGATCAATGAAATAGTTATATAAATATGTAACATGTGTAAAATATACCAATAAACCTCCAGTATAAGCATGCCCCCAATGTATGAAAGGTAGCCTTTGAGTGTAGTAATATCTTGAATTTGAATATCAATATCATATATAGCTTGTATCTCCTACATCACACTCATCTATACAATGGAACCAATGTGCATAGATAAACTAGATATATAATATACAATATGTGATAGATCATAAATAAATCACGTACACTATCAATACATGCCATGTATAGGTCATAGTTTTTATTTCTTCAATATTTTGTTTTTTTAATATTTTTAATCATTTTTAATTTTTTGTATTTTAGATATTTAATTTAATCTACATTATATTGATGCTTAACAATGATCCCATCAAGGGGATGCTTTAATGTATGTCTTGGGTCAATCATGGTAAATATTACCTATTATGGGTGAGTGATAATACATATATCTATATTATAATATGAGAATCATATGATGTTGTACCATATTAATCTTAGCCATCATAGACTATATGATCATGTGTATTTTTGTGTAAATCTAGTACCTGTAGTATGATAAAGATTGTATCGTGTAGTATTAGATTGTGTTTTTGTTTATTGTAAAATATGAGTAGCTTGTATAACTAGCTTAAGACGTGATTGAGTAGGAAAAATATATTGATCTATAAAATCTCTGATCTAATAGATGTTGAAGTATTGGTCTCCGAGGAAAATCAATTACTTTTTTTTTTAAACTTCTTACATAGAGTAAACTTGTATAGGTTGTATAATGGGTTATGGTGCATCCTTTTGATGGAATGTCTATGAATAAATAATATACCCATATGGTATACCTATAACCATAACCAATCTATTATTATGTATATACTACACACATCTATGTATTAAATATGGTACTTCTCAGAGCTTATGAATCTAAGGATATCCCAACAACATTTCAAATTCACCAATGTTGGGTAGAACTAAGAATAAAGTAGAAACTATTATATCACCTACCTTAAGTGGTACTATAATTCTCCTAAGAGGGTTTTTTCTCTTGTCATATAATATGTTTACTACCTTTTTTTGTATCCATCAAGTCTTTCTGTGTATATCCAAGACTAGCAAGAAGTTTCATAGTGCAAACAATTTTAATTGAACCATTATCTACTATGATATTATGTATAGGCTATGAATCAATGTAGGTGAACATAAATAATAACACATATATAAAATCATCATCAATAATCTAATGCTCATCAACTGTGATAGTGGTTTTGTGTATTTGTATACTTTCAAGTGTGCCAATAATACCATCCAAAGGATGATCCTCTTCAGTCCTAGAAGCATAATATATCAGAGGTGGATGTGCATTGTAAGTCATATGCACTTAAATACTAGTGTTAGTCTCTTGGCTTTTATATTTGGAAAGGGGTTAGAAACTATTTTCAACTTTACATTCCATTGCCCTATTTCTTTGAATCGATTACAAATGCATTAATCTTAGGAATTTTTTCATCTATCAAATTTAGTATTTTATGTTATAAATTGAAGAATTTAGTATTTGAATTCCCTACACATCTATGATAAATAAAATATGCATTACTATCAAATAATTTAAATGGTTTCTTACTCATATCAATATATTTTTTCTAGGGAGAGATATGATATTGCACTAAAGTAACTTATGTAGCATCTTATGAGGAAGCACAAATAATTGTGAAAACTACCTAATTTGAGGGGTTGGTATGAAAATCCAATTAGTAGGCTATGACACTACATCCTTAGTATCAATCAATTTTTGATTAAATTTAGTTTACTCTAAAAATATTCACCATAAGTGGTTGAAGGGTTGGACCCATACTTTAAATTATTAATAGAAATGATCTTAACTTCGCATTCCTTGGCCATGTGTCATAAGTCATCAAAATACTAGAAGTGTTTGAACATAATGGACTCATGTAGTGAGACAAGCAAGATTTGGTTGAATGTGTCTTATAACTCATTATCAACCATTGGATTTGTCATATTAAATAGCATAGTCTTGTAATGAATCACATATTCAATAATAGGCACATTGGGTCTTTGCTTAAGTTTTAAAATTGAGAATAAGACATCTTATCACTAATGTTAATTGAAAAGTGTACTAATAATTGATCAAGAAAAGGATTAAAGGTATGAACTGATTACAAATGGAGGTCATAGAACCATCACAGGGATTTTTTTTAAGACTTTTTAAAAATGACTTAGTCAATAAATTTTCATTAGACACATAGTTCAAACATGTTGCTTGAAAAAATAAAATGTGTTGTTCTAAATCACACTCACAATCATATAATGTGATATTAGGTGACACAAACCCTATAGGTAAGGGATGATATAAATTTTTAGAGTTTAATTTATTATAACAATAAATG
Source organism: Torreya grandis (assembly GCA_037957365.1). Classification (NCBI taxonomy): domain Eukaryota; kingdom Viridiplantae; phylum Streptophyta; class Pinopsida; order Cupressales; family Taxaceae; genus Torreya; species Torreya grandis. Next base: position 807,229 of record JARHVA010002161.1, read on the forward strand.
ATTATTAGTAGTGTAGACACATAAATCTGATTACCAATGACCTCTGACCAGGCTTTTGACCAATTTCCACCTAAAGTGCACAATTTGGCCTAAAAATACAAATACATTAAATGAGTTTAAATTGATATATTCAAGTGCCAATTTTGGATAGAGTATCACTAAATAGGTAAATGTAATTTATGGGTCAACTAACTTTGATTAGATCATTTCGAGTCAAAATTCCAATTTTGCACTTAGGTACTTTGGATTGCTCTTTTCTATCAAATCTCTTACATGAGACATGTGCCTTTGTTATTTGGTGTTAGTAACATCTTGAATAGGAAAATGGATCCAATGCATATGACATTGACTTCCAATTCTAATCTAGTCAAATTTTGGATCAATATCAAGACATTTTAACCAATTTGATTAATTTGTACACCAAAAGCCAAAATTTGCACTAAAGTTGACTAATTATGTTTTAGGCTAATTAAAAAAATTATGGACTTAAGTTAATTTTACATGGAACTTTTTTAATAAATATTTATTGTAAATTAATTTTTATTAACTACATCATCAGGTGACATCATCATATGGGGTGGCATTTATAAGCCATAAATACATAAAATATCAAGATTATGGGTCTCACATGCCTCATTAAGACCCTCCATGCCTCATTAATACCATACATCCTCTATCCCAAATATTAATGGGGATATTTATATAATAAATTTCATATTAGGATTTATTTCATGGCCACATATCTCAATCTTGAGATGGACAATCATGGTTGATCCTTAAACCATTCCAAAAATCTATAAATAGGAGGCCTTGCCTATTTAATTTTAAGCTCTTTAATTCCAAAATTATAATTCCTAAATGAATTAAAAAATCAATACATCTTAGTGTTATAATTCTAAATTGTTGATTCAAGCCAAGCCAAAGCCAAATGTGCCAAGAGGAGATGAAGGTAGACACACTCCATTGAAGAAGATCTCTTGAAGCACAAACCAAGTATGCCAAATAAGAAGAATTTTGAAGAAATAAAGTGTTTTGTAATAAATTTGTATTTTTTTTCTTATTTATTATTTCTTTCTATTTTTAGTTGTGTTCTCAAATGGCTTTCCCTCACTAAGCACTCCCTAGTAACTAGGCCTAGAGATGTATGCTAGCTAGTGTGTTCATTTTTTAATTTGATTTAATTTTGTCACTAACAATATAATAACACCTATCTTGATTCAAATTCATATTTCACATAATTTCATGCCCATTGGGACCATATTCATGAGATTGCAACCGGCAAATTTTTTTGTTGTTTTTGCTTTAAGTAAAAATGGCCAATAAATTATTAATAACTTTTTATTTAATTAATATTTTTTTATAATTTTTTTATATTAATATATATAAATATTTCATTGATATTTAATAAATTTTTTACAAAAAAAAAATTTATATTTTAGAAGTTATAGTTGTTTTAGTGACTGTCACTGTCTATTTTTTATTTTTATTATAAAAATGGTTAGAACAGAGTTGATAACTTTTTTTTGTTGAATATTTGGACTTAAAAATTTTCATATATTTTTAATCTATATTTTATGACAACATTTAAAAAAATTGTGACAAACTGATTTATATTTTAAAAGTTATGTTAAAAATACTAACTATAGGTTTTTATATTTTATGTGCAGGATTTTGTGTTGTGTTATATTTTATTTTTAGCCTTATAATTTGTTGTTTGAAGGTGTTCATAATTTAATATTATTTTTTAAAATATTTTATTTATATTTTTTCTAACATTTTCTAACCTAACACATTTTCTTTTGGGGTGATGTCTTAAGAGTAGACAAGTAACTAGCAGACTTGGAATTTTTTAAAATATGTTATTAAGACATATTTGGCATGCTTTTAAAATGAATTAGGAATTTTTTTTTTGGGTGATTAATGAAACATTTATGTTCTTAAGTGAATTTTTTGATAATTTAGGCTTTTAAAGTTACAACTTAAGATCAAGGGGTCAAAATAACACCACCACACCTTTCGATTTGGGGCTTAAAAATGAACTCATCTTTCAAAGCTTTTGTGTTCACTACTTATTTCAATTAGCACTTTGTTTTCACAAAATACAAGGATTTTGTGTGTATGATATTCAATTTTCCCCATTTATGGAACCCTTCAAATCAAATTCACTTTTCTTATTTGCAAATTTCCTAGTCTAAGGCATAGAAAGAACGTCATCTAAGACACTCCCCAAAAACTCACAAAAGTATTGGGTGACCTTGAAAATGACCCTAAAGTCTTTCTATTTTATGTTTTATTTATTTCATGTAATGTTAAGTTTCTAACATTACACACCTTACACAAAAAGATTAAGTAAATGAACCAAAAATCTAAATGCTAAATGGAAGAGAGTTCTACAAACTCTAGAAGGATAATGTCTAAAAAGATGATGTTTAAACTTGGTTTAGATTCATCAAAAGGTTTATGCAAAGATTTATCCTTTTGATGAATCTAGACCAAGTTTAAACATCATATTTTAGACATTATCCTTTTAGAGTTTGTATAACTCTCTTCCCTTTCTATCGCAAAGAATTGACTATGGATCCCAACATGTATTCCTACACTTGTAGTGGGCTCATGTATAATCCAGGGATTAGTAATGTGGTTACACAGGAAGAAATAGTGAAAGACCCCTACATGGATAATATTGCTTATGAGATGGATATTTATCCCTCTTATAATACTCAAATAGGGGTACAAATCCAAGATCCATTGGCTAACTATTTGGTTAATACACCACCTTATTCAGAACAAGACCAAGAATAAACCACACAATACCTAGCTACAATACTCAGAGCTGATGAACCAGTTCCTCGACAATCATGCGCTACTAATACACCTTCCATGTATGATCCATTTTTATTTGAGCATCTTTTTTTGGAGAACAAAGATGATATTTTGGTTTGAGCCATAGAGGTAGGGGCCAAGTTTCAAATAGACTTCCCCCATGAGAATTTACCAAGCCTAGTAAAAATGCCCCATACATAATTTATGATCAGCATGCTTCTTATAGCAATCCTTTAGCTCTAGTACAAATAATATATCAGGACCCTAATATGCCTAACAGAGGCAAAAAAATCATGGAAGATCACTTTAACCATATGTAGATAGCATATCAAACCTATCTGAATCTAGCACATAACTTCAATCAGATGACCATGGTGAACAAACCTCTTATTGACTTAGTTCCTTCAACAAGAGTTTTGATAGGATTAACTGGTCAAGACAATTAGAATTTAGACCCATTCATGTAGAATATTTTGGTCAAAAACTTATTTCATACCCAAACAATCAAATAAGTCTCTTCTTCTTCTACATAACATAATGGCTAAAATATAGTGGACAATGCAAAAGCAATGTCTAATCCACACCAAAGTAGTGTTCATACACTAGTAGCTATCCAACAAAATGTGTCCTTAGTTAACACTACAAGTGGTTCTCAAAATCAAGGAGTAGGAGTTTCTACATCCCAACCTCAACTAATTGTTTCATCAAGCATGCAACCAAAAGTATTAGGTATTCAACCAACAACCAATGTTGCACCTCAAAAATAGAATGTGATGAATCCTAGTCCTAGATAAATGATGAGTAGTATTCCAAAAAACCAAGCACAATATAGTGTACCAATGCAATAGAGGCTGAATATATTACCACCTCAATAGGGAGAAACTAATGTTCTACCTCTTTATGTAGTGGAAAACATACTTCTTCAGTCATAGACTAGTGTACCAATCTAAAACCAAATGAAGACTACCCAAAAACATGTAAATATTGGTCAATGATAGATGCTAGATCTTCAAAATTCATTCACTTCCCAATAAGGATTCATGTAACAAGGAAGCTCCCGTGTTTCTCAATTAACTTCTAGCTAACAATTGGTTTAAAATATGTCACAAGTTTAGAGACAGGGTCTTAATCCACAAGTTCTCACTAAATAGTAAGGTTTGATTAGTCAGTAGCATGTCCCTTTTCAACCATAGTAGGCACAGTATATTTATATTCCTCCATCCCAACCATAAAATCCTCCAAGTCAAACCTTCATGGCCAACCCAAACTAGAATATCACACAACCAAATGTGTAATTTCAAGTACATCCTAATCCATGTATAAATATTTCTGGTCTATTTCCCAACAAAACCAATATACCCCAATAGATATGTCCATCATACCCTAGTCAAAGTGTCCCACTTGTGGCCTCCTAATCATTTACCCAAACTAATATTCTCCCTCAAACCAATGTTCCTTCTAGTTTTCTATCCCAAGAATTGCAATAGATGAAGGATGCAATTGCTACCATTCAAGATGTGAAATAGAATAAAAAATTTAAATTGGATGACCTATGTTCTTATCCATTCAACATGGATTACTTACAGATACCATTTCCTCCATGATACGAACCACCAAAATTTGACAAATGTAAAGGGAAAGGTGACCCTAAGACCCATTTAATCAAGTTCTTTATCATGTGCCATCTAGTGGCATGTACCGATATATACATTTTATTATTATTTCCAAGGATCTTGGTTAGATAAGCCTTGGAGTGGTTTTTAAAGTTACCCAAGAATTCAGAAACAAATTTTGATGATTTTTTTGATAAGTTTGTGCATCACTTTTCTTATAATCTCAAACATGAGATTTCATTGGTTGACTTAACAAAAGTAAAACAAAAGGATGGTGAGTGTTTTTCAAGTTATCTACAGTGATGGAGAGCACTTATAAGCTAATTCACCCATAATTTACCAGATAAACAATTAGCCATTGTGTCTACTAAAAATTTACATAGTGAGATCACTTATCATATAAAACTACAATGTATAGATACTTTCAAGGATATCATCGACAAAAGCTTGTTTATTGAGTGAGCCCTTAGTAATAAAGGGATCATCAAGCTTACGTTAACTAATCAAAATCAAGGTACCAATCAGGGAAGTGGCCAAAACCAATATCCAATCCAAGCATAGGCCAATAACCAAGATAGACCAAAGCTATTCAACCATAATAGGAATGTTTTAGGTAATGGATTAACTGAGTCACATCATGTCCAAATAATGTAAACATCATCTATAGGATCTTTTCAGCTTACTCCTACCCAATAACATCTCCAACCAATGCTACAAGCACAACAACCAAGACTTGTGCAATAAATAAAATAACCTTTACCATTGCAAACCCCTCCTTCAAGAAGAATTGTGCCTACTCATCATGTCTTTAGTGGCTTGGGAGAGCCTATTAAGTCTATATTTCACAAAATTTTCATTTCTAATTTGATTAGTTGGCCTATACCAAAGCATTATGCACAAGGCATTCCTTATCCTAATTGGTACCATGAAAATGAATTTTGTGAATATCATCAGGTCAATAGGCATATTCTAAAAAAATGCTTACAAATCAAGTATTTGATTGAGAATATGTTAGATATTTGGGAGATAACATGGATAATGGTGCTTTCACCTCCAATCAAACTCTTTGGATTTATCAAAACCCCTTTCTCTAAAATTATACACAACAATAACATAACAATCAACAACAACAACACTAGCCAGTGCAACAACAAAATTAATAGTATCAAAATCAAAGGTCAATCTAGTAGAATAAGTAGAATCAACATTAGAACCCACAACATCAGAACAATGGACAAAACCAAGGTTAGAATGGTAACAACCAACAAACCTACCATGTAGTTTCACATGACAACAATAGGGTTATAGGTCATATTGCAAGGGGTAGTGTTAATACTATCTCCATTAATCTTAGACTAAGCACTAATAAATCTAGACCATTGCTAAACAATACCACTCAACCAAATTACATGGATAATCCTTATTTGACCTAGGACTATACACAAGCAAACTAGCAAATCATGACTCCTACTTTGGACCATATTCTGATAACTTGCCCTTGCCATGTGACCACATATAAGTGCATCATCAATTGAGACTTATCCTATCTTTTCCCACACCATTCCTATCATTCATTATCAATTATGGTCCATCATCTAATATTGATTTTGAAATCACAACTCAAAAGTCAAAGATTACTATCCTAGGTCCACAACCATCTGCCACTTTGCCTATTATCCAACCAACCATTCAGCCTCAGAATAAGCCATTGACCATTAACCAAGACAAGAAGTTTGATATTGTGGAATAATTACAAAAGACACCAACATAAATTTATATTTTAGATTTGATATGAATGTCAACAATCCACAAGAACATTTTGAATGAGTTTTTAACCCAATCCACTATTACCAGTGACATGTTCCCTGATAAATTTCAAGCTTTAGTTGGACACCTAGCTCCAACCCAACAAGTCACATTCAACCACAGTGATATGTCTTCCCTTGATCTGATCCATAATAATCCATTGTACATATAAGTTTATATAAAGCATCATAAAGTGAAACATGTCCTTATATACAATCAATCAAGCCTCAACATAGTGTCTCTAAATCTCATTAAGCTTCTTGGATACACAGTGGTAGATCTCCAGCCAGAAATGATAACTATAAAAACCTATGATAATTAGGAAAGAGAATCATAATGCACCATTAACTTACTAGTTATCATTGGTCCTTTGACTCATGATACACTTTTCCATTTACTTGATCTTGAGTTATCATATAATATACTTTTAAGAAGGCCTTGGTTACATTTGATTCGTGCAATCCCATCAATGTTGCACCAATGTATCAAGTTCTCTCACTCAGGATAGAAGTGAATATTCTAACAGATTTACACCCATATGAACATTTTAAACATATTAAGGTTGAGTTTCAAAGATAAAATTACCAATATGACATGAATCCAAGTTTCAATCAAGATAAAGGAAATGCCATACTTATTGATCCTCCATAGGATAATTGCATAGAACCTAATACCTTGGATTTCCTTTCCCATATGCCACCTCCTAAAGCTTCCAATTATTTCACCATTTTAGATAATGGTCTAGGGGAGTATGTGACCCATGATACCTTCCATATTGCCAATATTCCTCAAAATCTAAATACCTTTGGGTGACTTAAAAATACCCCACACATGCATTGGAAATAAAAGAACAAAGATAAGGGACTTGTCATGTTTGTACCAACATCTGGCCTAGAAGTAAACCCACTTGAAGGGGATGAATCATGGTTGTACAATGACAACCAAGCTGATTGTTATAAAATTAAAAAGTATCTTATTCTTGATAAGATCATGGAGCATCAAGATTATGAAATTAGAGGCATCAGACTGAATCAACAAGAAACCATTGAGCCAATTTCTATGACTAAGTACAAAAGACCCTATGGACTTGGATTTAAACCACTTGGGGGTGACCCCACATATATTATTCGAGTTTCATCACTGGTGGCTAGTGATGATGATGCTGACAATGAAGCAGAGTTTGATCATAGCCTCACCTTTGATGAGCTAGCTGAGACTAACTTGTTTGATAACAATGCCATATATACTCTTACCCCAATCATTTGTCACACCCCATTGCCATTATACTATCCCCAAATGATGGATTGGGACCAACAAGAATCCATTTTATCAGTTGATAACTTTTATAATGATGAGGCATTTTATGATTTTATAGGCCTTAGAGACAATGTTTTGTTGGGAGATCATAAATAAGGATTTTCAATTACATTGGATCCTAAAGCCTATTTTGGAGAGAAGGTGAACACCCTTAGCCAAAAGAAAATAAATAAAACATTGAGGTACAAAATTGAAAGCATCTTTGAGGCACTTTTTGATGAGGGAAAAAGTAAAGATAAAGGCCAGTCTAGTGGTGAAAACATGTTTCAAGTGCTATTAGATGGGGGTGTTCATTCTTCTTTAAAGTTAAACCAAGAGACCACCAATGATGAACTTACCTATGGATCTGAGTTTAGTTTTTCACAAAAATAAGTATTTGATCAAATTCTTCAAAAAATTCTAACTATTTTTATCACATGGATATATCTCCCATTGGGGGACTTAGATTCATCATGCATAGGAGACATTGAAGAACAAGTCCTAATAGAGGACCCTGATATAGTCCAATAGTTTTAGTCTTTGTTTACTATCCTAGAAGATGGTTTGACCCTTCTAGTCAAAGATACAATAGAGGTAAACATCAAGACTTCATTAGAACTGAAATGGATAAAAATAGGTACGTCCCTATTGAGAAAATTTATAGATATATTTGCATGGACATATTCTGACATGCTAGGTTTGGACCCCACCTTGGTTTTGCACCACCTTATGGTCAATCCTAATGCCAAACCATTAAAAAAAAAGTTACGTCAGATACATCCTTGCATTGATATCTTTGTAAAGAAAGAGTTGGAAAAACTCTTAGAAGCAAGATGCATTTGGTCCATTGACTACACAAAATAGATATCTAATGTTGTACCTATTAGTAAAAATCTTGAAGGAATCAAAATATATATTGATTTTTAAGACATAAACAAATCTTGTCCTAAGGATGACTTTAATATTGACATGATCATTGATTCCATGGTAGGTTATGAAATGCTTTCACTCGTGGATGGCTTTTCAGGATACAACTAGATCAGAATAGCACTAGAAGACCAACATAAAACAACACTCACCACTCCATGGGGAATATTTTATTATCAAGTAATGCCATTTGGTCTTAATAATTATATAGCTACATATCAAAGTTCTATGACTATCATATTCCATGATATGATGCATGATATTGTTGAATACTATGTCAATGACATATTAGGAAAATCTAAAACAAGGGCCAACCATCCAATAGTGCTACGTAGGATATTTAAAATATTATAGGAGTATAAAGTCAGACTCAATCCAAATAAATGTGTGTTTAGTGTAACCTCAAGAAAGTTACTTGGCTTCAATGTGTCTTATAGAGGCATTGAATTTGATCCAACCAAAGTTCATGTTATAATAAATATGCCACCACCAACCAATTTGAAGCAACTCCATAGTTTACAGGGCAAGATCTAGTCAATCTAATGCTTCATCTCTCAGTTAGTAGATAAGTGTCATCCATTTACACATATTCTAAAGAAGGGAGTTGAATTTAACTAGATTGACCACTGCCAAACAAATTTTTAACAACTCAAGGACTATTTAGTTGATCCACCTATTTTTTTACCCCTATGCTAGGAAGGTCATTCTTGTTGTATCTATCAGCTACTGACAATTTCTTGGGGTCACTTTTGGCTCAACATGATAACAATGAATAAGATAATGTAGTATACTACTTAAGTCGTACCTTGGTCACATATGAAAACAACTATATGCCTATTGAAAAAGCTTGTCTAACCATGGTTTTTGTAGCTCATAAATTATGCCATTACATATTGAATAATAAGACCATGGTCATTTCAAAAGTAGATCCACTCAAGTATCTACTATCTAAAATAGCTATACAAGGTTGAATATCCAAATAGATCATACTTCTTAGTGATTTTGACATAAATTATGTCAATCAAAAGGCAATCAAAGGATAGGTCCCTACAAATCAACTTTTTGAAGCACCCCTTATAGAGACAAAACCACTCACATTTCATTTTCTTGATGAATCTATAATGATCATCATTGACACACCTCTTGAGGAGTAGTACTGGAAGCTATATTTTGATGGTTCATTTACTACACATAGATCAAGGGTAGGCCTCTTATTTATTACACCTTAAGGGGATCTAATCCCTAAATCGTTCAAAATAATTTTTCCTTGTACAAATAACATGGTCGAGTATGAAGCACTTATCTTAGTGCTTCAACAAGTAGTACACTAGTACATATCTCTAAGTTTATGGTGATTCTTAGTTAATCATCAATTAGGTCATCGACCATTTCCAAATCAAAGATGATAAGTTGGTTCCATATAAGGCTATGGTCGATACCCTAAAACAACAAATTGCAAATATCCAATTTGAGCCTATACCAAGGGCTAGTAATAAAACTACAAATGCCATGGCTAATATTAGCTCTCTAATTTTACAAATAGATAAAGGTAGAGAATATCAGTTCCTTGTTGATAATATATTTGTGTCAGCTCATGAACCTTCAACCATTACAATGATTTATGATATTGTTGGTCCTAATTCTATCTGGTACTTATACCTTTACAATTACCTTCTTGACCAAGTTCTACCACCTAACCTATCTTGAAAACAAACCAAAGCCTTTATTCATCATTACACTCATTATACTCTACTTGGATCCACCCTTTACCACCACAGTTTTGATGAAACTCTGCTTCATTATTTAACTTTGGCAGAGTCTACACTAAAATTAAGAGAAGTTCATGTAGGAGTATGTGGAGCTAATTCTAGTAGGTCAGTCTTATCCAAAAATCTCTTACGTACTAGTTATTATTGGCCCATGATGGACATAAATGTAGCTACATATGTAAAGAAGTGTGAAAAATGTCAATGACATGATAATCTATTTCATGTCCTAGCATAAACTATAAAACTGATGTTGACACCATGGCCATTTTTTACATGGAGACTCGACCTCATTGGGAAAATCAACACCACTTTATTTGATGGCCATAAACATATCCTTATTACCACTGAGTATTTCATTTAGTGGGTTGAAACTAATACCCCTCACTTACCTGACTAGAAATAAAATTTCCAAGTTCATCTTCAATCATCTCATTTGTTGCTATGGTATCCCTTTCTACATTATATATGATAATGGAGGATCATTCAAGAATAAGGATGTTCACAATCTATGTACTAAATATAACATCACACAACATTTTCTTATAGCATATTACCCTCAAGGTAATGGACAAGCCAAAGCATCGAATAAAACCATTATCAATATTCTCAAAGAGATTTTCAATAATTTCAGTCGTGATTGGCACCTATAGATATTCCCTATCTTTTGGGCATATCATACTAATCATTGTACCCCCACAAGAGCCACTCCATATTCACTTGTTTATGGTACTAAAGCCATCCTTCCTATTGAGGTTGAACTACCTTCACTATGTATATCTTTCAAGCTTGTCCTAGATGATCATGACTATCGAGTAGCTCGCTTGTAGGAGCTAGACCTACTTGATGAAAAATACACAGTTGCACTCAACAATCTTCAAGCATATTAGAATCAACGCAAAAGCCACTATAATCAGTGTGTCAAGTATAAAACATTTAAACCTGGTGATCTTGTTCTTAAATCAAACCAAAAGAATACCGTAGTTGAGAAGAAGCATAAAGGTAAATTCAAACTAAACTGGATAGGACCTTTCATCATTGATATAGATTATGGATCAATAACATATAGGCTTGCCACACCAAACAAAGATGAACTTCCTGAGCTGATGAATATTATTCACCTCAAGTGGTACTATGCTTGAGCACTAAGGTGTATCATTTGTAAATATTATTTTATTAGTGCCATTTTATAACTAATATTCTTTGTACAAATATCATTCTTATCCATCCTCTTAGTTGTATCCACTTTACATTTTTGATATATCAACCAAATGTGTTCAAAAGCCTAGCCCATTTGACCTTGGTTTTTGGCATTCATTACGCATTTTTAGTACCAAAAAATCTGATTATTTTCATCAATTATTTCAATTAATTTAGACATAGATCATATTTTAGAGTAGTATGACAGAATTTTCAGTAGTTGCATCTTATGTTTTTTAATCCTTTCTTATCACTGGTCTTGCTACTAATTATAACCACCTTTGGAAAAATTAGCACCATTGACCAAAGTTGTTGTGTCCTAGTTATAACTACCTATGGGTAAAATAGGGGAAACATTTTTTTATTGAGCCTTGACATACCAACTTGCCACTTCCTATCCCATACTATGCCTTTTTACCAACTATGCTTATTTTGTTTGAATTGACTACTACACTAGTCAAATTCATCCACTATAAGGCAGAACTACAGTGACTTGAGGTCTTACTCTAAGACTATATATGTAGAGCTTGATACTTATTGAGGTCATCTCAGTTACCCTTTCCACGATGCTCTTGCCATTTTGTGAGCAACCTAAATTTGAATGCTCTCACCATTTTGCAAGCACCTTAAGTTTTCATGCTCTCATTATTTTACGAGCAAACTAAGTTTAAACACTCTTACTATTTTGTGAGCTTGAACCATTTAATGTCTCATCATTCTTGATTGAGTTGAGATACTTCAAAAATTCCAAAAGCATTTGTAAAACTATTAGAAAAGAACAAAAACATTGACTACTTCTTTTCCTTAAGGATTCTGGGAACCCTTACTAAGTTGCAAGAAAATCACTTGTTTCTTAGTTTCCCCAACCTTTTTGGCCTTTGGCTCTCATGCTATTGCCCTTTTTTAAGACCATTCCTATTCTTCTATTACATCCATCCTATTTGTATCATCAGTTGTCACATTTTTCCTATTCCCTGGGAGAACTACATTTAGCTTGAAGTTTTTTATTGGATATTACATCCATGGAACTATATAGGCAGCATCCACTTACCTAGTGCATATGGAAACAACTCATCCACCCCCTTCCTTTTCTTCTACTCCCCCATTTTATTTTCTTGTTAAGTTATTGCCTATTTTCTAGGGGTAATATTTATATGGTTTCTATTGCGTTCTTTATTTGTTTGTTTACATATTTGTTTACTTTCAACACTATTTCCTTGATGAAGTTTATGTGTATTCATTGGGTGATTCCTTTCTCACACTTAAACTCAAATCCATCCATATTCATATGTTTACATTATCATCATGGTTTATATCATTGGTGCATTGTTTTCTATTGAGTATTAGCTTATGAGAGTCAGTCCTCATGCATATTTTGGCCCAATCCTCATGATGTTATACCACGATGCCTACCAACACATGCTATAACAAACCTCAGCTTCAAGAAGTCTATTCATCAATGGCAGCATCAACATCTCTTCGACATCAACATCATGATTCAATCCCAATGATATCCCAAAAAGTAATTAACCATGAAAGAATTTTAACCATTATTAGTTCAGATGAGCATCTCCCTACTAGTAGGTTGTTTCAATTCATCATTACCCTTTGTGTTAATTTATCATCATCCTCAACCAAGTTTATCATTTTTTTCATAATCAGGGTCCAATAATTATAACCACCTATGGGAAAATCATTGTACATTGTCCCACCTACATTTCTTAATGATTATAACCACCTTTAGGAAAATTATTATGTTCTCACCACTTTAATTTTTCTACCCATATAGGGGCATGTTGTTATCTTGTTTGTCTATCTTAACTAGGGTGCTCCATCTTCTCAATAATTATAACTACCTTTGGGCAAATCATTGTGTTATCATACCATGTTGCCACTATCAGGGTATAATGCTTATAACCACTTTTAGGCAAACCATTGTACATTGTCCCACTTGCATTCTAAGTTATTTTGACTACTTTTTCAAAATCATTTTGTTTTCACCCCCATCATCTTCTCATTTCACTTCTTATTGAGGGACCATTTGCTGACCTACTTGTGCCAACCATTCCCTCAAGGGGGCATCATATAGTTAGTTTATCATCATTGTAGTTGTAGGCATACAAGACCTTTTCATTCTTTGAGAAGACATTACTATTCTTATAGATTTTAATTCCTTCCCAAATAGGGGAAAATTGTAGACACCTAAATTTGGCCACCAATGACCTCCAACCAGAGTTTTAACCAATTTCTACTTAAAGTGCATAATTTGGCCTAAAAACACTAAAATGCATTAAACGAGTTAAAATTGATATATTCAAGTTCCAATTTTTGCTATAGTATCACTAAATGTGGAAATGTAATTTATGGACCAGCTAACTTTGATCAAATCATTTTGAATCAAAATGCTAATTTTGCACCTGGGTACTTTTGATTGTTCTTTTCTATCAAATATCTTACATGAGACACATGCCTTTACTATTTGGTGTTGGTAACATCCTAAATGGGATAATAGATCCAATGCATCTAAAATTGACTTCTAATTCCAATCCAGTCAAATTTTGGACCAATAACAAGACAATTTGACCAATTTGATTAATTTATGCACTAAGAGCCAAAATTTGCACTAAAATTGACTAGTCATGTTTTAGGCTAATTAAACCAAATTAGGGCCTTAAGTTAATTTTCCATGGAACTTGTTGAATAAATATTTATTGGAAATTGATTAATATTATCTACATCATTAGGTGACATCATCATATGGGGTGGCATCCATAAGCCATAAATACATAAAATATTAGGATTATGGGTCTCCCATGCCTCATTAAGACCATCCATGCATATTCAATACTTGTCTATCCCAAATATTAATGAGGATATTTTTAGAATGAATTTCATAGTTGGATTTATTCATGGCCACACATCTCAATCTTGAGATGGATGGTCATAGTTGATCCTCAAACCATTCCAAAAATCTATAAATAGGAGGCCTTACCTATTGAATTTTAAGCTCTTTTATGCCAAACTTATAATTCCCAAATACATTAAAAAATCATTACATCTTAGTGTTATAATTCCAAATTTTTGATCCAAGTCAAGCCAAGCCAAAGCCAAAGGTGCCAAGAGGAGATGAAGGTAGCTACACTCCATTGAATAAGATCTCTTGAAGCAAAATTCGAGCAAGACAAAGAAGGAGCCCTTTGGAGTAATCAAGGATTTGGTAATAAATTGGTGTTGTGTGTTCATATTTCTTATTTCTTTCCATTTTTAGTTATTTTCTCAAATGGCTTTCCCTCACTAAGCTCTCCTTAATAACTAGGCCTAGAGATGTATACTATCTAGTGTGTTGATTTTTCAATTTGATTCAATTTTGTCAATAAAAAGATACTAACACCTCTCTTGAATCAAATTCCTAGTTCACAAGTATCATGTGCCAACTATAAGAACATTTTTCTAATTTTAAAACCTTATTTTGAACATCAAGAACTATTTACAAAGGATCTGAACATTATGCATAGAAATTTATGTACATTGGATGGTGTTAAATGAGTAACAAACCTATAAGGTATGAAAGTATGTTGTGTAGTGATGTGCATAGTAATCTAAGGATAACTTATGTTTCCTACACCATGGTTGGGAATCACATGTGTAACCATATGTGTAGACATAATAATAGTAAAATTAGTAGTCTAAACACCTATTTTAGATTCAGTACCTATAAAAGGTTTATTAGTATTAATGAAAGGATCATGTTGATGTTCCTTATATGTGACAACCTTAGAATTATTTTCCATTTCATCTCTAATTAAATTTAATAATTCATCATGCAAGTGTGGATTTATAGGAAGATATTAAATTAATTATTGTCGATATGTTTCATTGAATCTATCATCCACATTATTTCTTTCTTTTGTTATGATGATGAATTAAATATTTGACCTATATAGGGAAACCAAAAATTAAAAATAAAATTAATTACCACATATATTTCAAACCCTAATATAGAATAATGAAAGCTTAAATGAACCTATACATTTCCCCCCTTTATTCTAGAAATGTAGTAAAGCAAAATGACTAGGATAAAGGAAAAATAAGAGTACCTAGACCTCCCTATGAGGCCAAGTCCATTAATTTTGATCTAAGTATGTGAAGAATGCTCCATTGTGTATCCTAAAAATGAAAAGTGCATATATAAATCCTTACTTAAGAGATATAAAAATCAAAGACAAAATATGAGTAAAGAGATAAGAGAGAGAAAAGGAACAAATACACCTCACTAGGTACGTGATCCAATGTATAAACATGGTGACATATTATGTGTGTGCATGTAGATAGTGATAAATTGATGAATATCTTGGACTAAGATGATGGCTTGCTCAATCCCCATGTGTAGGTGGCTCAAGAACTCAATCTAGTTTTGACTCCATCATTTCCCACCCCTACTTGGTGTATCATGATTTGTGAATAACTTTGATTGGTCTGATGGATTATCCAACCCTCTTATATAGGTGGCTTAATAACTAAAGTATACTATGAATCCATCATTGCCTATCCATGTGTAATAGATACATCTCTAACTAAATTTCATAATGTAACTAAAACTGTATATAATATCTCTATAACCACTCGAGAAATTTGGAATGAAAATCAGCCTAGGGACCTCTACAGGCACTCAAGTATGTAGATCAAGGACTACATGGTAATACCAACCATTATAGATGGATTAAGGCATCAATCTAGTTTATTACTTAGAACATGGTGTCTAGTGTGTTTAATGTATAGAATGACATGGAGTTTTCCATTCCATCTAATCAACTATTGCATAAGTGAGCATATAGAAACAATGTGTTACACAAATGCCACCAAATCTAATATTTGAGCATATGGATTCCAGAATGAGTTATAATAATATATATCTAAGTATCTAAAACTAAATAGAGAGTAATCATGTCATGCATGATTCCCACAATCTAATTAAATTGGTATGATTTTGAGCAAAACTAAGTAAAAATTGATATTATGTAACTAAATATGTGCAAACCTGGACTATAATTATTGTGCCTTTTTTTAAAAACTAAATTTTTTTTAATTTTTAAGCTACTAGATAATAGTGGCATACCTTGTATAGTAATGTTGTGGTGGTAGTGTCCACTTTTTGTGTTAGTGTCTAACTATGTTATTTTTATGCCAATTGAGTCTGATCTCTATCTAATTATTTTCCATTATGATTTTTTGAAACTAAGCTCTATATTATGTGCCTACATGATGGAAACATACTTTGAGTGCATTTGGATGGACTCATCTCTATGACAAATCTCTTTGAATGTCCCCTCTTTTGAGGTGAGTTGTTGAACTTGTGCAAGAAATGTCCTCAAAATGAAAACCTCTACATGATATGTGTTAACCTAAACATATATGATATCTATGTAATAAATCAATATAATGTATGTACATGACATCATAAAGTAAGATAATTTGAGCATAAGTTTTTAATATGTGATGTATGTTAGATCTAGCATTCACAAGGATTTCAAGATAGATGTAATGATGTAAACACATGTATGAAAAATAAATATGAGTAATAAACTAAGTAAATACCTAGGGGGTGGGGGGTGATGTCCATCATGACACCTAGGGAGCAAGGGGATATGGATGAGGTTCCTCATGGCATCTAAAACTAGAGTGTGTAACAAGCAAGAGACAAGTGTCATGGCCATGACACATACATGAAAAAATCCATACAATACACATGAAGCATGTGAAGTAGGCCAAGGGGACATAAAACAAGGGACATGAGCACATGTCACTAAAACAAAGAAATCAATACATACAAGGACATGCTCAAATGTCTACATATTCAAAGAGAAAGAAAGTTGTCTTAGATACATATGGAAGGACATGTTGAAATTTTTGCATACATAATCAAGAGAGCACACATAAGGACATGGGCACATGTCCAAAGCATACATATAATGAAATGAAGTGGTGTAGAGACATAGAATAATGCCATATTTAAATATCCTCAAATAGATGTATAAGCATAGAGGAAAAATCAAGTCTAGACTAATAAAGATATAAATGAAAGTATGCATGAACATGTAATACAAATATGTATAAGAATAAGGATGTACATAAACTGAGTCTATAGTAGTAGTAGTTGACAAAAAATCTAAGTAGTGTAGGATGATCAATATCAAGATATAACAATGCTAAATCTATGTATAACCTAGAAGTCATAACTATACATAATATGCCCCTGAATGGGTGGATGTATTAAATGAAGAATCTATGTATCTGTGTAAATGCCCCCAATGGGTAGATAATAGAAAATCTAGATCTATGTGATGGACCAAGGTTATATAAGCTCTGTAAACACTGGAAAATAAAAAGTGAAGTATGTATGTATGATAAAATAGACTATGCTAACATATATCATATGTTGTATCTAGCACATATAATAAATGTAAACATGGAAATGAATATAATCTATAATTTATATATTTTGAGCAAATATTTAATTTTTTTTAATGTTTTTGACATATTTTATAGTTTTTGTAATTTCAAGATATAATCTATGTACAAGCAACATGAAAATGAAAATATATACAAGGAGCAAAAATGAATGAAATTATGTAAAATTAGGGAAGAATATACTAACTAATAAGTATCACAAGAGACTCACTATCAAGATGTCCTATATAAAAAAAAAGAATAATGATCATGTGTGTTGTGCGAAAGGGTATTTGTGGTCTAGGAACTAATTGTGTTGAGTGATCTATAGCTGATGTTGCCTGTGTAGTAGGGCTAAGAATTTGAGTGGCTAACTTAACTAGCATGTGAACTATACTATGAACCTATGAAGCTAGTTGAATTAGTCTGTGAACTATGTTATGAACTTGTGAAGCTAGCTAAATTGGCCTAAGAACTATAGGGTTCTTAAGGACCCATCTAGTAGGAGATGTTATAGCTGATGTGGATGCTCTATGATGAGAACCCTTGGAATTTAATAACATTGATCTTAGAATGAAATGTGTAAAGAGAGGCTCTCTATAATATATAACATGTATTTGACATAAGGGTTTCTCTAATAATGGTCTTTGTGGGAGAGTATGTGTAATTGGTAACATTGTATAAGTAGACCTCACCTACACTGGTGGCTCAACTAAAATCTATGGTGTACTAATAGAAACTATACTTAGAACTATAATTGGTGAATGTTGTGTAACTACCTATGGGATAGGTAAATTATACTCATATGGAAGCCCCTCAATTATAACCACCCAATTAGTATGTATATACTTGAGTTATCTATATATGGTGGATGGAATGACTCAGAGCTAATGTATCCTTGGCCTACCCAATAACATGTCAAATGTGCATGCACTAGGTAAAACTAAGAACCTAGTGGCCACATGTGCTAGCCCAACCTATAATGGCAATATAATATCCCCAATGGAGCTCTAAATGTGGCCACTAAAACCATTAATAATTGTACTGATAACATAAATGTCCTACTCTAAATAACCCAAATGCTATAAAAGTGTAATGGTACACATGCTGACACTTGATCCATTATCAACCATGACACTCTAAATATGATTATGATTAATGTAGGACTGTAAAAAGAGTGCATATAAATTTGAATCATCATCGATAATTTCCTACTCTAAGAAAGTGATGAGAGATCTACTTGGCACTATACTATGATATACCCCAATGATATTATGGACAAGGTGAGTATCCTCTATAGTAGTATGATAATATTATGGTAGTGGATGAGCTTGATATGTGGAGTGAACCCCTGAAGTGCCTCCTACCTCATTAGCTATGTGTTTTAGAAATGGATCTAAAAATATTTTCAATGCCTTAGCTTCCATTGGTTGAATTTTAGGTTCCTCTGTAGGTGTGCCCACATCAATGATATTAGCCTCTATCAAGTCATGTATCTTATGTCTCAAACTGATGCATCTATTTTTAATATGGTCTAGTACCCTATGAGAGTCACTTAATGCATTGGAATCATAGTTATTTTGAAGAGGCCTAGTTTTATCAACCTCTTTGATAGGATGGAAAGATATGGCATTGCATTCCAAGAGTTGTTGTATAACACGTGTCATTGATTATGGAAGATTTGTGAATACTCTTCATGGAGTAGCTAATAAAAACAAGTGAGGAGGTGGCTCTGAATTTGTATTAACTATGAGCTTTTGATCATTCTTGGTTTTATTAGGCCTTACCTTGTATGTGGGATTATTATAACTCTTAGTATTTGAATCCAATCCAATTGTGTACTTTAATTTTCCCATAGAGATAAGATTGACTTCCCTTTCTTTCACTATGTGGCATAAATCTATGAACGTGTGAAACTTCTTGAATAATATACCCTCATTTAATTCTGGTAGTAGACTTTATTTGAATATGTCTTGGAGATATCTATATAACATGGGGATAGTTATCTTTTCCAATATAATTTTATATCGCAAGAAATATTCTACTATAGGCTCATTGGAGTTTTACTAGAGTTGAGCCACTCGAGCATATGAAACCTTATCATTGATGTTGATTGAAAAATTTGCCAAAAACATATCTACCAATGGAATTGAATGTTGTGATGGACTGATTTGGAATATTATAGAACCATTGTAAGGCATAGTCCTTTAGACTTTGTGGGAACAACTTAGTAAGGATCCAATAATTGGACACATAGTCCAAACATATTGCATGTAAATTTCATAGATGGTGCTCTGGGTCACCCTTACCATCATGTAAATAAAGCTTAGTGCCACAGATCCATATGGTAAATTTGTTATCATTATGTGTTGTGCCAAATGTGTAATTAAAAGAACATGATAATCCAAGGCATTCGATAGCCTAGTAGTAGCCTATTGAAGATGTAACAACTTAGCCCATATATCATGGATCTCATGCATAAGGGTTTATACATCTTTAGAGGAGGAAATATCCATATGAGGTGTTGCCATTATTTAAGGTTATTGATTTAAAATAGGTTATTGTACAAGTTGAGTTGCCCCTAAAGTAGGTGTAACAATATTGTTATCTAGGGGAGTGGAAGATTGACCATTGTTTGATTTTTGAAATTCATCATGGACAATATTGATAATGTCATCTTGTATATCTGAATGTTTGTAAATGAATTATTGAAATTGTCTCTTTTCAGTTTCATTAAATTGGTTATTCAAGTATGACATTATAGGTTAGGAAGTAGAAAAATAAACAATTGAATATTTTGAAATTTTAAAGAAATTTTATCTATGAAATATTGCAATAATTAAATACTAAAACAAATCTAATATTTTGGAACTAATATCTGAGCTTAGAAAACAAATCAATACAAATTCTAAGAGTATATAAGGCTAGGGTTTTAGTAGTGTTTGAAGTAAGTTGGGTTCACTAAATGAATTAACTTTTTAGGATTATGGAGTTTAATCCCTAGGTTGTTAAAGGGTATGAGTATATTAAAAAAAGTTATAAAATATGAAATAAATGTAGCCACTAATTTGTGAAATAATTGAGCTAAACTAGTAATTTTAATAATATAAATAAAGGAAACAAATGAATACTTAGTTGGAAACTACCTGAGACAAAGGATCCAAAAGCTAAAAATTGGTACAAGAGCTAGTCTGAATGTCATAAACAAAATCCAAGTGTCAAAAATCCTCCTAGATAATATCTCCCTACCCTAGATAGTATAATTGTGCCACTAGTGTACACTTATGGAATTAGTGTCTTATGTGTAGGAACTATTGTGAGCTCTTGAGATCACATGTGTTTGAGTCTACCAAGCCTAATTTTGTGTGGACAAACCTTGATTTCATATATATGACCTATTATGATTGATTTTATATTCAAACCCTAGACCTCCATGTGATTAGGGAATTTGATTTGTCATAAGTATCAAATGTATGGTGTTAGCTAGGTAGGCTAGACATCCTCAACACCCCACTGTGATGAGATTTGCCTACATACCAATACTCTGAGGAGGGATCAAATCTAATATAGCTCTACCCACCTAAGTGCTAGTGTAAGTGCAAGTAAAGCCAGTATGAAAGTTGTTTTGAATGATTTGAGTGATTTTTTAGATTGGAAATATGAGTATTTTGAGTTTAGGAAGGTTGTAGATGAATGTATGTAGAATTGGTGTAGAAAGGATTAATAACCTTGATTATGCATAGCTTGTTCTAAGCTTATTTTTGTGTATATGTATCTAATTTCCATCTAGGGGATAAAGGGATAAAATTCATGTATATATACTGATTTGGTGCTTGTGTGTTGTTTGAAATAGGTATAGGCCAAACCTAGGTGATTTAGGAATTAAAAATACATCTATTGGAGTTCAAAAGAGGGTAAAGGACATTAACACCCAAATAGGACAATAGTGTTGTGGTGCTAGTATCTAGGTGGTATAACTTGAGGCACTAAGGGATTAGATGCCTAAAGAAGGGTCTAAAACTGATTTTTATATGGTTATAGATGTGTGTGGCCCATATGAAAGCTAGATAAGTGTCTAAATAGGCCTTGAGATAGGTCTAGTGCTAAGCTAGGAATGGGTGATCTCAAGTAACACTCTTGGCACTCAAGTGTCATTTTAGATGATTATAGCCCCCAATATGTGTCAAATATATAGTAATATTTGTAAGCATGTAATAATTTGTGCTAAAATATTGAATTTATTATTGTAAAGGACTTAGTATCTAAGACAAGCCCATTGTGCATGCCCCCCTTTTAAGGTGATGAATGTATCTTATGAATTAATCATCTCAAAATAAAATATTTATACACATCACATTATATATAAAGATATTTAATTATGTAAATCATGTGTTAACATGATTAGATTATGTCATCATATTAATATTAGATCGTTTGATCATATATGAACCATGTATCCTAAGGAATATAAGTTTCATGTCAAGATAGATATAGTAATGAGACATGTAGTAAATAGTCATTATAGTAACTATTATAGAATCATACAATCACATGCAATGTCATGGCCATGATACACACAAGCAATCATATAAACATGCATGATAATACATAATGTCACATAGATAAGAGTCACATAATGTAATACATAAATAAAGATCACAACATGTAACACAAAATAACAACAATCATACATAGAACAAGTAAGGTTAATCTACACAACCAATGTATATCATAATTGTGTATAGCAAAATATATTATCCATGGAAATAACAATTTAAGTAGTATGGGTAAGAGAAAGCCATGTGTGTATAATAGATTAATTGGCATGATGAAATTCTCATGACCTTACACCACTATGGTTATTATTAACCTAAAAGTCCCTATTTTGACCACCCAAAATGGTAATTAATGCTTGCATTCACCTATTTATTAGCTAGGGATGAAGGAGATTGTAAGGGGGTGTGGAGGTGGGGATGGGTAATTAGCTTCAATGATAGGTGTGGGGGAAGTGACAAGTAGTGAAGGGGAGATTAGTCCAAGGGGCATGCTAAAGAAAATGATTGTAGGGGATGATGATCAAGGTTTAGGGTAACTATTTTTACTATGCAATGAATAATTATGAATAGTTGGCTCTATATTTGGTCAACCAATGTCTCAAATTAAATAGCCAAAGGATTTAGGAGATGCAAAGGATTCACCTATAGTCATATTTTAGGAGACCCTATAAGAAGTGCTTGAAAGTGAGGAATGGTATGTGGAAAGGGGATTAGTGTGTAGGTTCAATAGGTTTTAGCCAACCCTTTCTAGCCTTCATCAGTGTATTTTAATTCATGGTGGTCGATGATAGAGAGTAGTTTAAAGTTATATCTATATGCCAGAGGATTTTTTATTATGATTTTTTATTCTCTTGTAGATTGTAACAATATCTTATAGACCAAATCATAGAGATTTGATCACCAACTCCTTTTGAAACCCTAGTTTCTAACGTTTAATCCTTTAGCTAAAAACCTCTCTCACTAACATGTCTGGGTATGACTACCTTATTTCCCTCTCTAGTTTTAGTCTAAATATGGGCTAGTAGCTATTGGGAAAACCTTGGGGAAATTAGTATAAATTGATGTTTCTTATTTGAATTCATCTCGAACTACTTTTTCCATGGTTTTTGTTTGTCTAGATATTTTCTAGGATCTACCTAAATTGATTGCATTGAAAGTTAGTGTTAGATATTTGTCTCAAACCCTTGATTAAAGGGGTCTTTCCTTTAGGTGTAAAAAGTGCTTCAAAATTGGTAATCTCTTTGATTCTTGCCAAATATCCAAGTTTAAAGTGGCCTCTTCGTGGTGAAAGGAGGTAAGTGAAGAGCTTCTCACTGTGTTCCCAAAAAGTGATCTTGTTTTACCTCCAAAAGCTCCTTCATAATTACTTAAGGAGGAGGATTCGAAAGTAGGTTTAGTGAATCTAGTAATGACAACTCATTTTTTGGAGGTTGTTGGATTAGTTGAGATTAGTAATAAGGTTTTGGTAAGTAGTAATAAATCCTATAGAATCTCAGCTTTGGATAAGTGTATCTCTCCAAGTTTGGATTAAGGTACTTTGAGTGAATTAGAAGAATGGACGATAGTAAAAAGTAAGAAAAAAGGTCATTTCATACCTAGTTCACCATCGAGAGTACTTTACTCACATAGCAAAGTGAAAAAGGGTGAAACATAGTAAATTTTAGTTTTATGTCTCTATAATTTTTAATCTTTTTGTTAAGATGAAATATTTTTTAATAATTTTTGGTAGTTGGTATTGTTTTAAGTATGTTGACCAAATTCCTTGACATTTTCCCCATCAAGCCAAGCCTATTTAGTTTTCTAAGTATATTTGATATCAAGAAGGGGACCCATAAACCCTAAAATCAATAAAAAAAGAGAAAGTCATGTGTAATCAATATAAATATCTCAATATGATCAATGAAATGTTTATATAAATATGTAACATATGTAATCTATACCAATATGCCTTTAGTAGAATCATCCCCCCATTGTATGAAAGGTAGTTTTTGGGTGTAGTAATATTTTACATTTGAATGTCAATGTCATATATGGCTTGTATGTCATGCATCACACTCATGTATACCATGAAACCAATGTGTATAGATAAATTGGATATATAATATACCATATGTGATAAATCATGTAAACTATCAACACATGTCATGTATAGGTTATTTTTTATTTTTTAAATATTTTTATTTTTGAATATTTTTTATATTTTTTAATTTTGTGTATTTTATAATTTTTTTGAATCTATGTTATATTAATGCTTAGCAATGATCCCATCAAGGGGATGCCCTAATGAATGTCTTGGGTCAATCACCATAAATGCTACTTGTTGTGGGTGAGTAATAATACATGTATCTCAGAATTTAAGAGTGATATGATGTTGTAAAATATTCATCTTGGTCATCATAGACCATATGATCATGTGTGTTTTGTGTAACTCTACTACCCATAGTATGATATGGATTTTACTATATTATATTAGAGTGTGTCTTTGTTCATTGTAAAATATGATTATCTTATATAACTATCTTAAGACATGATTGAGTAGGTAATATCTATTGAGATAGAATAAACCTATAATGTAATGGATGTTTAATTATTATTCTCCAAGGAAAATCAATTACTTTTTTTTGACTTTTTATATAGAATAAACTTGTATAGGTTGTATAATGGGTTATGGTGCATCCTTTTGATGGAATGTGTGTGATTGAATATGATACCCATTTGGTATACCTAGAACCATAATCAATATATTATTATGTATGTGTTTCATTCATCTATGTGTTAAATATGGTACTACTCAGATCTTATGTATCTAAGGATATCCTAACAACATGTCAAATTAACCAATGCTCGAAAGAACTAAGAATAAAGTAGTAACTATTACATGGCCTACCTTAAGTGGTAGTATAATATCCTAAGAGGGGGTTTTCTCTTTCCATATAATATTTTTATTATATTTTTTGGATCTATCAAGTCTTTCTATGTATATCCAATACTAGCAAGAAGTTTCATAGTGCAAACAATTTTAATTGAACCATTATCTACCATGACATTGTGTATAGGCTACAAATCAATGTAGGTGCACACAAATAATGATACATATATAAAATCATCATTAATAATATAATTCTCATCACATGTGATAGTGGGTTTGTGTATTTGTATTCTTTCAAGTGTGCAAATAATACCATTCAAATTATGATCCTCTTTAGTCCTAGAAGCATAATATGTTAGATAAAGATGTGCATTATAATTCATATGCACTTCAAGCTTAGTGTTAATCTATTTTGTTGCATTATTTAGAAAGGGGTCAAAAAATATTTTCACCTTTATATTCCCATTACCATGTTTCCTTGAATCATTTGTAGATGAATTAATCTTGATAATTTTTTCATCTATCAAATTTTGTATCTTATGTTGTAAACTAATGAATTTATTATCTAAAGGTCATGTGCATCTACGATAATTAAAATATGAATTATTTTCAAATAATTTAAATGGATTATTATGCATATCAATACATTTTTTTGTAGGTAGAGATATGATATTTCACTCAAATAACTTATGTAACATCTTATGAGGAGCCACACATAATTGTGAAAACTGGCTTTTGAGGAGCTACAATTAGTAGGCTATGACAATACATCCTTAGAATCAATCACTTTTTAGTTTAAATTTGGTTTAATCTAAAAATTTTCATCATAATTGGTGGAAGTGTTGGACCCATACTTAAACTTATTCAAAATAACAAGCTTAACTTTGCATTTCTTGACCATGTGGCACAAGTCATCAAAATATTGGAAGCATTTGAACATAATGGACTCATGTAGAGAGACAAGCAAGATTTGGTTAAATGTTTCTTGAAAATCATTATCAACCATTGGATTTGTTATCTTAGAGAGCATAGTCTTGTAATGAGTCACATATTCAATAAAAAGATCATTGTGTCCTTGCTTAAGTTTTACAAATTGAGACTAGGACATCTTCTCACTAATGTTAATTGAAAATTATACTAATAATTGATCAGCCAAAGGATTAAAGGAATGAACCAATTATAAATGGAGGTCATAAAACTATCACAATGAGTTATCTTTAAGACTCTTTAAAAATGGCTTAGTCAATAAATTTTCATTAGACACATAGTTCAAACATGTTGCTTAAAAATCTCTATTGCATTTTTATAAATCACACTTTAAATATCATATAATGTGATATTAGGTGAGACAAAGCATGATTTGTAATTTCCTTCATTAAATGTGGTGTTTAGGATGATTATGGCTAAGGGGATGATGATATTTCTAGCCTAGTTCACAGTCTTGTATCCATTAACACCTACAAGAAGTCTAAAAAGAGGTCTAAGGTCAATACAAGAGAAGAATAATAGTGTTGAAAATAGCTAAGAGAGGTTTGAATTAAATTGAGACTTTCATAAAATAATGATAGTATAAAAAAATATCATAATTTAAGTGGATTAAGACCACTCCATAGTGAACCCAAATGGAGAACTATTGGAAAGAGAAAGTCACACAAACTTGAGACATTGAGAAAAGTTGAAAGGTTTAAAGAATAGAGACCCTTGTATCTAGACATAAGTTTTTTAAAATGATAGAGCACCCTCAAATCCTAAGTTTAGATCAATCACTAGGCTTAAATGTGCATAATTGAAGAAGGTTTCTAAATGGATGTCTTACCTTAACTTTTCCTAAAGGATGTTTTGCCCACACAAAGTACCTTATGATGATGGAGATAAATGAGGTCTAGGTAAATCTAATGGATCCTCTATGGTAGTCTAGAACTAAAGATCACATTCCAACACAAAAAAAAGTTATTTGGTTGAGTAGGGATGATGTATGGATGATGATTTAGTCCAAGAAAGTGTTGACTAGAAACACTCAATATACACAATGTTTCTTAGTCCAAAACTAACCTTGAGGGAATTTGTAAATGTCACCTAGTGTATGGATGATGGTGAGAACTCAGATAGGTATCTCAAGATATAATAGATCTATCCTATATCCTAATGATCCTAGATCAAATTAAAATAGTTTCATATAGTACTTAGGCATAGATGACCACCTATAGGTGTCTCCAGGCTAAGAGTGACCTATAACCATACTTAAGAATCTTGAAGACTAACTAGGTGAGATATGAAGATATTATTATAAAGAATGAAATGAAAGAATATAGGTTGAGTAGTCATAAGGGATTAAAAGAGATAAATATTATGAAGTACAATTTTTAAGTATATCATCACCCACAGGAGTCTTTCCTCTCCTTGGATCGCCACCTATAACCAGTATATATGGCAAATTGGTTTTTGGTAACATGACATATGGGTAGATATGAACACTTTCAAGTGTATAATGACATAAATTAACTTAGGTGAGATAAATATCATAGGTTATATGGTTTTCAAATACCTATCACTACCTATAGGAAACCTCCAATCTCTAACCAAATAGGAAACTACAGTTTGGTCTGCAGACTGGTTCTAACAAATGGGAGATTTAAGCTCAAAAAGGTGGCACAAGTATAAATGTTTGAATATGTGATGACCATTATAATAATGGCTGTAACATATCTCATGTGATTCTTATAATAAGGAAATAAGGCATAGACTAATTTCCAAACATTCAACCTATAAGCAGTCCTAGACCCTGCACAGTCAAATAGCCTTGAAATCCAATTTTGAGAGATTTGAAGAGTTAAGTGACCTATCAGTGTGATCCAAATTTTAAATTTGGTGTAGAATGTACTAAAAAATTAATACAACCTTTCATATCTTAAAAATGGTATGAAAATATGGGAGATTCCCTATGTTTTGTCTCAGACAGAGAGCACTCCAAGAGTGAGAAGATTGTAGGTTTGACATGTAGATGATAAGAAAGTGTGATGAGGAGTATTGAAGCATAATGGGATAAATTTTAAAGTTGGAATAAAAATAAAATATTTATGAGAATCAAATTTAGTTTTTGGGAGCATTCACAAGAGGTCATGAACCTAAGTACACAATTGGGCCTTTGAGGCTTATAGTTAGACCTAAGCCCTACAAGGGTCTAGCCATCACTTTTAAGACCATATGATCATTAAAATAAACTTGGGAGCCTAAAGGTGGAAGTATAAGGTTGTTTTAAACCATTGGATTGTATGGAAACTACACAAGTTGGTCAAATTTGGCCTATTTCACCTTAGACCTATTCACAATGCACTAAAAAGCTTAATAGGCTAGTTTCATCCACTCACACTTAAATAGAGGGACTACATGGTGACCCAAGGAGTTAGGTATGTTTGAAGAAGGGTTTTGAGATCAAAATTAGTGGAATTAGGTTAAAGTTTCAAGATCTAGTTTTTATGAACCATCCCTAAGAAGCAAAACATGTTAAAACCCTTGTTTAAGACCTGATTAGAAAGAAATGAGTGGGGATGCATTCAAGATGGGTAAAATGGCCTAGAAATTTGTTTGGAATTATGAATGACTCTCTCAATCTCCATCACATTAGATTGGTTTGTACCCTACTTATATGGACAAGGTATAAAATAAGGTTTTTTTACAAATTTATGATTGTTTTATAGGTATAGAAGAAGATGAAAAGGTGAGAACCATTGGAGGCTTCAATTGGGACCTATTATAAGTATCCATATTCATTTATCACCTAAAAATAGCCTTGAAAAATCTCTACTAAGTCATTCATTCTAGGCAGTATTTGATAGAGATTCAAGATAAATAGTGATTGCCTAGTGAGAAGATAAGAAGTTGGTTTTTGGACCTTTTTAAGGTCTAACTCATGGATTAGAAGGAAAAGTAAATATAGATATGTGTCCTATCACCTCTTACACTAATTTTATTGAGAAAATAAAGGTCACTTAGGTGATAAACATGAAAAATGAGGCCTAAAAGAATAATGAATGACTGTAGATGGTGAGTGCAAGTCTCCAAAATAAGGATATGAGTTAGGGACACATCTAATGATTGTTATGGCATGTTTATAATCCCCTTAAGATAATGCACATGTATCAACTCTCCTTGGTGTAGCTTTGAGTAGTCAAGAGATGCCTCATCATGAAGGAAGTTTTCAAGAAGGCCATTTAAAAACCCTATGCCATTTTTTAAGAGTTTGATGCTTCAAATGCACACTTGTCCAAGAAGACCTTCTATAACTCTATTCTCCACTTCATTTTTATATAATGTAACTAGTTTTCATGCCTTGACATGTGGCATTTTGACCCTTTAACTTATTTCCTTCTCTCTCTTCTCACATGATCTATAAATGAAAGACTTTTTGGCTTTTATATTATAATTACATACCTAGTATGGTGAAGCCATGTTGATTTGATAATTTACTTTGCCTTTGAAATAAGATATGCAATCTAGTTTTGAGTTCACAAGATATATTGTCTAAGTGTGTGAAGTGGTATATAGTGAAAGGTCAAGTGATTAAAGTCTATCCTTGCTTTCTCTCAACGCTTTCATGTTAAATGCAAGTAGCCCTCTCTCTAACAAGTCACATGAAGTGTAGATAGTGAATTTGTCCATCTTAAGTATAATCTTACCTCTAGTTCACTCACCTTGAATATTTCAATGCATATCACCTCCATGTTTTAAATACTTATATTAGAGCAATTCAAGATTTTAAGACTAGTATTGTACATCATGTTTCATAGTGTTATCATATGATAATCTAGTGTAGAATTTTATGGTGTATCATCTCATTAGATTAGGTTATTTTCATGCCACTTATATCACTTTTTATCCAAGCAAATAGTTAATGTAGGTGATAATCATTCAAGGATCAATCTAGGGAGCTAGTCCTTAAACCTAGAGGTCTACCTCTACCATAGGAACCCATAGGCCTAGAGGCATTCCAATGTTGCCCAAATCTTAGAGTAGGTTTGAAAAACCAAATCTAGGGTGTAATATTTGGTGACAATAGTTTTATCATGCCCAATGGGACCATTATCCTAAAGACATCTTGTCAAGGTGAATGTTGGTCTTGATAACATCACAGCTGCATATGGTGTTTTACTTAGCATTTGGTGATTCCATTCAAGGTAATATCTAGTTGTAGACAATTTTTTATAAATTATTGTGTTTATACTTCATGGTCCTTACTAGGTCATCTTCTATTAGATTTTTCAATCCCATAAAACCACCCCCTCATCCTAAACTTCCTATTGAAGTTCAACATCTTAAACTTATCTTGACCTTTGAAGAACAAGAGGAGTTTTAAAGACAATAAAATCAAGAGAGTGAAGAATAACTTGAGCAGAACATGTCTAGGCAACATGCCTTCCCAGCCTTTAACACTAAAAATCCTATCCACCTCAATGCATATGATGATATACCCCCTAATTTTACCAAGAGTGTTCTCACATTTAATGGTGAAGCTCATGTCACTCCTAGTAAGCATATTAGGGATATATTAAACTTATATAGATTTCATAATGTTACTAAGGTCAACATTTCCATTAGACTCCTTTCAATGTCACTTAGAGGGAAATCACTTGACATGTATAGGACATTGCCCCAAAGAGACTATGCATGACTTTAATGAGAGATTCCAAAGGAATTGGCATATGCTACCTCCTCCCATTAGACCACATACAAGATTTGTATTCCTTACATATCTAAGGTATATTAGAATTGACATAGCCATAATGTTGTAGTCTATGGGTGGTTACACCTTACTTGAAGCATATGAACTTGTCATTAGAGTTGATAATGTCCTAATATAAGATGAAAAGTTGCCTCCAAAATCATACATGCCTCTACTACCAAATATATCTATTAATACTCCAAGTTTTTCTAAAGTTCCTAATGCAAATACCAAGTCTAGAATTTCCCCTAAGAAATTAGAAGATGTTATTGATAAATATGCAAGGATCCAAGCCTTATAAGCTTAGGTTAAGCACCTTAATCTATAGTATGGTTTTAATCAAAGCCCCTCTCCCTATCCTCAACAAGTAAATAGGTTCCCACCTCAAAAACATAGTCAAGGTAGAGGTCAAGGAAAACCTAACTTTAATAGGCATGCAAATGCATATAATCCAAATTCCACCTCAAATATAAGATCCATGGTACCAATGCATAGTAATCTAGTCCATGGAGAAAAATGGTAACAAAGATATTTTATGGATGAAAATGAAGGTGGGGAGTGGGATTTGGTTGCTCAAGGAGGATTTACTCCTCAAATATCAATATAAGATGAAGTTATCATGTAAGTAAATGAAGGATGGCAGCCCCAAAAGGTAAACCTTCCAAACTTTCTAATGGAAGACACCTATGTCCTCAATGAAAATTATTTCATTGTAGACAATACTAGAGTAAAGAGGAAGTCATTGGTGATGCCTATGATATTCATACAAGTTCAAATATCCCTCCTACAAGGTATCAAGGTGTGACTGCAAGTATGGTAGTCCTTACAGCCTCTTCACCTATTCCAAATCAAAATGTTGGAACAATTAATCAAAGGGTTCTAATGACTCAAGTTCAAGGCATATCTTTACCTTAAAAGACTCAAGAAAAGGTGAGTACTCTTGACTTAAATATTGTGGATTCTTTGAAGAGTGCTAAAGCATCTATGTTTCTTTGGGTAATGCTTCACTTGCCTAGTCAAAAAGAGCTCCTTCAAGAACAACTATCTCAAATTCACCTCAGTCCTCAACCAGAAAGTCATGATAATGTTACTCTCACCAATGTTCCTAATCACATTGTGGAACCCTCTTCCAAATTTGAGAAGCTACCATGCCTCTACCTCATTCTCATTGTGGGAGACAAACTTGTTCACAACTACATAGTGGATAGTGGGGACAGTACTTCAATGATGCCTAAGGTTGTAGCTAATAAGTTAGACTTAAAATATGAACCTTATGATAAGGGAGTGATTCACCTTGATGAGACACCAGCTAAGTTAGTGGGTCTTATCAAGGGTTTGAGAGTTTTCCTTCATGATTATCTTAGATTTCTCATCCTTCAAGGTATTGTGGTTATTGACTTGCCTAATCACTTTGTTATTTTCCTCTCAAGGGATTTAATATCCAAGATAAGAGGATGCCTATCAACTGATTGGTCCTTCTTGGCCCTCAAGACAAGGTATGATGTAAATTTAACCATTAGAACTCAACCATTGGCTAAGTTTCATATTGAGCCATATGTAGAAGAAAGATATAATCTAAATTATGTCATTAATGATCAAGAGGATTTTGTTTTAGATGATTGAAAATATTCTAAGCTTGAGGGAATATCTAGTTTATTCTTATATTAGTATGGTGTAAACACTTGTGGATATGTTCCATACACTTACTTTGATCAAAATGATCTTGGCACAAACATCATCCATGAGAGAAGTGATGAATAATCTAAGGTAAGCTTTGATGACTCTTTTCCACAAGATGTTGAGGGTAATTACATGATTCATTTGTAAGATGATGATATTCCTCATAGTTTGGTAGATCAATATGATGAGAAGAAAAATGTCATTATGCATACACAAGATGGAGAAGCTCATGAACATGACAACCATGAAGAAGAATATGACCTATTGAAAAGGTTATATACCATAAGTCAAGAGTGTATATTTTAAGATAAGGTTGTTGATAAACCTAATAATCAAGTTTGAGAATGTCTTGTTAAACATAGGGTTGAGCATCAAGTTACTATCTAAGAAATTGATTTCATGAAGGGACCTAATGAAGCCAAAACATAACATTTTATCATTAAGGAGTATTAAACACCTCAACTTAGGGTTAAATTTTAGATGTATTTAAGTAGAAGTAAGATAAGATGGATGGTTTTATAAAACACAATTTGAAGCAGCTTTGATGACTTCCAGATTATAGATTGAGAAGTGCCAATTGGATATGATAGAAGTCAAGAGGGTTATAGTTTCAACCAAGATCCTTGAAGGGAAAATTGGAACATATTTGAGATCTCAAAGTAGCAAACTTGTAGATAGAATAAGGCCCAAGGATGGTGAGTCATTTGACCATCAACATGAGAAAGTTTTTATTGAAAAGCATGTTCCACATGATAGGTTGATTTCATGGAGAAGAAAGGATGAAATAAGTAACATCTTTGACCCTTGTTGAAGCATAGTGAGTTTCTCTTCACCTCAAGTATTAAGGTCTTGTATAGACTAGGGTAGGTATGCTTTGATTTTGTTGTGTGTGTCTCCCCAAAGTGTTCTTGAGAACACATGTGTGTTTTATTTATTGTGTTGTCTTATGTGTTTTTTTTTGTTTTGGTGTTCTTTAAGAGGAAATTTAGTGTTAAATCCATGCATAGGTCACTCAAGATCCTAATGGATAGGAGTAGGCTACTGGTCTTTGGCATTGCTACGGAAATTACCAAAAATGTTGACCAATTTGACCACAATTCAAATTAAGTCATTTCTAATGTGTTTTAGGTATGTCATAGTTGTATAGTTGGTCATATGTCATTTAGGGGTCATTTTTGAGTCATTTATGGAAATAGTATAGTTTCCATAGAAGGAAAAATGTTCTAAAGGAATATTCAATGTCCCCCATGTCATAATATGTCAAAGGAACTATTTTAGAATGGACAAAATATAGGTGCATCATTAGAATAAGATCAATGGGAAAAGTGGCAGTTTCATATGGTTTTGGGCAGTTGTACAGCTTGTATAATAATTATGGAATGTGTGGATGTTTAATAGTGTCCATTCAAGTCTTTTGAACTCATTCCACACTTGAGAAGCCTAATATCAAAAATGTCAAAAAACATCTTATTTCTTTTATCACTCTCCTTTGCATGCAAAAATGGTCAATCAATTTTAGTCTAGTATAGATAGTAGGAGGTGAGTTGGATCAAGCGAATTTGGTGAATGATAACACTCCTTGTATACTTCAAATCCATTTCATGAGTCAG
This sequence comes from Torreya grandis, assembly GCA_037957365.1. Lineage (NCBI taxonomy): Eukaryota > Viridiplantae > Streptophyta > Pinopsida > Cupressales > Taxaceae > Torreya > Torreya grandis. The sequence continues at coordinate 841,541 of JARHVA010002161.1, forward strand.
AGGATTGGTTTTTTGTGTTTTATGAACCATTGTTAATAAGTTTTGCTCCTTTTTTTGCCTACTCATCCCAAACACTTTAAGGTTTCTTATTTGTTTACATGGTTATGTGTAATTCAAGTTATGTAAATGATCTTGGGAGACATGTTCACACTTATCACATGTTTTCTAGTCTTGTTGGCATGTGTGGATATGAGATACAAGAATATCACTCTTTTGTGCTTGAAGTAAAAAGCATTATCCAGGTTATATATAGTGTTTTGTTGATTTTAGAATTTATCTCTCGTAAGGGTGGTTTCAGATCAAGGTGACATACTTGTTTCCATATTCATAAAGTATGATAGATAATATCCTTCATTAAATTTGGTGTTGAGGTGGATTATGGATAAGGGGATGATGATAGTTCTAGAAGAGTTCACAGTCTTGTATCCATTAACACCTACAGGCAGTCTCAAAAGGGATCTAATGTCAATAGAAGAGAATCATAATAGTGTTTAAAAGACCTAAGATAGGTTTTAATTAAATAGAGACTTCATACAAGCATGATAGTATTAAAAAAATCATAATGTAGGTGGAGTAATACCACTCCTCATAGTGAACCTAGATGGAGAACTACAAGAAAGATAAAGTCACACAAACCAAAGACTTTGAGATAATTTTGAAGGTTATAAGAATATCAACCCATGGATCTAGCCACAAGTTTTTTGAAATGGTAGAGTAACCTTAGACCTTAAGTTGAGATCAAGAACTTGGATTCAATGTGAATAATTGAATAAATTTTCTAAAGGGAAGTCTTACCTTAACTTATATGAGAGGAGTTTTTGCCAAAACACAATACCTTATGATGTTAGAGATATATGAGGTCTAGGTCAATATAATGGCTCTTCTATGGAAGTATAGAACTATAAGTCACATGATAACACAAGAATCATTCATTTGTTTGAGTATGGATGATGTATGGATGATGATTCAATCCAAGCAAGTGTTGACTTGAAACACTCAATATACATAGTGTTTCTTAGTCCCAATCTAACCTTGAGGCAATTTGAAAATAGAAATTAGTGTATGGATGATGGTGAGAAGTAAGATAGGTGTCTCAAGATATAATAGATATATTTGATATCTTAATGACCTTAGAGAAAATAAAATAATTTAAATACAATATTCAAGCATAGATGACCACCTATAGATGTCTCTAGGGTAAGAGTGGCCTACAACCATACTTAAGCATCTTAAAGACTAACTAGGTAAGATATTAAGATATGGTTCCAAATAATGAAATGAAGGAATCCAAGTTGATTATTTATAAGTTATTTAAATATATCATGATTATAAAGTAAAATTTTTAATTATATCATCAACTATAGGAGTCTTTCCTTTCCCTGAATTGCCAACTACAACCAATATATCTAGCAGATTGGCTCTTGGTAGTAGTAAGAACATGACCTATGGATAGAAATGAATAATTTAAAGTGTATACTTACCTAAATTAACTAAATAGAGATAAAAAAACATAGGTTATGGTGTTCAAACACCTATCACTACCTATAAAAAACAACCAATCTACAACCAAACATGCATCCACACTCTGGTTTATAGATTGGTTCTAGCAAATGGGAGATGTAAGCTCAAAAAGGTGGAGTAAGTATAAATGGTTGAATATGTGATGAAAATTCTCATAATTATATTAAATAATCTCATGTGATTCTCATATCAAGTAAATAGGGCATAGACTAAGTTATAAACATTCAACGTACAGGCAATCATAGACTATACACATCTACATAGTCTTAAAAGCTAGTTTTGAGAGATTGGAAGAGTTGAGCGACCTATGTGTGTGATAAAAATTTTAAATTTGGTTTATAATGTCCTCATGACCTAATAAAAAATTTAATATATTCAAAATTTTAGGAAAAATAAGGTAAATTCCCTCTATTTTATCTCAGATAGAGGCCACTCCAAGAGTGACAAGATTATAGATTTGACATGTAGATGGTAAGAAAGTGTGATGAGGAGTATTGAAACACATTGGGATGAATTTTAAGGTTGTAATAAAGTTAAAATAGTGATATTAATCACATTTATTTTTTGGTATCATTCACAATTGGTTATAAACATAAATACATAGTTAGGCCTTTTAGGCCTATAGCTAGACCTAAGACCTACAAGGGTCTAGCCATCACTTTTAAGACCATATGATAATTTTATTCCAATTTTAATCCTTTATGTGGAGGTATAATGTTATTTTAAATTATTGGATTATATGGGAACTATGCAAGTTGTTTAAATTTGGCCTATTTCACCTCAAACCTATTTAGAATGCAGTCAAAAGCTTGATAGGCTAGTTTCATCCACTCACATCTGTACAAAGGGACTACATGGTGACCCAAGGAGTTGGGGATGTTTGAGTAAGGTCCTAAAAAAAACCTAGTGTAGTTGGTTTGAAGTTTCAAAGTTTTGTTTTTATGAACCATCCCTAAGAAGCAAAACATGATAAAACCCTCCTAAACCCTTATCTAAGACTTGATTGGAAATAAATGAGTGGGGATGCATTAAATATGGGTCATATAGACTAAAAATGGTTTTTGACTTGTGTAATACTCTCTCAATATCCATCACATTATATTTTTGTGTACCCTACTTATACTGATAGGGTACAAAATAGGGTTTTTCATAAGTTTATGATTGTTGTGTATGTATATAAGAATATGAATAGGTTAGAACCATTGGAAGGGGTAAATTGGGACATATTATAACTATCCATATTTATTTTTAACCTTATAACAACATAGAAACATCTCTACAGAGTCATTCATTTTAGGCAGTCTTTGACAGGGATTGAAGATAAAGAGTGATTGCCTAGTGAGAGGATAAGAAGTTGGTTTTTAGACCTTTGTAAGGTATAACTCATGGAATGGAAGGAAAGGGTACCATATAAAAGTGTCATAACACCTCTTCCATGTATTTTATTGAGAAACTAAAGGTCACTTTGGTGATAAATGTGAATAATGAGGCCTAAAAGACTGATGAATGACTACAAATGGTGAAAATAAGTGTCCAAAATAAGGATTTGAGTTAGAGATGCATCTCATGACTGTTATGACATATTTATAACCCTTGTAAGATATTTCACATGTGTCAACTCTCCCTAGTGTAGTTTTGATGTGGCAAGAGATGACTCATCATGAAGGTAGTTTTCAAGAAGGCAATTTCAAAACCCTATGGTAGTTTTGGATATTTTGATGCTTTAGATGGAAACTTGTCCAAGAAAACCTTTGAGACATCTATTATCTACTTAACTCTTCTGAAATGTAACTATTTTTCATGCCTTGACATGTGGAATTATGACCCTTCAACTTATTTCCTTCTCTCTCTTCTCACATGATCTATAAATGTAAGACTTTTTGGCTTTTGTATTCTAATTGCACACCTAGTATGGCAAAACCATATTGGTTTGATATTGTACTTTGCCTTTGAAATAATATATTCAATATGGTTTTGAGTTCATGATCTATCTTTTATAAGTGTGTGAAGTGGTGTATAGTGAAAGGTTAGGTTATTAGTGTATATCATTGCTTTCTCTCAACCCTTTCATGTTTGATGCATGTATCCCTATCTCTAACAAGTCACATAATGTATAGCTAGTGAATTTGTCCTTATTAAGTGTAATATAACCTTTAGTTCACTCACCTTGAGAGTTAAATGCATATCACCTCCATTATTGAAACACTAATGTTAGAGCAATTCAAGATTCTAAGACTAGTACTGTAAGTCATGTTTCATAGTGCTATGGTATGATAATCTAGTAGAGATATTTATGGTGTATCACCTCATTATAGTAGGTTATTTTCATATTAATTCTATTCATTTTAATATAATCAAATATTTAGTGTAGGTGATAATAATTCAAGGATCAATCTAGGGAGCTATTCCTTAAACCTAGAGGTCTACCTCTACCATAGGCAACCCATAGGCATAGAGGTATTCCAATTTTGCCCAAATCTTAGAGTAGGATTGATAATCTAGTGGAGATATTTATGGTGTGTCACCTCATTATAGTAGATTATTTTCATTTTGCTTATATTAATTCTCATCTAATCAAATAGTTAGTGTAGGTGATAAGCATTCAAGGATCAATCTAGGGAGTTAGCCATTAAACCTAGAGGTCTACCTCTACCATAGGCAACCCACAGGCATAGAGTTATTCCAATATTGCCCAAATATTAGAATAGGATTGAATAACCAACTCTAGGTTGAAATTTTTGGTGATAACATGGGCCACCTATAAGAACATTTTTCCAATTTTAAAACCTTAGTTTGAACATAAATAACTGTTTACATAAGGATATGAGCATTATGGATAGAAATTTATGTACCATTGGATGGTATTAAATGAGTAACAAGACTATAAGGTATGAAATTATGTTGTGGAGTGATATGCATAGTAATATAAGGATAAGTTGTGTTGCCTACACCATGGGTGGGAATCACATGTGTAACCATATGTGTAAACATAAGAATAGTAAAAGTATTAGTAGTCTAAACACCTATTTCAAATTTAGTACCTATAAAAGGTTTATTAGTATCAGTGAAAGGATCATGTTGATGTTCCTCATATATGAAAACCTTAGAATTATTTTCTATTTCATCTCTAGTTACATGTAACAATGTAGCATGTAAGTGTGGATTCATATGAAGATATTAAGTTAATTATTGTCGATATGTTTCATTGAATCTATCATCCACATTGATTCTTTATTTCATTATGGTGATGAATTAAATATTTGAAGTATATAAGGACACCAAAAATTAGAAATCATATTTTTTAACCTTAACACACATATTTCAAACCCTAAGATTCAAGACAAGGAACAAGTTCACTAGTATATTTTATCTTATTTTTGGATGTAGTGGTCTAAATAAGCTAGAACATTGAGACTAATTCAGATTTTATAATTTATGTCTAAATTAAGAAAATATAAATTAACAATAGAGTATAGTTAATTTATTACAATTTACTATTTGTGTAAATAACCTAGAATATAGGATATTTAGTTTGTTTGGGTTTTATTTAGGTGTGTGTTAGTGTAAAATTATCAAATAGGCTCTACAAGACATATGTGTTAACTTAGACTAAGAAATAGACTATGAAAATTGGAAAGATGACTCTAATACTACTTGGATACCTATGGAGACTTGTGTTTATTTGTGATAGTTTGGATCATTATATATGAGTCTAAAAATGGATCTTATGTATTTATAATCCTTCAGACTTATGTGAATAACTCTATTTTCCTTATATTTAACTCAAAACCCTAGATTGCACTCTTGAAACCAATGTGACCTATAAAAATGGATTAGAAATGATGGGTTGATCAAACCTTAATGACCCTAGTTGGGTTGTTGACCAGTGTCTACATTTCAATAGTTTGGAGAAGCCTCAAACCATACATAATTATCCCACCTAGTTATGTGGGTGCATTCAATTAAATAATAGCATGTTGTGCAATATTTATTATGACTTTTTACACTTGAAAACTTATGGTTTTAACCTTGTAATGGTATTCATAATTAACTCAGGTTATCCCTCTCAATGTGTAGATGTTTTTTACATGTGTATACCTAGTTGACTCTTTTGGTAATTTCCCTCTAAACCCACAAGTGAAACACACGATCTAACCAAAATTTGTCAAATAGTTGTTCAAGAGTTTCTGGATGATTCTATCCAAAGTAGATGACTCCAAAACTATATCCATTTGACTATGGCCAAATTTGTCTAGAGAGAAAGAAACAATGATATAATATTAGAAGATAATCTATGTAAGCTTATACAAATAAATACTAGGGAAAAATTTTGTATGAATAATGGAAATCTAGAAAGGTTAGGCCCATAGATAAGTATTTGGATAGGAGAGAGTGTGGTCAAGAGTTTTTTATCTGTGCACAAATCATGTATACTAAGTCTCAGTCAAAGCATACATTTCTAATTTTTTAATACATAATATAATTGTTTACAATAGCATTGATGATATATGTAAATTTTCCTAACCTATTTTAATCACCTTATAAACTCTAATGATCCTCAGATTCTATTATCAAGCCAACTATGGAATTTGATCTTCAACTAGGACAGTGGCCCTATCAATGATATGATCACATATTTTAGTTATTTTGACATTTGAAATATATTATTACTTTATAAATTGACTTTTTATTTTTATTTTGATTTGATATAATGGATTATAAAAAAAAATTATTTTTCCTCCTTTACATAGATTTAGAATACCAATAATGGTTGTATAAGATGACTAACACAAAATAGCTTAGACATATCCACTAAAGAGTAGAACCTAGAGACCTAAAATCTTAAAGACTCCTAGACCCATAATTTAGAAGAGAATGTAATGTTGTCTCCAACCTAATTATGCCTCAAGTGAAACATAGTAAAGGTAAATATGAGTATTGTGAAGGGCCCATATAATATAATATGATACGTATTTGACCACAAGATGGGAGTTTTTTTTACTTTAGAAGAGATTTGGCATGAAGTTATTTTTAATTACATGGAAATGTAAATCAAATTACATAGTAAGTGTAAAAGGATGAATATAATCCAATGAGTAAAGGTGATACATATAAGGAAGGTAGTAATGTCACTAGATAAGTCATGTAAACCTATATTAGGTCCAACACAAGAAAGGATAAAGGTAAAACCTAAGAGGGGAAGATAAAACCAAGATTGGAAAACATGAGAAAAGTAAATTACCAAATAATAAAAAAGGGTGTAATGGTTGAATAAATCCAAGAGAGGAAAGAGATACTAATAAATAAAATTACCAAGAAATCAAAATTGACACAAGTGTATAATAAACTGAAGAGGGAGATAAAATTAAATTGAAAATAAAAATAATATTATAGTACTCAATGACTAAATAAATCCAAGATGGAGATATAGGAAAAGTAAATATACCAAAGATACACAAAGGATGAAATGGATAAATAAAACCAAGAGGGAGAATAAATAATAAAATGTAAAATATAGTGAATTTAATAAAATGATACATGAAAAGTAAAGAGTGAGAAGTAATCAAGTGATATGTGAAATTATATAATATAAAATTAGATGTAAAATAAAATATATAACTGCTCACACATGTTTCAAAATATCATTACATCTATCATAAATAACATCATAAATCTTGAATTGAAATTGATATACCATAGTATATTATACTCTATATAAAATCCTTGAAACCATGGTCTCTTATAATCTCTTAAAAATTCATGCAAATATGGTCTCTTCTACTATCTTTAAAATCTACACAAGGAAAACCTTGTGAATTGTTTCAATAGAGAAAGCAGTTATGCTAGAACTAGGAGGATATTGATCCTTTGAATAACATTAACATATATGGGCATGAAAATATTTTGGTAAAATAGAATATTCCTCATGAAAATAATGTGATTGTTATGTAATATCCTAGTGCTCTTAGCTCTAAAAATTAATGGTATCCTGATGATATCATTGAAAATACTCCATGGATTAATAAGAACACTCATGCCAAAGATAATAAATATTCCATTTTTATGAGACATGTGTAGTATTTCTCATTTGGATGTTGTCTATTTAGTTAAAGAGATGAAGGTGGTGACTCACAATGAAGCATCTCTTAATCTTGTCAATAGGCTTGATAATCCATCATAAAAATAATTGTTAGGACCTAGAAGCACCATTGATTACCATGTACAAGCACTTAATATGTGGAAATTAACCAAAATGCACAAGTAATTAGAATTCAAAAATAACACAGAATATGAGAGACAATACCCAATTGTATTAATACTCTTCCAAAAAAGAATTACAAATGAAGAGACACCACACTCTTCCCACCTTACAGGCTTCCCACACAAAGTGTTCAGTAATTCACCTTCAAGAGCTCACTCTCTCAATTACGGTCCCAACACACAACTCAAACACAGAGTTGGTGTTCAACTCCACCAGCCAGTAACAACACTGCCAGTCAACCAATCAATAACAATACTACCATTACACCGAGTATACAAACATACTCAACCGAGTACACAACGCACTCCAAGTAGATCTCCCATGAACTTGCAACAACCTGTAACTCAAATGATCTTACTTTGGAAGGAACTACCTTGCCTTCCTCTTTGCTCTCCAACTGAGTACACACCGTACTCCAAGTAGATCCCACTTGATCTTGCTCCCTGTTGTGTTGCTATCATCTTGATCCTGCTGCCACCTGCAGATCAACCTGGTTCTGCACACCTACAAACCTAGACCTTGCACACACATACACCTGTGGATCAATGATCTTACTTACCATGCAGATCTCCAAACGTGGACTTGCACACCTACTAACCAAGATCCTACATACATGAAGAATCCTTCTGATTCTCCAAACCAGCACCCACACTTGGCACTGTGGCACTAGGAGGAACACACCTTGCTCTCTTCACTCTGAAGGAGCTAATATTTGCTCTCTTACTCTCTAGCACAAATTACAATACAGCCCATGAGTCTATTATATAGATCTCATGCAAACAATAATTAGACATCTAATTACAATAATTAGATCCGTAGCTTCAAGTCTATAATTGGCCTCTTAACATGCAAACACCTAGTTCATTAACTATCCATGAATTGGCAGTTTTAGAACCACACAAGTGATCGACATCGGTCCCTGTCTAGCTGGAGATGACCGACGTCAGCCGATACCTGACCGATGTTAGTTGTTGTCTTCACTATATATGACCGACATCAGTTGATCAAACTGATGTTAGTTGCCCTGCAACTCAACAACCTCTCAGCAACCTCCTCCATGTCTGCATTAGTGAAGCTTTTAGCTCCACAACCTAATAATCTCCCATTTGGAGATAAATAGCTACATTATACCTATACTTGTACCCCATATAATTTGTTTCCTGGCTTGTATCCCTCTTCAAGCTTAACCTTGAAGACCAACCACCACAAAACTTGTGGTGCACCTCCTGTCATCCAAGTAACCTGATGCATCTGCATCTACAAACCCATGTAGAAAAGAAATTGACCCTGCATAGCACGTTGACCTGCTACTAGTCCCTCTCAGATACTTGAGAATCCACTGAACTGCCCTCCACTGCTTCTTTCCTAGATCAGCTCCAAACTTTTTGATAGTTCCCACTGCATGGGCAAACGTACACTTGTACTCAACCTCATCATGTGATTGGGGACCCTGTTCTGTGACCTGTCCATCCATAGGTGTGTTGCCCAATTCTGCATCCTGCACTACCTTCACACAATCATCCTATGACAACATCAGCTTGTGATCTCCTTGTCTCTAGGATTACTCATGCCAAAGAATTTTGCTGCTCTCAAATCCTTCATGGCAAACCACTGAACTAACCTTACCTTTAGCTTAGCAAAACCCTATATGTCTGAACTTGCTAGCTAGCATACCATCCACATACAATAACAGGATAATTTTGTGACCATTATCCACCTGGTAAGACAAACACAATGGTTACATTGACATTGACTAAAGCCCTGCTTTGTCATCCACCTGTCAAAACCTATACCACTGTCTTGCAGCTTCCTTAAGACCATATGACCTGGCCTTCTGTCTCACGTGTCCATTCTCTCTATTCTTTAACAAAGGAATCCATTCGTCTCTCAGTGCTTTCTTCCAGCTGGCAACCCTACCAAATCTCTCATTTGGTTCTGCATCTTGTTCATGCCATGCTCCCACTGTTTCCTAGATCCTTCCTACTCTGTAGTGAGCAATGAGTATAAAGAAGAGGAACAATGAATTTGAGGCTTACCTACCCTTTCAGTCTTCCATATGGGCATTTAAGACTCCTTGATAGCTTGTTGTCTACCCAAAATCCATCTTAGTGACTGACATCAATCACCACACAATCTGCATCTGATTGACTTCAGTTCCATGTAACTATCCTTTCTATCGATGCTAGTTTCCTAACCGACGTCGGTCTTACTTGGTCACTAACATTGGTTGTCTGACTGATGCTAGCAGCCACCCTGCCTGACACCACTGGCTCTAGTCTGCACATGACCAAAATCAGCATCTATCTATTCGATGTCAATTACCCTTGATCGATGCTGGTACCTATGTTCACTTGTGAGTGATGATTTTTTACCCACGAGCTCTCTTTGGATCAAAACCCTATCCAAATTACTCTGCTCAGAGTTACTTAGCCTTCTCCACTGATCTCTATCCATCATCTCCTCCAAAAACACCAAGGCTTTCTAGTTCTTAAGTTTGTCAAACACATATGTCTTCTGCTTAAGAACATGCATCTCTTTCTTGCTCATGTGACCAAGCCTACAAAGCCATGTCTTCATAACAGAAGAAGAATCAGTAATACAAGCAAGTAGATAAAGAGTACCTGCTTTCTTACCACATGCTAATTCAAGTGTATCCACTGTGAGAGTTCTTTTGCATCTCTCATCACCCAATTTTCCTGAAGAAATTAGCCGCATCTTTAAGACCAAGACCTGCATGACCTCCTTCAACACCCATGTGTTGGCTGCCTGCAATTTCAGCTTCACTTCCCTTTTGCCAATTCTTTGGCAAGGCACACCAGCCCCTAAATAAATCTTTCCAAAGTCTCCAAAGACTTTAACATGGAAAAATACTCTATTTTGGACTGCATGGAAAGAGGCAACAAAATCTATAAAACAAGATTTTACTTTATCCAAGAAACATCCTAGAGCATCCTGTGCAACAACACCTACAACATCTGCATCTTCAATTCCTTCATGTTGATCTGGTACCAACCAACAATTTCTCTTTACCTGCTCTTTCTTTCCATAACACCATAATTGACCATTCGTGCTTTTCAGTTCCTCCATTCTTAGCTTACTTTCTTTTGCCATTGCTATACTCCCACTCAATCAGAAACCCTTGAGAGTGACCTATAATCAAACACAAATCTACTCCCTGCAACCTTAGCTCTGATACCAACTGTTAGGACCCGAAAGCACCATTGATTACCATGTACAAGCAACTTAATATGCAAAAATTAACCAAAATGCACAAGTAACTAGAATTCAAAAATAACACAGAATATGAGAGACAATACCCAATTGTATTAATACTCTTCCAAAAAAGAATTACTAATGAAGAGATGCCACCCTCTTCCCACCTTATAGGCTTCCCACACCAAGTGTTCAGTAATTCACCTTCAAGAGCTCACTCTCTCAATTACGGTCCCAACACACAACTCAAACACAGAGTTGGTGTTCACCTCCACCAAGTAGTAACAACACTGCAAGTCAACCAGTCAGTAATAATATTGCCAGTACATCGAGTATACAAACATACTCAATCGAGTACACAATGCACTCAAAGTAGATCTCCCATGAACCTGCAATAACTTGCAACTCAAATGATCTTACTTTGGAAAGAACTACCTTGTCTTCCTCTTTGATCTCCAACTGAGTACACACCGTACTCCAAGTAGATCCCACCTGATCTTGCTCCCTATTGTGTTGCTATCACCTTGATCCTGCTGCCACCTGCAAATCAACCTGGTTCTGCACACCTGCAAACCTAGACCTCGCACACACATACACCTACAGATCAATGATCTTACTTACCATGTAGATCTCCAAATGTGGCCCTGCACACCTGCTAACCAAGATCCTACATACATGAAGAATCCTTTTGATTCTCCAAACCAGCACCCACACTTGGCACTGTGGCACTAGGAGGAACACACCTTGCTCTCTTCACTCTAAAGGAGCTAATATTTGCTCTCTTACTCTCTAGCACAAATTACAATACAGCCCATGAGTCTATTATATAGATCTCATGCAAACAATAATTAGACATCTAATTACAATAATTAGATCTGCAGCTTCAAGTCTATAATTGGCCTCTTAACATGCAAACACCCAATTTGTTAACTAACTATCTATGAACTGGCAGTTTTGGAACCACACAGGCGACCGATGTCAGTCCCTGTCTAGCTAGAGATGACCGACATCAGCCGATACCTAACCGATGTCAGTTGTTATCTTCACTATATATGACCGACGTTAGTTGCCCCGCAACTCAGCAACCTCTCAACAACCTCCTCTATGTCTGCATCAGTGAAGCTTTTAGCTCCACAACCTAACAATAATAGTAGTATTGTTAAAGTCACAAATGCTCCTAGGTGGGAAAGGAGAGTGTAGATATCAATTATCCATCAAAGAGGCTTGACCTAGAATCTTATTTTCATAAAAATTTAGATTATGCAATCAAAAATTCTAGCAAGTGTCTAAAGGCCTTATGTCATGTTCAATATTGCACTACATGGTGAAACCCTAAGTCTTGAATCAAATGCTTCTATGTTAGTGAGTGTGGTGCTAGAGAGAACATCTCATGTGGAATAATAGTCTCCATAATAAGGAACCTAACATAAAAGACCAAATCAGTTTTATAATCATTAGATATGCCACTATGAATATTACAAGGAAATAAAACATAATAATCCATGTCAAAGAAGGAAAGAGTAATCCATGCCACTATGAATATTACTAGAGTTGAAATATGCTCATTGTAGGGGGGATTGATAATGTAATATTTACACATATTTTTTTGGGAATAACCAAAAAGCTAGGGGTCATATAACATATAAACAAAATCATATTCAAGAGTGGTAAGACCCGCATGGAGGGATTCAACCATGGTATCACTAGGAGAGGAAATCTCAATTATAGGTTGTTTAATAAGTGTTTACATTGTGGGGATCTCAAAAAAATCCATATTTCAAGAATGAGGTCATAAATTAAGAGGAAATTTAGCTAGGATATAATGGGGAAGATCATAATTTTTGATTGTGAAGTAAATCTTATAAGGTTCATCCGCATTTAAATAAATATGGTTTGGTGGGACATGCCCCACAAGCTTGGGGTACTATAACCTCTTAACAATTTGATGAGATAATTAAAGCATTGATACTCATGAAATGGGATACTTGGGAAATTTTCAATTATTGGTATATTTAAAACACTATGTTATTGGAATTGCTCAGCGTTCTAAGGTTTTGTATCACCTTGAACTTTTTTGATAGATCCTAAGTATGGGACCTTGATGCTTTAGCATGTAAAATAATGTATGTACCTCATGGGATGAGTTAAAGAGTGGAAATAAATATATTATAATAAATGGGAAATTTGATCATAACTTTCACCTTGACCATTCTAGTGGGTATTGTGATAGGAAGCTAAATGCACCCTATGGGATTAATTTATCTTCGGTAATATCTTTAGCATGTTCTTCAAGTCATTTTAAGTTTATTTATTAAGTATCAAGTGGATTTGATAAAGGATAAATAATTAATATAAATTCTTAAACCTTCATCAATGAGGGATTTCTTTACTTGGGCATCACCAACTCAAACACTAATTAAAATAGGAGGAAACCCACAAGAAGTATTTCATCAAAAATCATATGTTCGATTCAAAACTTAAGAGATAAATCTTGATCTAAGTTTTTTTTTACTTTTATATACAACTCTTCCCATTACTTTATATTTTCCTCAAAACTAGGCAAGGTATCATCTTGTCCCATAGTGGGTGGATGAGGAATGTTCATGTCAAAGAGGGTTCACATTAAGAAATTTCAATGTTTAGGATAATTACACATAATCTCAAGGAAAGGAATCCATATAGGAAGATTATATAGTTATTCAATGGGATCCAATTCTGCAAAACTAAATTATATTATATGTAACTAAGAAATAAAGGGCTAGGTGATATCAGGTTTATCCTTCGGAGGGCCTAAAGAAGATTTAATTTTTTTTATTTTGTTTCATGTCATTGGTTGGGCTGAAGATGCAAGAAAAATTATACAACTTCATCAACCTATATAGTTAATTTATATTAGGCACATGTAACTTCATTTCCATAGTTGATGGAGTTGAAGAGATGCATGGAAATTCTGAACTCCTTCAGTTAGGTTGATGTGTAGCTCACAATAAAAATGCATACTAAAAAATTATTTTTTTATTAATTAATTATTAAGGATTCAATAGAATAAATAAGTTACCATTTCTAACAAGTTAATAAATTGCATTCATCACTAACTCAAAGATATAGTTCAATACATAAAATCAATGTGAAAGATAAATACATTACTTGAGTCGTAGTTTATTATAATAGTTTGACATCATTACGTTATATATTTCTTGTAGGAATTACAATGATCCAAATTCAATAATAATGAGGTGTAAGAGATAAGATATAAGTCTTAAATCCACCATATTCAATAGGTACCACTGATGCTCACTACCAAGAGGAATAATTTGAGCAAGATGATCCCAACTAAAAAGGTAAAAATAAGATTCCTACCCACCCTAACACATTGACTATATCCACATATGACAATGGTGTTCCACCATGGATCATGTGATGCTAAATTATCACCAAACACATAAAAAATAATCTCATACAAACACACAACATTTTTAAAATGTAATCACATGTTTTCTACATGGATATAAGATAATCCATCACATATAGTACATATACAACCATATATTTCATGATAGCATTCACAATATCACAATCACATGTTTATTTACTTATGAGTACACTAACATGTTTATTTATTCAAAATATATTTGATTTAGATGATTTCACATAAATAAGTGAATAATTCATAAAGCTTCATAAATAAGAAAAATCAATCTGTTATAATATTGGCTATCATGAAAAATAGGAAACAATGGTCCCTTTTCGATAAAAAAACATCAAAAGTCCATACAAGGTATTTAAGGTATATTTATTCCTAAATTTAGTTATCTAGTCACATTATATATATGATTAAGGGTGACAAATTAAATTTTTATCTAGCTTAGTTTCACAATGCAATTTGACATATTGATGAAAACTAAATTATCCAACTAGTCAATTTCATTATGTAGACTCTTAGCATCTATGTGATTAACCATGTTCATTTCCTTAACATCACTATGTAACTGGAAAGATGGAAATAAGAGATTATAAATTTGATGGTTTACATGACATCATGCCACTTGTTATACACCAAGGTTGGCACTTTTACCATTAATATTATGCCAATTGGTCCTACCCATATAATCAATTTATTGATGTACTATTGGTCTATGTAATCCATACTATAATTTTCATACACATAAGTTGGCAATCATAATCACATAATGTTAGGGCTTTAAGAACAATTCAACAAGGATTCACATGTTTACCCTTAACATATGGATCATGTAATCTTATTGTTGACTATTTTGACCACAAATCAAAATAGTTAAATCCCCTATAGTATAAAACTTGATATAGGGGCCTATGAGGATGTCATAGGGTGTTTCACGGTCCTTTTGATGTGATTTAATGTGATATTAGCCTTGGTCATGGTCACATTTGGTCCTAGGTCATTCTATGTCATTTAAGGGTCATAAATGAAGGTGGTATGGTTTTATAAGGTTTCCAGGTGTTCTAAACTTCCTTTAAATGTCCAATATGTCATAATTTGTCATTAGTTGTCAGTACTAACTAAAAAACCTGTAGGTGTTAAGTGAAATCAAGAAAATAGTCAACAAAAAAGAAGTTTTCAAATTTGTATAACCTATAGGGGAGTATGGCACATGTTGAAACCTCATAAAATAACCATTGATATTACCTAAATATATTTATGTGATTGATCTAATTTGTAAGTACCAAAAATAGACCAAATCCATTTCTCTTCTCCATCTCTCCACTAGGCATACAAAACTGGTCAACAGGGCTTCTAATGGTATGGCGAATAGGAGAGGTTTCAAGTCAAATGAAATTGGTGGTGGATATTAAACTTATTTTTATTCACATTCAAGTTAGGAGTTTAGATAATGGTTTCCTATTCTTTATGAACCATTCTTAAGAAGTTGATTATCTTATTTTGCTTGCTAATCCCCACACCCTGTAGGTTTTCTTCTTATTTGAGCTTATCTATAGAATCCAATTGGTGAAATTTCTTATACAGGATGTGTAATTATTCCTTTCATTTTTTTCATTTTGTTTTACATGTTTGGAGTTCACTTCATGAGCCAAACAGTTCAAGTTACAGGTTGATATCACTAGTGGACTTGCAGTCAAGTCTCACCAAGTGTATATTTTACCTTCCTTATAGTCTTTTCAAATGGATGTTATATTTTTTATTTCATAATTTTAAAGTCATAACAATCTCCCTCATTATAGTTTTTAGTATTAAAGTTACACATAGAGCTTACAATCAAATGACAAAAAATACAATCAACCTTCTGCATGACTATCATACACAATCAGTTGGGTGAAGTGTGTGAGGTCCTGAGCATGGTCATGGAGGTTTAATGAAGATATTAAAGGTGTTAAATGCATTATTGGAGCATGATCAAACAAGCTAAATCTCTAAAATGACATAAGATAGTATGTGGAGACAAGTTCTCATATATACACAAGCCTGAAACATTAATGTCCACCTAAAAGTGGCTCCCACAAAGACTTGAAAATGTTTCACAAACATGTTTGAACATGTTTTGAGACCTTACTTGAAGTATTAAAACATTGAATGTGCCTTGAGAACCATGTTTGATGTCATTGAGAGGTGGGTAGGCTTGATATCCATGTTCAAGTTGGGGAATGGGTTTTGGGGAATGGGTTTTAGGGACATGTTTCCTTAAAAACTCTAAAATAGAGACTTGTGTAATTTTGATGTTGCTTTATGATGATAAAAAATGGAGACTAGATGAATTCAAATGATCCTATCATAAATATCTATCCTAGTGGAGATCACTTGACCTAATAGAATGGATGTTTGACTTCAATATGTGATGTGAGAAGGCTTCAAATCTATGTATTTATTCATTGCAAATTTTAGTGTTTACTATAGTATTTTGAACCTCTAGGTGATCTTACACTCCAAGATAGCAATATAAGAGCATATCTTCAAGGTAGATGACTCTATTTAGTTGAGAAGAACACTAATGTTTCAAATAATATCAAGAGGGGTGAAGGTATAATGTTGTGACTTGCATCACCACCTATAGGTGTGCCTTTCCCTCAAAAGACTTACCTATAGTTGACTGTAGCTCCTATAAGTCCATGGTGTGAGCTTAGACATGGAAACATGCAAAAATAAACACTTGCATAATTCAAAAATTCCTCCAGAGACCTCAAAATATATCCTAAACCATGTTACATAGGTTTTAAAGAGTTGAAATGCATCTATAAGATCCCATTTACTTCAAGAAGGGTCAACTATAGTTGACTATAGTTGATAGTGCTCTAAGGTAAGACTGCCTTGGTGACTAGCTTAACATAGACATAGTATGAATATACCTAAATGATCATAATATAGCTAAAAAGACATAAAAAATGGTCTTATGAAAATTATACAAGGTTTAGGACAATGTATCCACCTACAGGCAGTCTATTTTTTGAGGGTAAACAAAGTTACAATCAACCTATAGTCTAGTCTAGTCAAATGCAAGGTGTATGTTGAAGAGTTTGGAAAGGGTTAGGTGATAAATATGTTTGGATATCCTTCACCATAGTTATACTAATCTTGTGAGACTCTCAAAATAGTGATTAAAAATCATGAATGGGTTATGAAAAATAATCTAAAGCTAACACTTAGAATCTTGCATATAGTGAACATCACACAGTCTACCTTGAGGGTTTCACGATGTTTAAAGGGGATATTCATGTGACCAAGATTTTAAAATTTTCATAGAGTATCCTTATAACTTATATAAGCCCCTCATACCATATTCTTGTTTGGGGAGACTAGGGAAGTTCCCTTTGTTCTATTTTAGAAAGAGGGCACTCTTAGAGATTCATTTCCTATAGGTTGGTCATAAGGATGATAAGAAGGTAAACTAGAAGTTAATGAAACTTTTAAAAGAGATGTGAAAGTATATGTTATACATGAACCAACATGTAAAATAACCCATGGTTGTAATAACATAATATACTGGCCTAAACCCATAGGAATGCAGATAGACCTATTATGTCTTAACTAGGCCTAGTGCCCAAATCTCACTTCTAGAACTAGGTGAACATTCTAATGCATTATAACATGTTCATAAGGATATATAAGGTATTTTAGAGCCATTTATTTGTATAATAATCCATAGGTAAGACATTTATTTACTTAAAAACATCTCAAGGTATGCAAACTGAAGAGAGAAGCTCTAGAAGGCAAGTTTGGAAGCTTGTAACTATACAGATACATAGCATGGGAGCTGGAGGAGCTAGGATGTGTTGAAGAGGGTCCCAAAAAAATTATTAGTGGAATTTGTTTATGATTACAACATCACAACTTTATAACAATCCGTAGAGGCTAAAACCACCTAAACCCCTCTAAAACCCTTGCTAAGGACATGATTGGAAAGATGAAGAAGGAGAAGCATCTAGGAGGGCTAGAATGAATTAGGAAATAATTCAAACTTGTAGAAGGATCTCAAGGGATCCTTCCCATAAATTTGAGTTCTACCCTACTTGTAAAGATAGGGTGAAAATGGTTTTTATTGACATTTTTATGTGTTGTGAAAGTATATAAGGGTTTCACAAGATGAAAATCACTTTGGGAGTTAGTATGGGACCTAATATAACCTCTCATACTCATTTATTACTTCAAAAAGACTAAAAAATTCCTTTTTTATCATCTTCATCTCAGGTAGTCCAAACTCGAATAATAAATAAGGAGTGATCACCAACTGAGAAGATGAAAACTCAATGTAGGAGGCCTTTTAAGGTCTTACTAATGGATATAAGGGCATGATATCTATTGATAAATGTCATATCACCTTCTATATTTATTGGATTTCAAAACTAAAGGCCTCATTGGTGTCAAGTGTGAAGGGTAAGTGAAAGGAGGCTAATCAGGACTATAGGAAATGATAACTCATGTCCAGAAGAATGTCATTGATTAGGGACACAACCAATACATATTGGGGATTATTTCTAACCCCACCCCATTCATAGTGAAATCATCTCATCTATCCCTAGTTTGTTGTGGAGTGCTCATAAAAGGTCAAATGATGAAGGCAATTTCTAGGCAAGCAATTGAAGAGTCATACACCACATTTCAAGAATTACAAGATTTAAGGAACATTTATCCAATAAAACCTTGCATGGTATATTATATATTATTTTTTAATGCACATGTAACTCATTATCTCAGCTTGACAAGTGTTTTTTGGCTCTTGGACTTCATTCTCTTCTCTCCTCTCTCAAATTCTATAAGTAGTAGCCTTTTTAGCTCTTGTATTCTAATTACACACAATGTATGGTGAAGCCTTATTTGTTTGATGTTGTACTTTACCTTTGAAAAATAACTACAATCCATTTTGGGTTCATATATCATTTTCTCAAAGTGTGTGAAGATATTTATAGTGAATAGTTAAGTTATATTCATCTATTTATAATAGGCCATAGATAATCAATTTATTGGATTAAGAACATCTCAAGGTGTGTAGAATGAAGGGAGAAGCTCAAGAAAGCAAGTTTGGAAGTTTGTAACTATATGAAATTAAATAATGGGAGATATAAGAGTTAAGATGTGTTTAAGAGTGTCCCAAACAATGTTTTAGTGTAATTTTTTTAGGTTTTTAACGTCACAACTTTATGAACAATCCTTAGAGGTTAAAACCACCTAAAACCCTCTAAAACACTTGCTAAGGACCTGATTGGAAAGATGAAGAATAATAGGCATAAATTATGGATATAATGACTTGGAAAATGATTTAAAATTATAGATGACTCTCTAAGGATCCTTCCCATCAATTTGAGTTCTACCCTACTTGTACAGATAGGGTGAAAAATGGATTTTATTGATAGTTTTGTGTGTTGTGAAAGTATAGAAGGGTTTCATAAGATGAAAATAACTTTGGGAGTTATTATGGGACATATTATAACTACTCATAATCATTTTTTTATTTATAAAATCTCAAAAATTCCCCTTCTATCATCTTCATCTCAGGTAGTCCAAATTGGTATAGTGAACAAGGAGTGATCACCAAGTGAGAAGATGAAAACTCAAATTGCAAGGCCTTTTAAGGTCTGAATAATGGATATAATTAAATTAATGCTCTTTAAAAGTATCACATAACATTATATATGTATTGGATTGGAAAAATAAATGCCTCTTTGGTGCCAAGTGTGAAGGGTAAGTGAAACGAGGGTGATCATGATTGTAGGCACTGATAACTCATGTCCAGAAGAATGTCTATGATTAGGGACATAACCAATGAAATTTGGGGATTTTTTTATAACCCCAAGTTCACATTTAAATCATCTCATTTGTCCCTAGTCTATTTTTGAGTGCTCCTGGAAGGTCAAATGATGAAAGGCAGTTTCTAGGCAAGAAATTGAAGAGTCTTATGCCATATTTCATGAGTTTCATGCTTTGAGGAAAATTTGTCTAATTATAACATGCATGGTATGTTGTACTATTATTAAATTTGAGGAATGTAGGTAAAATATGACAATTATCAATCAACTTATAGCCCCAATCAAGGTCTTTAGAGACTAAAATAACATTCATGAAGGTTCCAATTAGTCCACTTGCAGTCCTAAGAAGACATAAATATGTTAGGCTTCTTGATCATATACATATGCTAGTGGTTGATGGTGAGCATGATTAACATTCTAAATTTATTTTAATGGAGTGAAAAATATGAGAGAGGAACCATATTTGACCCTATTTGAAGTATGGTAAGATGTTTTTTACCTCAAGAGTGAGGTTTTACAAATACTAGGTTAGGTGTGTCTCTCTTTTAGTTATGTGTGTTGTGTTTCATAAGTTTTCAAGTTAAACACATGTTTGTTTCCTTTGGTGCACTTTATTTTATTTTTCCTTATGTTTTTTTTTGGTTTAAAATGCAAACTTAGTTTCAAACCAATGTATAGGTGACTTCATGGCCCAATGGACAAGAGTAGGTTACTAGTCTTGGCATAACAAGCATAACACCCATAGGAAATCAGCAATAATGTTAGATTTTTTGACCAAAATTAAAAATAGATCAACCCCATATAGTATAAAACTTGATATAGGGGCCTATTAAGATGTCATATGGTGTGTCATGGTCCTTTTAATTTGATTTAATGTGATATTAGCCTTGGTCATGGTCACATTTGGTCCTAGGTCATTCTATGTCATTTAAGGGTCATATTTGGGTCATAAATGAAGGTGGTATGATTTTCCAAGGTTTCCAAGTGTTTTAAAATCCTTTAAACATCCAATATGTTAGACCCTATCAGTTTTTATCATTACTAGCTTAAAAACTTGTAGGTATTAAGTGGAATCAATAAAATAGTAGAAAGAAAGGGAGTTTTGGAAGTTGTATGGCCTATGGGGGAGTATGGCATGTGTGAAAACCTCATGTAGTGACCCTTAAAATTCCATGACTCCATTTCCATGATTTATATACTTTAGAATTACCAAAAATAGACCAAACCCATTTCTCTTCTCCATTGTTTCACTAGGCATATAAAACTGGTCAATAGGTCTTTTAATGGTATGACCAATAGAAGAGGTTTCAAGTCAAATGAAATTGATGGTGGATATTAAACTTGGTATAATTTACATTATTCACGTTATGATTTTATATAATGTTTTCCTATGCTTTGTGAACCATTCTTAAGAAGTTGATTGTCTTGTTTTACTTGCTAATCTCCACACCCTATAGGTTTTCTTCTTGTATGAGCTTGTCCGTATAATCTAATTAGTGAAATTGATTCCAAAAGATGTGGAATTACTAATATCATGTTTTCCATATTTTTTTACATTCCTGGAGTTGAATTCATGAGCCAAATAGTTGAATTTATAGGTTGATATCACTAGTGGACTTGCAGTTAGGTCTCACCAAGTGCAGATGTTTCCTTCCCTATAGTGGTTTCAAATGGATGTTATATGTTGTATTTCATAATTTTAAAGTCATAAAAATATCCCTCCTTGAAATTTTTATTATCAAATTTTCATATAAATATTTCAATCAAATGCCAAACAATATAGTCAACCTTTTACAAGATTGTCATACACATTCAGTTAGGTGAGGTGTGTGAGGTCCTAAGCATGGTTATGGAGGTTTAATGAAGAGTTTCAAAGTGTTAAATATGTTATTGGAGAATGATAAAACAAGATAAATACCTAAAATGACATAAGATAGCATGTGGATACAAGTTCTAATATATACACAAGCCTGCAACATTAACGTCCACCTACAAGTAGCTCCCACATAGAATTAAAAATGTTGCATAAATATGTTTGAACATGTTTTGACACCTTCTTTGAAGTCATATAATTTTGAAGGTGCCTTGAGAACCATGTTTGAGTTAATTAAGAGGTAGCTAGGCTTGAAATCCATGTTCAAGTTGGAGAATAGGGTTTAGGGACTTGTTTCCTTAAAAACTCCAAAACAGAGCCATGTGTAATTTTGATGTTATATGATGAACAAACATGGATCCTAAATGAATTCAAACAATCCTATCAAAAATCCCTATCTTATGAGAGATTAATTAACCAAATAGAGTGGATTTTTGACTTAAATATGTGATGTTAGAAGGCTTCAAATCTATGCATCTATTCACTATAACTTTTTGGTGCTTACTACAGTATTTTGAACCTCTAGGTGATCTTCCACTCCAAAATAATAATATAAGAGCATATTTTCATGGTATATGAATCTATTAAGTTGAGAAGAACACTAATGTTTCAAATAATATCAAAAGGGGTGAAATTATAAATTTTGTGACCTGAATCACCACCTACAAGTGTGCCTTGACCTCAAAAGGCTTACCTACAGTTGATTGTAGACTCCTACAGGTCCATGGTGTGAGCTTAGACATGGAAACATGAAAACATAAAAACTTTAATAGTTAAAAAATGCCTCCAAAGACATAAAAATATATCTAAACCATGTACATATGTTTCAAAAAGCTTAGATTTATCTACAAGATCCTTTTTGCTTTAAGAAGGGTCAACTATAATGGACTGTAGTTGAAAGTGCTCTAAGGTATGACTGCCTTGGTAATTAGATTGGCATGTACATGGTATGAATAGACATAAATGACTATAATATGTCATAAAAAACTTTAAAAATTGTCTTAAGTAAATTATAAAAGGTTTAGAATAAATTATCCACCTACAGACAGTCTCTTCTTTAAGGGTAAACATAGTTATAGCCAACCTACAGTCTTGTCTAGTCAAATACAAGGTGTAATTAAAGATTTTGGCAAGGTTTGGGTGATAAATATGTTTGGAGAACAATTATGATGGTTATATTATTATTTTGAGACTCTCAAAATATGGATAAAAAAACATGAATGGGTTTTTCAAAACAACCAATAGCTAACACTCATAATCCTGCATATAGTGAACATCACATAGTCTACCTTGAGGGTTTCATGATGTTTAGAGGGGATATTCATTTGACCAAAATATAATACTTTATGTAGATTATCCCTAAAAATTAATAATATCCTCATATCATATTATTGTTTGGGGATATAAAGGAAGTTCCCTTTGTTCTATCTCAAATAGAGGGCACTCCCAGAGAGTCATTTCCTATAGGTTGGTCATAAAGATGATAAGAAGGTAAAATAGAAGTTGATGAGACCTTTAAAAGAGATTTGGAATGTTTTATTATATTTTAACCAACATTTAAAAAAAACCCATAGGTTCAAGACTAAATTAAGGTGTCCTAAACCTACAAGTATTCAGACAAACCTATTAAGTCTTGACTAGGCCTAGTGCCTAAAAGGGTCCAAATCTCACTTCTATCACTAGGTGAACATGTATGTAAAATGAAGAGAGAAGCTTGAGAAGGCTATTTTGGAAGCTTGTAACTATATGAACACAGAGCATGGGATATATATGAGTTAATATGTGTTGAAGAGGGTCCCAAAAAAGGTTTTATTATAATTTTTTCAAGGTTTTAATGTCACTAATTTATGAACAATCCTTAGAGGCTAAAACCACCTAAAACCCTTGCTAGGGACCTGATTGGAAACATGAAGAAGGAGAAGAATATAGGAGGGATAGAATGATTTGGGAAATGATTAGAACTTTTATATTACTCTCCAATTATCCTTTCCATAAATTTTAGTTCTACTCTAATTTTATAGATAGGGTGAAAAATGGATTTTCTTGATAGTTTTATGTGTTGTGCAAGTATAAAAGGGTTTCATCAGATGAAAATCACTTTTGGAGTTATTATGGGACCTAATATAACAAATAACACTCTTTTTTTAATAAAATCTCAAAAATGCCTCTTCTATCATCTTCATCTCAACTAGTCCAAATTGGCATAGTGAACAAGGAGTGATCACCAAGTGAAAAGATGAAAACTCAAATTGGGAGGATTTTTAAGGTTTTCTTGATGGATATAATGGCATGAAGGATATTTAAAAGTGTCACATCACCTTATATATGGATTTTATTTGAAAATTAAATGTCTCTTTGGTGTTAAATTTGAAGGGTAAGTGAAAGGAGGGTAATCATGATTGCAGGTAGTGATAACTCATATCCAGAAGAATGTCAATGATTAGGGACAAAACCAATGCATTTTAGGGATTTTTTTATAACCCCCCCTTCACATTTCAATCATATCATTTATCCCTATTATATTATGGAGTGCTCATGGAAGATTAAATGATGAAGCAAGTTTCTAGGCAAGAATTGAAGAGTCTTATGCCATATTTCATGAGTTTCATGCTTTAAGGGAAATTTATTTAATTCTAATTTGAATGGTATGTTCTATATTATTTTATCCTAAATATGTAACTCCTTCTCTCAGCTTGACAAAAAAAAATTAACTTTTTGACCTCATTCTTTTCTCTCCTCTCTCAAATTCTATAAGTAATAGCCATTTTGGCTCTTGTATTATAATTCCACACCATGTATGGTGAAGCTGTACTAGTTTTATGTTGTAATTTTCTTTTGAAAAATAAATAAAATCTATTTTGAGTTCATATATCATCTTTTAAAATTGTGTGAAGAGATGTATAGTGAATAGTTAAGTGATATTCATCTATCCTTGCTTTCTCCCAATCCTTCCATGTTTGATGCAAGTTGTTCCACTCTAGCAAGTCATATGAAGCATTATCTAGTGTATGGGTATATTTTCAATTGTAAAAGTATCCCTAGTGTCTAAAACTAATATTTTTCTCATTTATCTTGGATATTCCTCATGCATATCACCTTCCTATTGAAACACTAATGTTAGAGCATTCTAGGACTTTGAAACTAGTGTTGTAGGTCTTGTTTCTTATTAAAATAAGTATGATGGTATTATGTAAATACATATGGTGTATCACCCCCTTAGAGTAGCTTTATTTCATGCATAACCACAAGCAAATAGTTAGTGTAGGTGATAATCACTTCAAGGTAAATTCAGAGAGCTATCCCTTGAACCTAGAGGTCTACTTCTACTATAGGTAAACCCACATACCTAGAAATATTCCCATGTTTACAAAATCTAAATGAGACTTGAAAAACCTCCTCTAGGGTAAAATATTTGGTGAAAACACTTATCATACATATAATGGATCACATTTATTACTACCATTCTATGTACACTCTAATCCAATCAATATGACATAAATGTTGGTCGTTGACCTTCTACATTTATTACCATCAAGATAACACCCCAAATTTGTCTCAAAGTAGCTAGCTTTTTTGACTCCTCTATTTTTATCTATATAAATTTTGAACTGTTAATCATCTTAGGAATAGGAATTATACATAATTTGATCTCTCTTATTTAGGGTTATATTCTTTAGTTCAACATATGCATATGCTATGTGATAGGTCATGGGCCTTACTTATTGTTGTGCACCTAAGAGAGAGAAAATTCTAGTTAATTATGAATAGTTATCTAATTTGATTCCTAAAATGGTCTTCCTCAATCCATCTATGTTACACTATTTGATAGACCTCGATGGTCATTCTAAGTACCCTAGTCATTACAACCTAGAATCTTATGGATAACTACTCTAATGGTTCACAACATAGGTTTTGAAGCATGATTATGTTCACAAGTATCATTTCAACATAGATAAACATTTTATAATGGTTCCAAAATAATTATGATAGAAGTTTAAAAGTATAATTTTAATTTTAATGGATTTTGTGTTTGATTTAAATATGTGTAGTTAAAATATTGAGTTTCTTGAAGCTAGTTTATAAGTTTAGCCTAGGTAAGGCATAAGTCAAACTGTAAACTAGTTTATCATTTACAATAAATATTAGAGACAAACCCCACTTTTGTTATCAATTTTTAAAATGCCTATGAAACACAAATAATGTTCCTCACTCAAATTTAGTCATGGAATCCACTTTTTGGATTTCACCTTTTTGTTGACCTATTTCCCATTGTTATTGTTTAGGTAAGTGTTGCTTTCAACATGGCCAACTAGTCTTATGTGTACTAATGATTATTTTATTTAGCATGAAAAGAAACTAATTTTAGAGATAAGTTATCTCTTCTAGTTATACCACGAAGAGGATATTTTCCTTGAAAAAATGATAATTGCACGTATATAACAGATTTATCAATTAAATATAAATTATTACAACCCATTTTTCTTTCTCATATAAATAACTAAAAAAGCTATTTTTTCCATTAAATTTAATAAATATTTTCCACATAAATGGATGAGTCATAAAACTAAATATATGAATCTTATAAAATTATTCAATATGCATATTTAATAATAAAATAATAACCATAAAAGTGGATTTATTCAAGAAATATATGAATATTATCAATTTATTCAATATACATATTTAATAAAAAAATAATAACATTTCTCCTAGTAGTTTTTACAATAAAATACAACTAGTTCTCATTAGATTTTTGACACTCAAATTCCACATAGGGATGTCTCATTTAGTCAATCAAACCCGCTAAAATTAAAATTTTAGGTGACCAATTAAGGTATTCAAATGAGAATTCCACTTCGATAAAGTGTAATAGAATAAAATATAGAAAATTTAACAAAAACCTATTACTCTAATTAATCCATAAACATACTACAAGAACTCAAAATTTTATAAATGATTTCATAAAAGTGTGGAAATAGGTTTTATAGATTCATATATTTAATTTAATTGTAAAATAGGCTCAAAAATAATATCTAAGACCCACCCATCATTTCATCCCTTTTTGGGAGCAAACTCCAAAATTTTAGAAGCAAAACTAGTCGTCAAAATCCTAGTTTTTATACAAGAATGTTTGCTTAAAAATACACACATAATTATGAGTTTATTGCATTCCTAGATATTTAAAAAACATCCATATATTTCCTATAATTTTAGTGAATGTATTCCCCTAATATAAAAACAATAAATCTCAAGGAAGTAACAATTATTCCTAACCTGAAAATATGTGAAATCAAAATCTTATTGCTAATGCTATATAAACTATGATTAACCCTAAAACCATGTGAAATTTTAGCTAACACAAATGGCATGAAGTGTATCATGGATAATGTTGATTTTAAATCAAACACTTAACCTACGTCTATAGCCACCAACAAAACATACATAATTTTTTAGGCCCATCCTATCAGCCTTTTTTTGGTACCTTCTCCCTCAGACACATTAGAATAAGAATAACCATTAGTTTATGATGTCATCGTATCATATCCTATATTTTGAGACTATTTAATTGGTTTATTTAATGTTTAAAAATACTTAAAAAATTTGTATCACATTAGGTCTTATGGCAATTTGGACTCAGAATAACCATACAATTATAATTAGATTGTGTGTGATATTTCTATGACTATCGACCTTAATTAAATGTTTGAACAAAAACATGATTATATGGTTTGATTTACATCCATTGTCACAATTTTAATTTAATATGGATACCTTATTCATAAATTGATCATGCTGAATTATTTTAGTGTCACTTATTAATGAATAATGACATATGTAATGGTAATGGATTTTTGTGTTTTTTGTGAGGTGTTGTACCACGAAGTAGTAAAATGAAGGAAGCATGCAATGATGATGAAAACAAGCCAAAAAGAGACTAATGGTGCCATTTAGATATGGATCATGTGAACTTCAAATCACCAAATGAAAGTTGGTTTGTTTTATGTGATTTATAGTTGGTTATATTTTTATTTGATTATCATTGAGCTTTTGACACTTCATGGATAATTATTATGATTATTGCTTGTGTGCATAAGATGATATTTATATATAATAAAATGATAATGAGGAATTAATAGATAATTAAAATAATAAATATTTTTTTTTGAAATAAATAAAATTAAACAAAAATTAAATAGAATTTTGCATGGAAAAGTGAGTGAACTTCACATGGGGAAAATTATAAATGAGAGATATGTCGCCATGATTGGACACATGGTGATTATGAGGAATGGAGAAAATATTAATAAGGGGAATGGGGCTTCGGGAAGGATTGATAATTTTTCTTTAATGAAACTTTGCCAAACTTTCTCCAATAAGAAAGAGGAAAGAAGAGGAAGAAGAGAGGAGAAGGGAGAAGGAGAAGATTGCAAGAAGGATGTTGCCACACCCATGTTATCATATATAGTATTTATGATTATATTTCATTTTAAATGAAAATATGAAGTTTTTCATGTCTTCCATAAATGGAAATAATGATCATATTTTTTTTTCTTTCATTCTTTCAATTTTATTACAATCCTATGTCAATGATCATATTTTTTTTTCTTTCATTCTTTCAATTTTATTACAATCCTATGTCAAACACTAACTTGTAGAATAACTAGATTTTACCACAAAAATGTAGAATTTTATGGAAGGAAAACATAAATAGTTTTTTTTAATGATTTTTTCAATAGAAGCCCTAATAAAAACTCACCCTAATGAGGAATAAATTAAATAAATCATTGTTGGAAATACAAGCTTCAATTCTAAGTGTTTATATAAGGAATTTTTGAATAGTTTTTGTGGAAAATAATTAGACATGAATTCCAGAAATAGAATAAAATTTTATATAGGCAATTTTTATATATTTTTCATGGGGAATGTAAGATTCAGACATCCCATTAATTTTTTAGTTTGAAACATATCATATTTTTTTAATTTATTTGGAAAAAAACTATGTTTTATTAAGGGAGAAGAATATGAAATAATTAGGGGAATACATTCACTAAAATTATAGGAAATATATGGATGTTTTTTACATATCTAGGAGTGTAATAAACTCATAATTATGTGTGCATTTTTAAGCAAACATTATTGTATAAAAACTAGGATTTTGACAACTAGTTTTGCTTCTAAAATGTTGGAGTTTGCTCCCAAAAAGGGATGAAATGATGGGTGGGTATTAGATATTATTTTTGAACTTATTTCACAATTAAGTTAAATATATGAATCTATAAAACCTATTTCCACACTTTTATGAAATCATTTATAAAATTTTCAGTTCTTGTAGTATGTTATTAGATTAATTAGAGTAATAGGTTTTTGTTAAATTTTCTATTTTTTATTCTATTACATTTTATCCAAGTGGAATTCTCATTTGAAGACCTTAATTAGTCACCTAAAATTTTAATTTTAGCGGGTCTGATTGACTAAACGAGACATCCTTATATGGAATTTTAGTGTCAAAAATCTAATGAGAACTAGTTGTATTTTATTGTAAAAACTACTAGGAGAAATGTTATTATTTTATTATTAAATATTTATATTTAATAAATTCATAATATTTATATATTTTTTGAATAAATCTATTTTCATGGTTTTTATTATTTTATTTTTAAATATGCATATTGAATAAATTTATAAGATTCATATATTTTATGAATAAATTTAGTTTTATGACTCATCCATTTTATGTGGAAAATATTTATTAAATTTAATGGAAAAAATAGCTTTTTTAGTTATTTATATGAGAAAGAAAAATGGGTTGTAATAATTTATATTTAATTGATAAATCTGTTATATACATGCAATTATCATTTTTTTAGGGAAAATATCCTCTTGGTGGTATACCTAGAAGAGATAACTTATCTCTAAAATTAGTTTCTTTTCATGCTAAATGAAATAATCATTAGTACACATAAGACTAGTTGACCTTATCAAAAGCAACAGTTACCTAAACAATAACAATGGGAAATAGGTCAACAAAAAGGTGAAATCCAGAAAGTGGATTCCATGACTAAATTTGAGTGAGGAACATTATTTGTGTTTCATAGGCATTTTAAAAACTGATAACAAAAGTGGGGTTTGTCTCTAATACTTATTGTAAATGATAAACTAGTTTACAATTTGACTTATGCCTTACCTAGGCTAAACTTATAAACTAGCTTCAAGAAACTCAATATTTTAACTACACATATTTAAATTAAACACAAAATCCATTAAAATTAAAATTATACTTTTAAACTTCTATCATAATTATTTTGGAACCATTATAAAATGTTTAACTATGTTGAAATGATACTTGTGAACATAATCATGCTTCAAAACCTATGTTGTGAACCATTAGAGTAGTTATCCATAAGATTCTAGGTTGTAATGACTAGGGTACTTAGAATGACCATCGAGGTCTATCAAATAGTGTAACATAGATGGATTGAGGAAGACCATTTTAGGAATCAAATCAGATAACTATTCATAATTAACTAGACTTTTCTCTCTCCTAGGTGCACAACAATAAGTAAGGCCTATGACCTATCACATAACATATGCATATGATAAACTAAAGAGTATGAACCTATATAAGAGGGATCAAATTATGTATAATTCCTATTCCTAAGATGATTAATAGTTCAAAAATTATATAGATAAAAATAGAGGAGTCAAAAAAGCTAGCTACTTTGAGACAAATTTGGGGTGTTATCTTGATGGTAATAAATGTAGAGGGTCAATGAACAATATTTATGTCCTATAGATTGGATTAGAGTGTACATAGAATGGTAGTAATAAATGTGATATATTATATATCTGGTAAGTGTTTTCACCAATTATTTTACCCTAGAGGAGGTTTTTCAATCCTCATCTAGATTTTGTAAATATGGAAATATTTCTAGGTATGTGGGTTTACCTATAGTAGAAGTAGACCTCGAGGTTCAAGGCCTAGCTCTCTGAATTTACCTTAAAGTGATTATCACCTACACTAACTATTTTCTTGTGGTTATGCATGAAATAAAGCTAATTTAAGGGGGTGATAAACCATAAGTATTTACATAAGACCATCATACTTATTTCAATAAGAAGCAAGACCTACAACACTAGTTTCAAAGTCCTAGAATGCTCTAACATTAGTGTTTCAATAGGAAGGTGATATGCTACAACACTAGTTTCAAAGTCCTAGAATGCTCTAACCTATGTTGTGAACAAAAGATTAGTTTTAGACACTAGGGATACTTTTACAATTGAAAATATACCCATACACTTGATAATGTTTCATATGACTTGCTAGAGTGGAACAACTTGCATCAAACATGGAAGGATTGGGAGAAAGCAAGTATAGATGAATATCACTTAACTATTCACTATACATATATTCACACACTTTGAAAAGATAATATATGAATGAAAAATAGATTTTATTTATTTTTCAAAGGAAAATTACAACATAAAACTAGTACAGCTTCACCATACATGGTGTGGAATTAGAATACAAGAGCCAAAATGGCTATTACTTATAGAATTTGAGAGAGGAGAGAAAAGAATGAGGTCCAAAAGTAAAAAATAACTTGTCAAGCTGAGAGGAGTTACATATTTAGGATAAAATAATATAGAACATACCATTCAAATTAGAATTTAAAAAAATTCCCTTAAAGCATGAAACTCATGAAAAATGGCTTAAGACTCTTCAATTCTTGCCTAGAAACTGCCTTCATAATTTAACCTTCCATGATCACTCCATAATATACTATGGATAGATGATATGATTGAAATTTGAAGGGGGGGTTATAAAAAATCCCTAACATGCATTGGTTTTGTCCCTAATCATTGACATTCTTCTAGACATGAGTTATCACTACCTGCAATCATGATTACCCTCCTTTCACTTACCCTTCAAATTTAACACCAAAGAGGCCTTTAATTTTCCAATAAATTACATATATAAGGTGATGTGACACTTTTAAATATCCTTCATGCCATTATATCCATCAAGCAAACCTTAAAAATCCTCCCAATTTGAGTTTTCATCTTCTCACTTGGTTATCACTCCTTGTTCACTATGCCAATTTGGACTAGTTGAGATGAATATTATATAAGAGGAATTTTTGATATTTTATAAAGAAAAAAATTAGTATTATTGGTTATATTTTGTCCCATACTAACTCCAAAATTGATTTTCATCTTATGAAACCCTTTTATACTTGCACAACACATAAAACTATCAAGAAAATCCATTTTTCACCCTATCTATAAAATTAGAGTAGAAATAAAATTTATGGAAAGGATAATTGGATATTAATATAAAATTTCTAATCATTTCCCAAGTCATTCTAGCCCTCCTAGATGCTTCTCCTTCTTCATGTTTCCAATCAGGTCCTTAACAAGGGTTTTAGGTGGTTTTAGCCTCTAAGTATTGTTCATAAATTAGTGACATTAAAACCTTGAAAAAATTATAATAAAACATTTTTTTGGACCCTCTTCAACACATATCAACTCATATATATCCCATTCTCTGTGTCCATATAGTTACAAGCTTCCAATCTAGCCTTCTCAAGCTTCTCTCTTCATTTTACATACGTTTAAATGTTCTTAATCCAATAAATGGATTATATATGGCATATTATAAAAAAAAGTGATATAACATACTTTATATCTCCTTATTAACATGTTATAATTCATTATAATGTTCACCTAGTGATAGAAGTGAGATTTGGACCCTTTTAGGCAATAGGCCTAGTCAAGACTTAATAGGTCTGTCTGCATACGTGTAGGTTTAGGACACCCTAATTTAGTCTTGAACATATGGGTTTTTTTAAATGTTGGTTCACATATAATACAACCTTCCACATATCTTTTCAAGGTCTCATCAACTTCTATTTTACCTTCTTATCATCTTTATGACCAACCTATAGGAAATGACTCTCTGGGAGTGCTCTCTATCTGAGCTAGAACAAAGGGCACTTCCCCTATATCCCCAAACAATAGTATGGTATGAGGTGATTACTAATTTATAGGGATACTTTACATAAATTTTTATATTTTTGTCACATGAATATTCCCTCTAAACATCATGAACCCTCAAGGTAGACTATGTGATTTTCATTATATGCAGGATTATGAGTGTTAGTTATAGGTTGTTTTAAAAAACCCATTCATGTTTTTTTATTCATATTTTTATAGTCCAAAAATAATAATATATCCATTTTAATGGTTCTCCAAACATATTTATCACCCAAACCTTGCCAAACTCTTTAACATACACCTTGTATTTGACTAGACAAGACTGTAGGTTAACTATAACTATGTTTACCCTTAAAAAAGAGACTGCCTGTAGGTGGATAATTTATTATAAACCTTGTATAATTTATTTAAGACATTTTTTTAAGTTTTTTATGACATATTATAGTCATTTATATCTATTCATACCATGTACATGCCAGTCTAATTACCAAGCTAGACATACCTTAGAGCACTGTCAACTACAGTCAATTATAGTTTACCCTTCTTAAAGAAAAAAGGATCTTGTAGATGCATCTAAACTCTTTAAAACATATTCACATGGTTTAGGATATATTTTTAGGTCTTTTGAGGCATTTTTTAACTATTAAAGTTTTTATGTTTGCATGTTTCCATGTCTAAGCTCACACCATGGACCTGTAGGAGTTTACAATCAACTATAAGTAAGCCTTTTGAGGTCAAGGCACACTTGTAGGTGGTGATTTAGGTCACAAAATTATAATTTCACCCCTCTTGATATTATTTGAAGCATTAGTGTTCTTCTCAACTTAATAGATTCATCTACCATGAAAATATTCTCTTATATTGCTATCTTGGAGTGGAAGATCACCTAGAGGTTCAAAATATTGTAGTAAGCACCAAAAAGTTACAGTGAATAGATGCATAGATTTTAAGTCTTCTAACATCACAAGTCAAAAATCCACTCTATTTGGTTAATTAATCTCTCATAAGATAGGTATTTATGATAGGATCGTTTAAATTCATTTAGGATCCATGTTTGTTCATCATATAATAACATCAAAATTACACATGGCTCTGTTTTGGAGTTTTTAAGGAAACAAGTCCCTAAAACACATTCTCCAACTTGAACATGGATTTCAAGCCTACCTACCTCTTAATTAACTAAAACATGGTTCTCAAGGCACCTTCAACATTATATGACTTCAAAGAAGGTCTCAAAACATGTTCAAACATCTTTATGCAACATTTTTAAGTCTATGTGGGAGCTACTTGTAGGTGGACATTAATGTTATAGGCTTGTGTATATATTATAACTTGTCTCCACATGTTATCTTATGTCATTTGAGGTATTTATCTTGTTTTATCATGCTCCAATAACATATTTAACACTTTGAAACTCTTAATTAAACCTCCATGACCATGCTTAGGACCTCACACACCTCACCTAGATGAATGTGTATGAAAATCTTGTAGAAGGTTGACTATATTGTTTGGCATTTGATTGTAATATTTATATGGAACTTTGATACTAAAATTTTCAAGGATGGATATTTTTATGACTTTGAAAGTATGAAATACAACATATAACATCCATTTTAAACCACTATAGGGAAGGAAACATCTACTCTTGGTGAGACCTAACTACAAGTCCACTAGTGATATCAACCTATAAATTCAACTATTTGGCTCATGAATTCAACTCCAAGAATGTAAAAAAATATATAAAACATGATAGTAGTAATTCCACATCTTTTGGAATCAATTTCACTAATTAGATTATACAGACAAGCTCATACAAGAAGAAAACATGTAGGTTGTAGAGATTAGCAAGTAAAACAAGACAATCAACTTCTTAAGAAAGGTTCACAAAGCATAGGAAACCAAATAAAATTCTTAATTAAAATTAATTTAGGTATGGTGTGTGAATAAGTATCTGAGGAATTCATGTATTGACTTGACCCAAATCATGTGGGAGAATTAAACTTAGTAGGATTCTTAAGGAAAGTGGGAACATAAGAGCACATATTTATTCTTAAGACTTTCATATGCCTTCAAGATGGTCATTTAAAAAGACTTGAATTATGAAAGTGCACTCAATAAATTCTTATAGTTCACCCTTAATATTATATTATTTATGTGATATCTTTCTATCCCTAGATATTATGTTGACGATGGGGTGGTACTTTATGTGCTTGTTTATATTGGTATTGGTCATAGGGATTTTTCAAAAATTAGAAGGTTATTTATGAGAGATAAAAAATGTGTGCAAAAGTATTTTTAGAATTCATAGTGTCAGTTATAGCCATAACACTATAATAATTATTATTATTAAATCCTTGAAAATTAACAATGTCTTAGTTGGATTCATCTTAGGTGTTTTTAATAAATTCCATTATATGAATTAGATGATAACCTTTATAGATTCTAATTAAAAATAAATTTGTAAAAATATGTATGTTTGACAGGATACTGGTAGAGAGAGTGTGGTGCCAGTATGGGCTGCTATAGGATGTGCCTCCTGCCTTCCCCTTGTATAAATGGGATGACATAGAGGTGCCACTCCTGCTACCAGATGAGACAAAGGGGTCAAATTTTGAGGAGTTATCAGAAGGACCAAGGGTAGCCGACCTAGGGTGTACAGAGGCCTACATGGCATGGTGGACATGGTAGTACATAGGAGTACAGGTGGGCCCACAGCCTGATCTACAGGTAGTTATCAGAGATAGGGATTTGGCGAGGTAGGAGAGGGATGCTACCAATGGGGAAAGCTAAGAAGCTAGAAAAGAGAAGATAAAGTAAAAAATGTTTGACAAACTGATAACACTCTTAAGCTATAAAAATAAAAAGTGAAGATAACCCAACATATTTGTGGGGTAAGATTCATATTAGGCTCACCATAATTAATGTAGGTAAAATATGGTCATTGATATAAAATCCTCTAATATAAGATAAGGTAGATGTCCATACTAGATCCAACACACATACAAAACATCATTCAACAAAGTGGTATAGGGCTATAGATAAGGGGAGTGTATAATTAGGATCACAAGGATACTATTAAGATACATATAAAAGGAACTAACAAAAAAAACTATCTATATCTAATATTTAAGAGGGTTAATCTAAAATAAAGAGAGTAATGTCATTAGTCAATAATCAAGATGTTTCTAATCTAAAAGGTTGTAACGAAGAGGTATGTAATGTAATTTTATATCCAAGAGGTGTAAATAGAGTAAAACATTCATGAAAATATAACATACAATAACAATAATAAGTTAATCTAAGTGTGGAATACAATAACATACTAATATAGCACATGCACATATATGTGTATGTCTGTGTACACACACACACACATATATATACATATATAAGTGTGTGTGTACACACACACACATATATAAGTTTTTGTGTGTGTATATGTGTACACACATATGTGGTATGTGTATGTGTGTTTACACACACACACACAACACACACACACACACACACACACACACATCTGAGTGTGTGTGCATATGTGCATGTTATATTAGTTTGTTATTATCTTCCATGCTTAGATTAACTTATGATTCTTAGTGTATGTTATATTTTCATGTGTTTTTTACATTATTTACACCTCTTGGTTATAATCCTTATAAATAAATATTCTATTTTATATATATATATATATATATATATATATATATATATATATATATATATATATATATATATATATATATAATAGAATACCATATTATTTCTAACACACATACAAAAATCCATTTCATAATGTGGTATGAGGATATAGACAAAGGCCATGTAAAATTTGGATTGCAAAGATACTATTATAATATTTATGAAATGAAATGAGGAACAAATACTACCTAGATCTAAGATGTAAGAGGGATAAGCTAAAGTAGATAGAGTAATGCCATCAAGTGGTAACCAAGACATATATAATATATATAAAAATAACCAAGAAATATCTAATTTAAGGGTTTTAACCTAGAAGTGTAACTAGATTTAAAATACATGCAAATATAACATACACTAACAATCATAATATAATCTAGGCATGAAAGATAATAAAATACCAATATAACATAAACACATGTTTACAAAAGTAAATATATAAAGAGTATAGGGATAGGAATACTTACCTTAGGTTGACTTGTTAGCTCATAAATCTCCTCATTGGATTAAATATTAATTTTTTAGAGATGTTATTTATGAAACTCAAAATGGAAATAAAAATACCTAGGTATCCTTAGTTCGAGACTCAAAAGACTAGGTGTATCTTATTGGTTCAACTTTTCTTATTGAATATTTAAGGACCTTATGCAAATAATTATTCCTCAAGTATTAGATCGTAATCCCTAATTCATAATATTCTCAATTAGTTAGATATATGTGTACAATAATATTGTATTCTATTTCTTTTTTATGATAAATGAAAAAGGGGATCCATATAAATATAGCACAAAACCTATAAAGTCACTACTCAAAATTAGTTGATGTCATTGGTCAAGTGGAAGGAATATAAAAATGTCAAACATACAAATAATTCATTTGTCTTAGCTGATGAAATCAACCAAGGGAGAGATAACTATAGTATATATTTTATCAAGTTGAATATGTTAGGTCGAAACATACAAATATGAAGAAGTGGAGATGAAAGTGATAACTAGAAACAAGTAGAGGCAAAAAAAAGTAGATGATAGGATATGAATAAATGAAAATATAATAGATAATCATTGGGTAGTCTCTCACAAATCACCATGAATAATTCCACCCTGATCTTAGTGCACTTCTTAAGATGTGCACTCAAGGATATTGATGTGTCCATGAGTCCTGCAAAAGATATCATTAGTAATTGAAAAATGAGGTGTATATAGAAACCATTGAATATTACTCCAATATGAAGGGAATTAGAAAACATCTATTGTGTCATATAATATTCCTTCTTTAGACAAGTTAAAATTGTCTAATATAATTAAATGGTATGACAAACACAAAAAAAGTGTCCACTCCAATGTAGAGTTCCATGTGCATAAAATATTTCTCACATGCACAGGAGTAGAGGGTCAAGACTTATCTAAATTATAGAAAACAAACCCATAATCTACTTATCTCAACTATGAATCAACTGCTAAATGGTTGAATCTTCTAACCATGCTTCATTTGCATCTATACATTTTGGGATGGATCAATTTGAACAACACAAAAATTTTACATATCATTCACTAATGTATCTTATTATATATTATGCATCCTTTCATAGAGGTGATCATATTTTTTATAATTTAATTTGATACATGTGATATAATCATTGGCCATGTGTACATGAAATCTTCCATGGTCTCTAAACAAATAATCCTCATAGTATCAACATATCATCAAGAATTCATATATGCCATTTTATTAATTGACTCAATTATATAATCATGACATTATAACTTCAAATAATAATTCATCACACTCATTACTTATAGCAAAAAAATGACTATCAGAAAAAGCATACCAAATTTTATAAATCATGTACATGCAGTAATTAGTGTCAATATATAGAGTTATTGATGTAGGAGAAAATAATACCAAACTAAAATAGTGCATAAAGTATCAACTAAAATCTAATATGCCACACTTTTTCCTATAATTAATGTAATGGGGATGATTACTTCTTTAAAAATGGATAATGATCCACATGTAATTGTATATACCTGTGTTATCACCCTAAGTGCCTTAGTCACTTATGTCACTCTATGAGCCATTACATCATGTGCCCTATGTAATTCTAGGTAACATTTCACATGATATATATACTTCATGCATTTTCACATAACACCTTGTATCATGCACATTCAAAGTAGTGTAAGGATACATTTTGCACAACTTAGAAGAAAAAATTCACACTTTGAGAATTATTTAATAGCTCCAAGAATCATGAAAATTACACATAACACTAAGATTCATGTTTCATAACTAAAAATACTAAAACATGTACTCCACCTAATACTTTGGATAATTATTCTCAATGTTGTTTGACTCAACTCTGCATTCTACATAACAAAACCTTCACATACTCTACACAACACTAAACCACTTCACAGCATGCATGTAACCTTTGTACAACATTATAAAATATTACAACACCTCCATACATATCACAAAACTCATCCTCTATGTATAACATATAGATTACATGGCATCCACATGAACACTCTACACTACATTTTGCTATGTCAAGTGGCATTTCTAGGGCTCACATTGTGTTGCCATATATTGTAGTATACAATATGAATTTGGTTATGCCACATAATCATTATAATATGAAGCATCACACATGGAATCCCAAATGACTTAACTTTGATAATGTATCCTTAGCCTTTTTTGAATTGTAATCTATGTATACACATTTGTAATATTACTTAACCATCAAATAGTAGAATGTAATCAATTACATGTATTTCTCAAGAATATTCCATGTATAGAATGTACATATTAATAAAATTTTCTATTATCATTATATTAATTTCTTTATTCTCCATATTATTCAATATTACTTTTTACATACATATATAGCACATATATGCCCTTGTTTAGAGTGTTATCCCCTAGACCTCATAGGATACAGATCATACGTAGATGAAGTACAAAGGTTGAGAGAATTAATTGAAAAGGAGTGGATGAAAGTGTGTGATGGTATATATGTAAGTGAAAAAATTTCAACAGAAAAAATTGGAATTGTAATTAAGTACATGTTGCACACACCTTGAGTAGAATATCAACCTACAAGAGATGATCTCTAAGAAAAGTTATTGAAGAATATGGAAGGGGACTTTGAATATTGTGTTGAAGAGCTAACCATGGAAAGAAACACTCTTCATAAAATATATATATATATATATATATATATATATAGAGAGAGAGAGAGAGAGAGAGAAGTTTCAAAATGTGCATGTTTTTTTGGATGTTCAAATGAGGGAGGATGAGGCCATTCATAAAGAATTGATGACACATATATATTCCAATAAGGAAAAGACAAAAAGAGAATAATTATGGGGAATTATATGCTTTTAAAGAAAGGATGGCAAAAAATAACACTATCTTATACTTTATATTTGAATATCTTAAAATTAAAATGATGGAAAAATAAGAATCAATGCGAGAATTATATGTGCACCATCGACATGAGGTAAATCTCCCATGTTGAAATCTTATGAGGATCACCCACAAAATAATGAAGTAATTGGGAAATCAATGAAAAATTTGTAATAAATAAATCTTAAATCAAATACCATAGTGGATTGATGGGATGTTATATAAAATGAGTTATAATTAATAGTCGTAGAGGTATACATTGTGCGAGAAGGGGAAATAATATTGACTAAATCATGTTAAAACTTGTTTTGGGACAAATAAGAAACATAACATTAGGGGAATGTTGACCTCAGATTACATGAATAATTAAATTATAATAATAATGAATAAGTATGATAATTCACACGTGAGATGCACATAATCATGAAAATTATTTCAACACACATGATATAAAACACATGCAAGAAAGGTTAATAAGAGCAAGATGAAACATCAATGTGTATAATGAGAAGTATGGAACAAACATAAGTGTGAAGAAGCACAAGTATATAAAATTAGGTGAAGATCCAATAGGTTTAATGAATCAAGACAAATAGAGTGCATATGAAAAAGGTTCAATCTATATTGATAAGCACATGAGGATGAAGTAGAGGGATCCAGAATAAGGACAAGTGGAGGGATATTTCGAAATAGTTATAAAATGTCGATAGGTGGAACTAAAAAATAAATAAATGGTAGAGGGTGATGGGTTCCATGATACCTATAAATATACCCCTTGACCTATCATTTGAGACACATTATAGTAGTTTCACATTTGCAAATGATAAGTAACAGTGAAAGGTCATGAAGTAAGCTACAGATTGAGATAGAGAGGATAAGATTTATTTCAAATATTATTGTATGAGTGTTTTTAATCCTTTAATTATGATAAATGTAATATGATATATTATATGTTTTGTGATGAGTGAATAAAGATGATATTTACAGATCATGAAATGGACATCTTATTTTGTATTTTGATATGATTGTATCATAGTTAGGAAACCAATGTGTTATGATCTATTTCTTATAATGTTGATGTACATGTTTTTATATTTGTATTATTTTATTATACCATGGTTCTCATTGATATCTCACCATGCCTTGGGTGAGAACTTAATTCTTAGACTTAGGTTATATTCCATCTTAAGGGGTCTTCTATTTGTTACACATTCTCTAGTCTATATAGGACTATTGAAGAGACAAATAAATTAAAAAAATTGAAATTGGGAAACTATTGGAATATTTAAAAATTAACATCCTAAAATCAATTACCACACATTTGGACACTCTCCAAGCACATATAAAACATGAAGACACTAAAATCCTTAATCGTGTTTTGTTTAGCTTGTATAATCCCAACCCACTAGGACAAAAAAATTTGGAATCTAGGAAGGAAAGCATGATATAGAAGAAATTTTGTAGCTGAATCTAATGTATTAAGATATTAAAGAGGATGAACATAAATTCTAATTCATGGCCCAGAGGATACTATGACATTAAAGGAAATAATAGTCAAGTGTGCCTAGTGACCC
The DNA here is from genome assembly GCA_037957365.1 of Torreya grandis. NCBI lineage: Eukaryota > Viridiplantae > Streptophyta > Pinopsida > Cupressales > Taxaceae > Torreya > Torreya grandis. The sequence continues at coordinate 883,317 of JARHVA010002161.1, forward strand.
TTAGTATTTTAATTCTTATTGTGTTATCCAAATGAATCATCCATATTATGCCCCTCGCCATAATGGGTACCAACTTGGAAATGGTAATAGATACCCACATAATTCTATAAATGGTAAAATAATTACCAATATCCCCAAGGCTATTAGAAATAACCTCATTGCCATCAATAGAAATAACCTCAAAGGCAAAAATGGAAACAACCCTAAAACTAATGGAAATATTCATGGTAAGAACACAAATACTACTAACTATAAAACCCACAAAACTTTAGATTCCAAAAATAAAATCAATCCCTTTCATCACAACCACTTATCAACCCAACCACATCACCCCCAAAGAATCATAATTACCCTCCTAGCCTATACCTGGCCCTAATAATAAGTTAGCTCATCTAGTCTATAATAATGGTATGGTGGGTTATCAAACCTACCTAATAAATTAAATGGAATTTTTTGATGTGGGTTTTATGCACACCCCATTAACCCTATGATTTATCCTCTAATGTTTTAAGATCAGTGAAAGATTTCACTCCAAGGCATGAGTTTTTAGGTATTAAGTTTTATAAAAACCTATTGATGAAATAGAAGTGAATAATATAGATTTTTTACCATAAATAAGTTGAATATGGATGTATATAGATATACTTGAAGTGAGTGGAAGGATTATTGTTTTAACTATAGTGGTCAAGATTCAAAAATAAACTCAAAAAAGGAAGGGTAAAGTCAAAAAGAGGCATGTAGACTACACAAGATGAAAACCCTTGAATACCAGCACTTAAATTAAGGTAGGAAAAGAAATCAAATGACAAATATTTGTTATAAGTTGTTTTATCACACCAAAAATCAAACATATTAAAGATTCAAAGTGAAATAAAACATAATATAATTAAACATGCATGAATTAAAGGTTATCGCATTTACTAGAATGTTATTGCACATCAACAAGGGGGATTATAATTCACATGTAAAAGACATCTAAATTATTTGTAACTTAAAATGGATAAGTATATTAAATAATACAACTCATACACAATCAAATAACTAAAATACAATAATGATAACACATCCCATGCAGTCCAAAAATTTGGAGAAGAATCAAGATTTTCACATATAGATTAAGTCAAGCAAAACTTTTAAAATTTTATTATTAATCTTACAGCCAAAAATCTCCTCCCTTTGGAATTGGGAGGACACACACACACACACACACACACACACACACACACACACACACACACACACACACAGATATATATATATAGCTTTGGATTGGGATGCCTCATCTCTTCAAGATTCATCAAAAATTACAAGTTCAAAATTATAACTATGCCAAGATCATGAAAAATATTCTTGCCTCATATACATATTTAGAATGACCTCTTTAGCTAAAAACACAATATATATGTATAGTTAATGTATTAGGCACTAAATCTCCACTTTAGTAATAACATGTAAATACATGGTTATTTCTACATCAAGGTGTTGATGTGGCATCAATAACTAAAGAGGTCAGTGGGGTGAGTGTAGTTACAATCGATGTAACTATATGAGGTCCCTATGAAAATAAAACTAGGAATGTTGAAGTTTACATGACAACAAATTTAGGCAACTAAGAGCTTTGTGATTATGGGAAAAAACTGATAGTCAGTTGTGTATGTGGAATTGACTTCAAAGCTACTTCCTTGTCTTTCAACTCCTTTAATGATGCATAGGTTATGTCAAACTCCTTATTTATAATATCAAAATTGAGTAATGAAGGCTTCAAAATCTTGATAGCCTCAGTCATCAATCTTTCTTGCTCAGATTTTGAGATTTTGAATTTAGATGCTAAAGCCTCTACCTTCATAACTCTATCATTTATAAAACTAACTAATTTTAAGGTTTATTTGTTAGTTTTATAAATGTTGCCCAAAAATTCCTATTCAAAATTTTTTGTAACTACATGAAGAAGTTCCAAAATTAGGTTTATTGACCAATTCTCCTATATGGTTTATTACATTAGTTATTTCACTCTATACATCAACATTAATTTCCTAAGGTGAATGTATAATTTATCTCTATTGCAAATTTTTCAAGTCATCTTCTTTACTTTGAAACATTTCTTTCATTATCACCCCCATAGAATCCAAAAAAGAACTAAAATTATTAATATACTTAGTGGGGTTGATTGTATTTTTCTTGGGTATCTTTTCTAAAGAGAAAAGATTCTCCCTTTGTTTAAAATATACCTTTTCTTTGGTTCTTGTGTTCATCACCTTCCTCTTCCTTACCCTTTGAATAGTCCCATTCCATTTATCAAACTAAGTGGAGACTGTGGGAAGTTTAATTAAAATCAAATTCTAAATCCCTATCATTTTTCATTTCCTTTATGCATTGGGGAATAATGAGTTATTTCATTTTAATATATTGGTATAGACCTGAGGACTAAGAATATGGAGAAGTCATATGAGGTGATGTATTTGTGGTGGTTACAAAGGATGGACTTATATAAATAAGAAACTAGAGGGGTGGTTTAATAACCTTCTCCCATAGAGATGTTTCCTTTATAAATATAACTTTAGTCAAGCTTAAGGTAACTTGTATAGTCATTTTAGCTGTTAGTATGGTCAATGGTTATGTCATGGGGATTTCTAATTGGGCTAACATTTTATTTAGAACTAGTGGCATTTGAGGATAAAAAATAAAGACAATGACCAAAATTTCAAAATAGACTACTTTGGGAGTCCTTATTACCTTTGGAGAAGAAGAAGGAATAGTTGAATCAATAGTAATAGTAGAACTAGATAAAATAACCCCAGTAATGGTTAGGGGTAGACTTGTAGCTAAGATTTAAATAATATAAACTAAATAAATAATTGAAGATACTACCTTACCAAGGCTATCACTTTATTCTAGTATGAACACTTGATGTTCTTATATATTGACTGAGGCTTCTTGTAGTCACTATCCTCTTAGACTTAGGGTCTTGGCCTTTTCTATCTCAACTTCTTCATCATCTAGTTATTCATATGTAGGATAATCAACCAAAGATATTACATTCCCAATCTCCTCTTCTTTTGTTGTTTCCATTACATCCATAGCTTCCTCTACTTCCTGTTCTCCCTCTTATATGATTAGAAGACCAAGTGATGGTATTTCTTCCACTTGCTTGTCCTTAAAGGGAGGGGAAGAGTCTTTCTACTTCCTCTGGTAAGTGAATATAGGTGGAGTGGAAGGTATATGAGATGGTGGAACAACTATAGGAGTAATAGTGGTAGGAGGTATGACTAGAGATGGTGTTGAAGGAGCAGTAGATGTGATAAATGGTGCTATCATGGTTATGGAGGACATGGAGATTTCTTTAGGAGACTTGGGTAATTAGGGATAACTTGGATCAGTAGGAATAGATAGGAAAGTAGTCTACAAAACCTTTGTTGGGTGATTATAGTGAGGGATGGAAAAAGTGTCATCATTAAATATCTCTTCTTTTATTCCCCCAAAGAAGCTATTGACTTGTGCCTTGTAGTGGCTATCTACAAAGTTTGAAAATTATCTTCCACTAATGTAGAAGAGACTTGGGGACGTGAGAGAACACTTAAATTTTCCCTCTTAATTTGAGGTTATGATTCTCTTTAAGTTCCAAAATAATCTATTTCTTCATTTTTAGGCTCTCCCAAAGAGGAGGGAAGTCTATCTTATTGTTGAGTTTTGTTCAATTGGATTGGATGTCATTGATGGCTCAATTACCTCTAGATCATATTAAAGGGCTTGATCCTAAGCCATATATGTTGCTTTATTTCTCCTTTTCATCTACAATACAGTTTCATCTATTACATTTACAAAGACTATGTCATGTTCATATTCCTCATGACCATAGGAAACATGTACGTTCTTCTTATCCTTGAGTTACAATAGATTCCCTATAAAAATGGAATCCAAACTGACTTAGATCATGTATTAGTCAAGAAAAATCAAATAAGCATAAAAACATAACTAACCAAGTGAAGTATCTAAATGGGGTTTTGCAAATAAAAATTAAGAGCTTTTGAAATAAGGAATATAACACCAAACCTTAAGATCATCCCACCTCCAAATGTACCTAAAAAACATGATTTTCCCCTTGATTTGGTGCTCCAAGTCTTTAGGAATGATGAGTGGCTTGAACCTCCATCATCTCTCAATGCACCAATGAACTAGGCTCATGACATTTGATCAATTATATGCCAATAGTGAAGTTATCCCATTGAAAATTAAAATAATAACATACATAAAAATGACTTGTGAAGATAATTCTTCATAATAATTTTAAACCAAAGAAGCTTTAAAAAATGAGTGAGAACCCTTGTATTTATAGATTTTTGGAAATGATCATAATTAACCATGACTATCCATCTTGAGATCAAGATGTGTGTCCATGAATAAATTCAATTTTTGAGGATTAACCCATTAATATTTAGAATAAAGGGGCATTAAAGAGGCATGGGAGGGCTTAAACTAGATATTTGTTCCATTTATGGCTTATGGATGCCACCCCACAAATGATGTCACTTGATGATGAAGATATTAGGAATGAATTTAAAATTAATAGATATGCATTATCTTCCATGAATTTTACACTTAAGATCTTGATTTGGAATAATTTCCTTAAGTGAGGTTAATTAATTTTTTTGTAATTCTTTAGAAATTGGTTGCTCACTTAATCAAACTAGTTGAAATGTTAAGTTATTGGGTCATAGTTTGATTGGAGTATAATTAAAAGGTGTCAATTGTGCATAGACTAATACCCTATTTACGACATTATCTATAAGAAATAACACACACATGTGTCATATGCTTCAAAATTAGAAGAATTTAGTGGTTCAGAGCATCAAATTGCATTTTCATCATTTTAACTTGAAATGATTTGAAAAAAGTTAATAATCACATAAAATGCATTGCCCCATTCAGGGATACATTAGCCTAAATTGACACTTGTATACAAAAAAATTGAACCATTTAGCATGTTTTAATGATTTAAGCCTAAATTATGTGTTTGAGTGAATTTTGAGTAAGATTGACAATTTCAACACAATGGTGTTAGGTATTAGATGTCTACATTTTTCCCTATTTGAGAAGGCATGGTTAGACATTCAGATGAAGCAACATATTTTCAAATAAAAGATTTGGCAAGAATAATTCAGAAGGAAATGACCCATGATGCCCCCTTGAGAGGACATATGAGGATGAAAGAAATGGATGGAATCTCAAAAAGAGAGAGAAAAATTGAAAATAACCCATGGATGAGATTAAATCCATCTGAGATAATAATTACACGCATTACTTTTTAATGATAAAAATATAATAGAATATAATGGGCCCCAAGGCGAGGGGAAGTGGGAATGATAAAATCCAAAAATATAACTGACACACTTTGATCACACCCAAGAGAAGCTGAAAGCCATGTGCTTAGGGAATGATCGATCCCAAGATAAGTTGCATGCTTTTTAAAAACTACCAAAATAAAGGCAAAAGCTATATAACTTAGAATTAGTAACCATAGCTTAATGATAAATTAGTAACCATAGCTTAAGGATATAACCTACTTCATAGATCAAAAATGAGCAAGCACAAATGTAGATGTGATGGTCTTAACAACTGAAACAGCCACAAAAAACTAGGCATACAAGGATACATAAAGTGATGAAAGATATGAATGGAAGAATGAGGGTGGTCAAGTTGACCCAAGATACATCATGTATCTGATCACTAACTACATAGTCAAAATGGACCTCAAGCCAATGTATTTCTCCTAGAAGTGGGAGAAAATGGAATGAGGAATGAAGAAAATAGAAGAAAAATGGACCACTATTTTATTAGATTCATACTATATGCCAAGAGATGCATGTCTTGCATAAAGTCTTGCATGTTAGGTATGGTGTTTAATTTATTGGTACATTGAGATCTAATCATTATAGCTTCATTTATTGTGAGACTTGGATCAAAAGCACTTGGTGCTTACTATAGCAAAAGTGAAATTATGCATCATAAGTATGAGTAAGCTAATATGGCATTGTGTTTTGATTATGATGAGCCAGTTTAAATGTGAATATGTATAATAAAGGATAATAATAAAAATTACCAATACCATAGTTACAAATATTTACATTTAAACAAAATCAAAGATAAAATCAAAAATATAAATGTATCCTATCAAGATATAGACAATCAGGATTTAAGCAAGAGCAAGAAGGTACAAAATCAAATAAAAAAAACTAAATAAACAACATGAAATCAAGATATAAATAATAAATATCCATGTTTAATAATAATATATAAATGACAAATAATAATAATCCAAATATAACATAAAATAAATCAAGCCTAACTAAAAAACTAGACTAAAAGTGGTTTAAATAATGCACTTTAACTCAAAAGAATAAAGTAATATAATACAAGATAAATCAGCAACACAAAAGACCAAGAATAAATAAGAAGAAACAACAAAGGAAAAAAAGGAACAAAATAAATAACATAAATGGAGAGACTGTTTCTAACTCATTTTCATTGCGTTTTACATTCAGAAGAAGAGAGAAATTAAAGATAATGGTCAGGGGTTTGTACGTACCCAGATGAAGTTGCACACCGTATCCAAGCGATTGAAGGAGCTCCTCTTTGGCTGTGGAGGAAGACACCTGTAGATAAGAATAAGACTTAAATAGAAAAATGTTAGATGGATATATGGTGGACTGCCAAGTGATATGCTCGGTCCCAGAAGTGCAAAGACCACCTTGAGGGATGACAGTCCACTTATTTATGAAAAGAGTGTCGTGTAAGAAGAAATAATGAAAGACTAAGAAAGAGAAATAGATAACGCATACCTATATTTAACAGTCGGTCTTCCACAATCACCAATGTCAGTTAGTCTACCATCGTCAATTGGTTGATGTTGCCAATGACGGTTAGTCTACCGACATCAGTAGGGGCAATGATCCTTGGATGGGTCTCAGGGTTTTGACTGTGGTTGACAGAAGGAGTCTGGGAGTTTAAAGGGTCTGTGCAGGGTTGTAGGGAGATGAATAAGGTCCGTAAAAGGACAAAGGTAGAGGATAGGTTGTCAAAAGGGGTAAGGGTAAGAGGATGGCTTTTTAGCCTCTCCAAGAAGATAGTTGGGTTGGGTCTGGTTGATTGTATTTAGAAATAGTAAATAGACATTAATTACTACTGTATTCTAAACACTGAAATAAGATAGAAGAATAGTTAGCTCTACTTGGTAAAGAACCAGAGGTGTTAAGGCACTTATCCTTGTTGTGGCTGATGTCGAGATGTATATGCAATGTTCCAATTCAATTTGGAGTCATTTGTGTAGAGTCTCTATGGCCAAAGGAGCATTAGTTGAAGTCTGATGCCTAGTGATGTCTCAGAGTCTGAGAGGAAGAGAGAGAGCCAGATCTGAGTGAGAGAGAAGTTGATTCCAGAGTCCAAGAGAGATTCCAACGTCCAAGTGCCCGTAACTCAATGTTAGAAGTCAATTTATGTAACTGACATTGGTAGTTTCACTGGCGTCGGCTAATAGTTAACCTACGTCAGTGGGTGGAGAATGAGTAAAAGGGCTAAGAAGCCCATTTTCCATCTGCCAAGTGCTTTTGATGTTGAGTAACGGTCAATGGATGGGGTTATTAAGCATGAGTGTTGGTTAGGCGGTTAGAAAAGAGTGAGAATAGGTCATAGGTAGATGACTTAGTCTCAAGGTGAGTCATAGGGTAGGAAATGGTCCAAGGTGAGGTGTCTAAGGCGAGGTGTCCTAGAGTGATGTGGCTAGGGTGATATCATTAATTCAAAATAAGTAATTTATTTTAAATTAATAAAGTGTGGAGGTGTTTAGGAGGGGACCAAGGGGTGTCGACACAATTTAGGTGTCTACATTTGCCCCTTTTTTCTTGTTGGTTGTTCTTAGATGAACTGTAAGACAAAAATAAGGTGTTATTGCCCTAGGTATGGGATGAGGTCATTTTTGTCTTGTTGGTTGTTTTGATGAACTGTAAGACAAAAATAAGGTGTTGGTTACCAGAAGTATGATGAGGTCATTTTTATCCTATTGGTTGTTTTGATGAACTACAAGACAAAAATAAGGTGTTGGTTGCCAGAAGGTAAGGGATGAGGTATTCCCCCTCAAAGCGGGAGTCAAGGGAAGGGAAACTAAAATTGATTGTTGATTTGATAGGCAGTCAATGGGTATGGTGAAGTTTGAGTGTGAATGTTGCAATAGTTGAGATTGCCCATATACCACTTCACGTGATAGATAGGTCAAATTATCACAGTCAAAGGTCAAGGAGTGCTAAAATTGAAATAATTGGGCCTCAGCATTTAGTCATAGCTGATTGGGTTAAATGATCAAAGTTGTAGCTCCAATGGTCATCGTGTTCTAAGCACCCTGGGCTTAGGAAGTGATCCTAGAAAACACAAAAATGTCACAAGTAGTGGGGATCAACTTGGGCGCAATCCAATACTTATGAGGGTCATAATGTGAGGTGCGTATAATTTGCTATCTATTCGTGAGGTAGCATATATGCAATCAAAACAACTAAGACAGAATTGTCTCAAAAATGGTCATTGTCTGAGGAGATAGTCACGATCTCCAAGGTCATTGGTCGAGTCGGGTTGAGATATAAATGGTCTCAAATGTTGTATGTGATCTCTGATGTGCCCCATGAGAAGTCAAAGGTGACTTCTACAATGTCAGGGCTGGTTGTTTGGTCATGGTTAAAGGTTATATGGTTGATCCATTAGGTAGATGAACAAATGGATGGCCGAGCTAACCCCAGAAGACTCCGTGTCAACTGAGTGCTGCGTACATAGCCCCAGTTTTAAGGGCTTCAAGCCAATGTAGTTCTGAAAAGAGTCAAAGAAGTTGATAATTGTTTTGGTTAGGTTAGTTTTCGAGCATTTCCCATGTGTGGGATGGTTCATGCTTGAAATGATAAGGGTATGATGATGTTACAGCCTTTTCCATATTATGTGATGGTGTATTTTGTAACATCGGTTATGTGGTTTTTCATCCCTAGCAATTTTCCATATTAGTGATGGTGTATGCCAAAAATGAATTGAGGATGATGTTATAGCCTTTTTCATATTGTGTGATGGTGTATTCTATAACATTGGTTGTGTGGGGTTGATAGTTTTTATGTGTATTGGTTTCCATAGAAACTAGTGTAAAATGGACTATGTCATGTTAGTGGTCTGAAAATGTTTGGGTTTGGTTTGGTTTGGTTGTAAAATGATTTGGTTGTATGTGACCAAACTGTGTAAGAAGTGAAAGGTGCATTGCTCTTTTATTGACAAGGACTATAATGATAGCATAGATAGGGTTTTTGCAAACAAAAGCCCCATTCATGCATTAGGTCTTTGACCATTGGTTTGTGTTAGAGAAGTATTCAAATCACTTGACACTAAGTGAGCTCAAAATCCCTTAGGTATTGTGGGTTAATAGGCATGATTATGTGATATGTTAAGATGGGGTAACCCTTTTTGGTAGGAACAACTTTTCCCCTTTTATAGGTGACCCGAGAATGACTATAGGCAAGTCCATGACTTAATAATTTGTAGACTGATCAATGTGGGAAGTCTATTTGGGAATGTTGCTGGGTTTTGTGGTCATGTTGTGCTATGTATTTAGCAAAATTTAGGCATAGCCATCCTTCAAGGGAGTGGTCTATATTTGACTTTATATGTTTGAATGTTTGTTGATAACTGTCCTTCAAGGGAGCAGTCTATTAATTATAGTAATGATGTAGCTGTCCTTCGAGGGAGCAGTCTACATTAATAGTGTATGACCTTTGATAGGCATCCCAGTTGTATGTTTTTATTTTTGACTAAATTTTTGGTCATGGACTTGCCTATAAAGATTTAGAGGGTTTCCCTTTTATTAGGATAAAGCAATCATGCTTGCCAAGAGGGTTGACTAGTGTTTGGAAAAAGGGTTAAAAGGAATATGAATGAGGATGATAGGGGTTGCTCAAGGGATGAGCTCAAGTTAAACGTCAAGTGAATGATTACTTGATTAACAATAGAATGGTCGTAGATGTAAGGCATTAAGAGGCTCAGGTTCTGGCCGGTCTTCAAAAGAAGACAAATGATAAGTACCTGATCCATGCTTGTGTTATGATGTAAAGTCTAAGTCAATTAGGAACAAACTTACCCCATTTGCTTTGTTCCATATTGGTCACATGTTGGTCTACTTTAAGGACAAGATCTCTGATTTTGAAATCTCACTCTTTTAGATTATGGTTGTAGGCATGTTTTGGTTGATGTTGGTCATGAAGTCGGTTAGTATATTGTTAGCATTTGGTACAATGCCAAACATAGTTGTTGCAATCTTGGTTAATAGTGGGCCAATAATAGCCCAGGCGGAGGATGCGCTTAGCAATTGAGTTACCGCTAAAATGTTCCCCACAAATTCCATCATGGACTTATTTGATGATATGGGAAGTCTCAGTGGTTGTTAGGCATTGAAGAAGGAGGCCATCGAGACCTCATTTGTAGAAAAGTCCCCCTAGCATAGTGTAGAAAGCAGTACTCTTGATAAAAGCTCACCTTTTATTGCCAGAGAGGTTAAGAGGGATGATAAAATATGTTAAGTAGTCAACAAGTTGCTTATACCAAGCGTCATGTGGACTAGAGTGGTTAGGAGGAGTTTCCCCTAGAGATGATGGTTGAGACATGTCCAAGATAGAAATCTTGGGTTGTGTTGGTTGAGAGGTCTTGACGAGTAATGGATATGTCAAAGGGGTAGAAGCATGGGCTTTTCCTTTATTCTTCACAGTTTGGGGCATAGTGGCCACATCAATTGTGTTGATTTCAAATAAAGGAGTGGAAGGTGGTAGAGGGACTATAGTCTTGTATGGGGATCCTGATTTAGGTGAAGAGATTTGGGATGATGTCAATGATTTGTCAAAAAAATGGTCAAGAGAGTCCTTAATGTGAGGAGTGACCTTTTTTAGGTGTTGACGAATGACAGCCTTAAGAGCGCAGCAACACTCAGTGTCATGTCTAGGTGTGCGATGATATGCACAAATTTAAGTGTCATCAAACCAAGATGGTTTTGGTCTGAGAGGTTGGAAAGGTTTAAGAGGTGGGAGACTGATTCTAGAAGACTACAACAATTGTCGTAACACCAAAGCATAGGAACCCACTAGTGGGTCTACGCTGTTTGTTGCAGTAGAGGTTAACAACTTCTATTTAGGAGTTGTTGGAGGAGTTTTTCATACCATCTTTTTGTTTGGTGGTGTGACCACACATGTAGATGACACTTTTGTGGTGAGAGGTGTTGGATGTTTTGAAGGAAATATATGTTTGATGGGTAAAGGGGATAATGGAGGTGATTTGTTTTTGTTAGGTGTCAGAGTAGGAAGCACTCCTATTAAGGTGGAAGGGTGTGGGCCCAAAATTGAGGGTAATGATGAAGGTGGGGGAGAAGTTCTCTGATGTGGTTTAGTAGTCTTCTTTGATTTAATGTGAGGACCACTATTGTGCGAGGCGAGGTTCAATTCTACCTTCACTTGTGGGTAAGTGAGGTTTGATATAAGGCGAACGCCAAAATATTTAATCTATTTCAGCATGATGGACGCTTGTGAGGGTTTAGGTGAGATGGCGTGAGGCTTTATAGTCAGTCGTTTAAAGGATTTGGGTGAGGTGATAAGTTCTTCCCTCGACAGAGAAGGGATTGGAGATTTTGGCTCTTCATTTGGATAGAGCGTAGGAATGGTCATGGCTTCCTCGTGTGGTCAAGGAACGAGGAAAGTATGATCCCCCATTGATGATAAGAAGGATGAGGTTGAGGACACCGGCATTGGTGTTGTCAAGGCATCCTCCAATATGGGAGAGGTCAAAGTAGACTCTCCCATGTGTAGAAGGGGACTGGATGGAGGACTATCCTCTAGCTATGGAGGACAAATAGGAGAAGAAGGCTTTTCTACCTATGGTGGACAAATAGAAAAAGAAGGCTCTTATACCTATGGTGGACAAATAGGAGAAGAAGGCTCTTCTACCTGTGGTGGAAAAATAGGTTGATTAACCTCTTCAGACTATGGGAGAGGTTGGTTAGAAACCATGTCGACCATGCGTATGTTACGCTCTTAAAGGTCATCGACTATGGTCTAAATGTTATTGTGACTTGGGGGATGGTTAGGGAATGGTTGTCTAAAGACATCCATGTTTTGGTTAGCCAGTGTGTTTGGGTTATCCAAAACAAGATCCCCCTTGTCTAGCATGTCTTGGATAATGTTTTTGAATGTTTTGCAGTTGTTTATGTCGTGACCATTGACACGATGATAATTACAAAAGTCATTTTCCCTATACCATGTAGGGATGGCTTTTGTGGGGTCAAATTGTGGTGTTCGTATTTGAGGGAGATTGAGGACTCCCTACTTTACTAATTTATCCAACACAGATCGTATGATTCTCCTATTGGAGTGTATTGACGTTGTATGTATCATTATTGGAATTGTCTTGTGATGTACTCGAAAGTTGAATGTTGAGATTGTTTGGTTGTTGTTGAAGATGATGGCCTAAGTACCATAGTATTTTCCACTCCTTTATACTTGGAGTGGGAAGAAGAAGGTTTGGATGAAGAAGGGTTATTAGATTATGCATTGGTACGCAATTTGACCTTATCCTCTTCGACTGCATGGAGTTCAAGCTTTCAAGCCATGGTGAAAGCTTCGTCAAATGTGCGGAATGTTTGAACCCACAAATTGGATGAGATGTGCTTGGCACATGCTCTTGAAAAGACTCAATGAGCTCAGTTTGAGGTAAAGAGAAGGAGAGTTGGTTGATCAAACTTCTCCAACAGGAAATGAAGTCAGCTATTGACTCATCGTTGAATTGTTTAATAGAATAGAGGTCTGTAATGGAGACCTTCTTAGTGATGTTAATTGAAAAGTGGTCGAGGAATAGTTGAGCTAGTTAAGTGAAGGAAAAGAGAGAATGACTGGTAATAGAACTATACCAGTCAAGGGCGGCGCCAGAAAGTGACATGGGAAATGTGCGTAGTAGTAACGCATCATCATGGGCTATAAGGTAACAAGCGTGTCTAAACACTCATAGATGTTTCTATGGGTCCTCTTTAATCTGAAAGTGAGTAAATTTTAGGAGTTCCCACTGGTTAGGGTATGGTCTAATAGGCACCGAAGGGTGAATAGGTTCGTTGCATATTTGTTCATATGAAAGAACATTGCTTGAACTGGAAATGGATGTCTCAAGATTAGACATCTTATCCATCAACATCTTGATTAGATCGATTGGTGGATTGGTAGGAGGGGCACCCCCTAGATTTTAGGGTACCTAAAAGGCATTAGGAGGGGCGTATGACGTGTTAGGTTGCATTTGTATAGGTGCAACATATTGATAGTTTATTATGGGGACTGATGTTGAGGCCAAGGGGGATTGTGCCACGAAGTTGGAGGGCACAAGTTGACTAGATACCACCAAAGGTGGTTGAATGGTGGCATTGGTAAAAGGATAGGTAGTCACTCCCGTGTGTATGGGTGTGAGAGTGGGTGAGACAATCAAGTTCTGAAAATGTGTTGAACTTGGTTGAATTATTTGTATTTGAGGGGGTATAGAAACCCCGATGGAGGTAGGTCCAAAAATAGAAGGAGAGGCCACATTTTGAACGTTGGCCATGGTCGGGTTAATAGTTGATGTAGTGGCTTGAATGGTCATGGGTTGGGTAGCAGACGCTATTGATACCGTTGCCGCTTCAGTAAGAGAAGTTGGCATCCCATAAATAGGGGTAGCTGAAGGACCTCACGTTTGGTTTCTTGCGAGATAGTATTGGAGAGCCTCGATGTTGTGGTCAAGAAATCTCTAAAATTCTTAATCCCCTTTGGGAATAATTGAAGGTTGGTTGGGAGTTGGAGTACGCTTAGTATCTGAAGGATACTCCATTTGGAGACTTGATATAGAAGGCGAAGGCGAGAGTAGTTGTTGCTTCGTGTGGTCAATAAGGGATTTAGCTTGACTATGTGTCAAATCCATCCAAGGCAAAAGGGTTTAAGGTTTCAAAAACTATGTATTTTAGTTTTAGAAAACTTGAAGTGGTCAGAATGTGTGTTTGACAGCAAAAAAAGTTGGGTTTTAAGCTTGTTGTTTTAGAAGAAAAAAAATTGACAGTGACTAATGTCAGTAAAAAAATTGATGTCAATGAAGTAAGTTGCTGATGTCAGTCAGATAGCCAATGTCAGTGATGATAAGTTACAAATGTCGATGGAAAAACTGATGTCGGTTACTGTGTATTTCCAAAAACTCAAAAAATTGAAAGTTTTTGGAAGAAAGAAGAAAGTTCTGAGTTGTTTTTGGAGCTCAGAATAATGCATCCTTACCAGCTCAAAAAACTAGATAAAAATAGAGAACTAGATGAAGGCAAGCAGCCTCTAAACGTTAAATTCCTAAGAATAAATTTTAGAGTCATGGTGGCTTATGCCTTAGAAGAATATGTTTAGGAACTGGGCTTGTAGAACGGGTCCTAAAGAGGCAGTCTAAGGCTGGGTTTGGGTTAGTTTTGGTGCTCAAAATCTATATTAGGTTCCATATGTGGCCTAGTGCTAGGAGCTTGCTCCCCTCACTTCACGAGCCCAAAGCCAAGCTAGGTCACTTAGCCAATATATACTTCCCCTATAGTTTATACTCAGCCAAAGAATAGAGTGGGTCTTCCTCTTGGTTGTGAAGTCCAAGTAGGATCACCAAGAAGGGTAAGGTATCCACTAGGTGGTGAAATCCTAGTTGGGTCTTGTCTCAGGTATGTTTAGATGTTTGATTGTGTGATGTGGTCAGGTTGTGTAACATATGTGCACTATGATTTATTCATAATGCATTTTTAATTACTAGATAAGCTAATATGCATTCAAGAAGAAATGAAATGCAATAGATTTTAGCCCAAATTGAAATGTTTTTGTTTGGATGCAAACAAATAAGAAAAGGTTAAGAGCATGAATTTCACTACTCTAAGATGTAGAAAAGAAGTGACAAAAATAAAAAGTTATTTTTAACTTGTGTTAATGGTGTCTTTTCAAAAGAGAAAGAAAGAAGAAGGATGCAAGAAGAGAAAATTTCCTAATGCATCTATATGAAAGTTTTCCTTTTGTAAGAAAAATGAACCCAAGGAAAACTCCAAGGTCCCACCGGGTGTGCTAGAATGTTTCTAACTCATTTTTTTTACTTTTTACATTCAGAAGAAGAAAGAAACTAAAGATAATGGTCAGGGGTTTGTACGTACCTGAATGAAGTTACGCATCGTATCCAAGCGATTGAAGGAGCTCCTCTTTGGCTGTGGAGGAAGACACCTATAGATAAGAATAAGACTTAAATAGAAAAATGTTAGATAGATATATGGTGGACTACCAAGTGATATGCTCGGTCCCAAAAGTGCAAAGACTTCCTTGAGGGATGACAGTCCACTTATTTATGAAAAGAGTGTTGTGTAAGAAGAAATAATGAAAGACTAAGAAAGAGAAATAGTTAATATGTACATGTATTCTACAGTCAGCCTTCCATAGTCACCGACATTAGTTAGTTTCCTGTCGTCGATTGGTCGATGTTGCCAACATCAATAGGGGCAATGATCCTTGGACGGGTCTCAGGGTTTTGTCTGTGGTCGAAAGGAGTCTGGGAGTTTAAAGGGTCTGTGTAGGGTTGTAAGGAGATGAATAAGGTCCATAGAAGGACAAAGGTAGAGGATAGGTTGTCAAAAGGGGTAAGGATAAGAGGATGGTTTTTTAGCCTCTCCAGGAAGACAGTTGGGTTGGGTCTGGTTGATTGTATTTAGAAATAGTAAATAGACATTAATTACTACTATATTCTAAACATTGAAATAAGACAGAAGAATACTTAGCTCTGCTTGGTAAAGAACCAAAGGTGTTAAGGTGCTTATCCCTATTGTGGCTGATGTCAAGATGTATGTGCAATGTTCCAATTTAATCTAGAGTCATTTACATAGAGTCTCTGTGGCCAAAGGAGCATTAGTTAAAGTCTGATGCCTAGTGATGTCTCAGAGTCTGAGAGGAAGAGGGCTAGATCTGAGCGAGAGAGAAGTTGATTCCAGAGTCCAAGAGAGATTCCAGCATCCAAGTGCCTGTAACTCGATGTTAGAAGTTGGTTTATGTAACCAACATTGGTAGTTCCACCAGCGTCGACCGACAGTTGACCAATGTTGGTGGGTGGAGAACGAGTAAAAGGGCTAAGAAGCCCGTTCTCCATCCGCCAAGTGCTTTTGATGTTGAGGAACGGTCAATGGACGGGGTTATTAAGCACGAGTGTTGGTTAGGCAATTGGAAAAGAGTGAGAATAGGTCATAGGTAGATGACTTAGTCTCAAGGTGAGTCATAGGGTAGGAAATGGTCCAAGGCGAGGTGTCTAAGGCGAGGTGTCCTAGAGTGATGTGGCTAGGGTGATATCATTAATTCAAAATAAGTAATTTATTTTAAATTAATAAAGTGTGGAGGTGTTTAGGAGGGGACCAAGGGGTGTCGACACAATTTATGTGTCTATAGAGACAACAAAGCAAAATAAAATGATAATAAAAACCAAATAAACACACATAAAGAAGAGTTAGTCATAATGTTAGTGAAAATAGAAAATAATTGTTCATACATGTGTATTAGAGGCATTACTTTATGTGACAATGCAATAAGAACAATATACATGAATCTTCCCCTAACTGATAGGGAAATAACAAGATAATAAAATAGGTGGAAAGAAGAAAAGGAAGGGAGCGGCTGAGCTGACTCCAGATGTACAAGACAAGTGGACGTTACCTACATAGTTTCATGGATGCAAGATCCAACATGAACTTCAAGTCAAATATAGTTCTCCCAATGAATATGATAGAATAAAAGTGATGATAAGAAGATATGATTGATATTATAGAGAAAATAAATAAAATGGGCTCACAAAATGGTGAGAGCATTCAAATGATAACTTGCAAAATAGAAAAAGCATGGGATCAGAATGAACAAAAGTGCAAGATAATGTTTTTATTATTTTTGTCAATCATTTTATAATGTTTTTGTGTTTTTAGGATAAAAAACAAAAATGAAATATTAACAAAAGGTCTGGGGAACTACCCAACTAAGGAGATGCATTTCAACATGTAAGAGTTCAAATAAGAACTAAACTAGATACAATGGGGATCATGAATATAAATAATGGCACAAGGAACAAACTAATCAAGGAGATGCATGTACAAGATTATAAGTTCTAATTATATCTAATGTTAGTTGAAACATCTCATACTCATAAATCAGTGAGAGCAAGATCCTACTAAGGTAATAATGCATAGCAAATAGCATCAAAATAATAATAAAATAGTATGCAGCATGAGATAAATTTGAAAAACCATTAAAAAAGAAAAAACCATGAGTTAATGTATCTATGTTCACTTGTATATAAGAAGAAATTGTAAAATATTGTTTAGGCTAAATTTCTTTGTATAACTGGCATTGAGTATGTCTAGAATGCCTATGAGTCATAATCAGGTCATAATTGGGCAAAGGATAGAACTGTCTTGGTTACAATAGCCCAAGGTATGAAAAGAATATGGTTCTAAGGAGAATGGTTCAAAATAAAAAATAAATAGGGTCCAAGATAAGATGGTCCAAGGTGGGATAAAAAGAGTTGGAATATAAATGATCCAAAGTACAAACAGTCCAAAGTTTCAACTATCGATATTCATAAAAGAATGTGAATCTTGTGAGAATAGTAAGGTAAAATAAAAAATATGGTCCAATAGAGGATGGTATAGGATATAATAGTGGGATAAAATGACTTCAACACAAATTTCCCCCAAGTAAAGGGTCTTGTAGACAATGGTTCAAACAAGTGTCAAGTGTATAACCACTTGAGATATATAATGTTCATGCGCTCTAGAAGTTTTTCTCCACCTAGAGTAGCTAGTTGATATGCCCTTGATACATAATTTGTTGTGATTACACATGGGCCCTATCAATTGGGTTATAACTTTCCCTTCTTCTTACGTTCATCATTTATGTTCTTTTGAATCTCTTTCAAGACCAAATCACCAATATTAAACTCTCGAGGGAGAATGCACTTGTTATAGATTTGATGTAATTTATTTTATTAAGATTGTAAGTTATCTAGGGAATCCAAATGCTTGTGATCAAGGAGTTCTAGTTCTTTCAACCTAGAGAGTCTATAATCTTCATCATCTTCAATATTCTCTAAAGATATTCGCAATGAAGGCAACTCGATCTCAATCGGGATAATAGATTATGTGCCATAAACAAGGGAGTATGGAGTGGCTCATGTGGTAGTTTGATGACTAGTGGGATAAGCCCAAAGGGAATGAAAAATTTCCAAGTTCTAATTATGTCTAGCATCATTGATAATCTTCTTGAGTATAGAAACAATGGTTTTGTTTGATGACTCATCTTTCCCATTGCCTTGTGGGTTATATGGTGTGGATTTTTTGAGCTTGATTTTTAATTTTGCACAAAGAGCCTTAACATCTCTTTTCATAAATTATTTTTATCAAATATAATTTAGGCTAGGATACCATATCGATAGATGATATGGTAATGTATAAACTTAGAAATCTATTTTTTGATGATGTAAGTGAGAGGAATGGCCTCAATCCACTTAGAAAAATACTCAGTAGTAGTGAGAATATGTTTATGGCCATCTAAAGATGTTGGCTTTATTTTCCTAATGAGATCAAGGCCCCATGTATAAAATGGCCATGGTGTAGTAATTGGATGTAGTGGTAAAGAAGGTGCATGTATTAAATTACCATGTTGTTGATAAGTAACACACTTCTTCACATAATTCCAATCATTTAAGTCCATTTTGGGCCAATATAACCTATTCTAAGGATCTTTTTAGCTAATACTACACCATTGGTATGGGCCCCACACATTCCTTCTTGAACCTCCTTAAGTACTAACTTGGATTATCCCAAAGATAAACAATGAAGTAGTGTTTTGTAATAACCTTTACGATAAAATGTGTTTTTAAGAAGGGTAGAACAAGATATGTGGTGAAAGAAAAAAAATTGATGATTGGTGGAAAGGTTAGGTGGAAAGACTTGGTCATGAAAATAATTATAAGTGTCTTGAAACTAAGGTAATTCAGGTGGAGGATTGGGACCAACAATGGTGCATACCCTTTCTGAATCTGGCAAGACATGAGCAGGTGATAGAATATTTTTAATGAGAAACTAATACTCTTTAACACTGTTATAAATTTATATCATGGACCCAAATGTTACCATTACATCGATTGATATGTTATTGGCCCATGGTACTTGTTCAAATTGTAGGGATTTAAAATGAGTCTTGAGATTATCCACAATATGTTTGTAAGGGACAAAATTGTCATCTTTAGTATGATATTGATCTTTGGTTTGATTGATAATCATTTGGGAATACCCATAGACCATTAAGTGATTTATATCCCACTGCACTACAAGATGAAGTCTTGTAATAAGTGCTTCATACTTGGCCATATTTTTGGTACAATGAAAATTAATGCAAAATAATTTGGGAATTAGATCTCCTTGTAGTATAACAAACAAAATGTTGGCTCTAGATCCATGAGAAGTAAAGGATCCATCAAATTATAGTTTCCATTGTTTAGGTTCATGTTGCACTTATTCTACTATCATAATATAATCATCTATAAAGTAGAATCTGAGTGGTTGAGTGTCTATAATAAAGGCCTCTAAAAGTTAATTAGCAATAACCTACTCTTCGATATCCTTCTGATTCTAATACTCAACATCAAACTCACTTAAGAGCATGACCCATTTGTCCATGTAGCCAGTAAGAGTTGCTTTGGATAATAAAAATTTGAGGGGATCCACTTTAGCAATAATAATAGTTTTGTTGTTTAGTATATAGTGTCATAACTTTTGGGAAGTAAACACCATAGTTAAGCATGCCTTCTTAATAGGCATATAATTATGCTCATAATCCACCAGTGTGTGTCTTAAATAATAAACTACATGTTCCTTGCCTTGATCATCATGTTGGGCCAATAATGCCCCTAGTGCATGTTCATCTTTTGAAATGTAAAGAAGAAATAGTAATCCATGTGTTGGCAATCTCAAAACTAACAGGTTAGGCAAATATGTTTTGAGCTTCACAAATGTTTATTGACACTCATGATCCCATTAAAACATGACCCCTTTCTTTAAGAGATGTGTAAATGGGTGGCACTTATCTACAAATTGTGAAATGAATGTCTGAATAGATTAGATCTTTCCTTGAAATCTTTAGAACTGTTTGAGATTGGAAGGTGGAGGCATTTTAAAAATGGCCTTAACCTCAATAGGGTCTACTTTGATACTTCTTTGTGATATAATAAACCCTATAAATTTTCCTAAAGTGATGCTAAAGACACAATTATTGTGATTCAAATGGACCTTTTACTCATGAAGTCACTCAAAGATTATGCATAAAACATCAGGATGTCTGGTACATATTCTTAATTTATCTAAGATGTCATCAACATAGTCTTCAAAAATATCAGGCATCATATCATGGAAGATAAAATTCATAACACACTGATAAGTGGATCTAGCATTCTATCTAAATGGCATGACTTGATAATAGAATGTTCCCCATAGCATGGTGAATGTAGTCTTATGTTGGTCTTCTTGAGTTATCTTGATCTGATTGTATCCAAAAAATCCATTCATAAGGGAAAACGTCTCATACCCAGCAGTAGAAGTGACAATCATGTCAATGTTGGGTAAAGGAAAATAATCTTTAAGGCATGTCTTATTGATATCTTTGAAATTAGTACAAAGATGTATACCTTGTGGCTTTTTTCAACTAGAACTATGTTTGATATCCATTTGGAATAGTCCAATGGTCTAATAAATCCTACTCCTAATAATTTTTTCATTTTTACTTTTACCAAAAGAGTGATGTGTGGATGCATCTTTCATAATTTATATATGACTAACTTGGCATCTACATGAATAACAATTCAATGCACAACCAAGTCATGGTCTAAGCCTGGCATGCCAAAGTAAGCTCATGTAAAAATATCAATGAAATCTCTCAAAATAATGATAATGTGATCTCACTCCTCATCAGTGAGGGAAGCTCTAAGATAAATAAGTTTGGAATCATCATACATTTCTAGGTTTAATTCAGTAGTGTTTTCTAGAAGGAGTGTAGAACCATCTTCTAGAATAATAGGCAACATTTGATCCTAGTCTTCTGCTTCTTCTACATTTTTTGTTTGTTCCTCCCAAAGTTATGGATAATGTGATAAATCTGAATTTTCCAGTTCAAGCAAAGGCAACCTAGAAAATATCTTAAGAAACTTGAGAGCAAGATGCTCAAAGACTTGTTGTTGTTATGATGTGATGTTGGTACTGGCTATGGAACTAGGACTTGATGGACCTTGTGCATCCTTTGGAATGAGCAAATTTTCCCATCTAAGAGTGCCTAAAATAGGTTTTCACTCAAGGGCTTTTCTTTTTCTTTACTATTTCCCTAAATAATGTGTGCCTCAAAGATGTTTTCACTTGAAAATATTGATGTTTTATCTTTTTCATCACCAAGAAAGTTTGTTTTCTCTCTAAAGTAGGTAGAAGGATCCAAATAAAAATCAAATCCTTGATTATGATCACCAATTGACAATCTATCTGTAAAGCCCATGTACTCTATAATAGTTTCTTCATTCTAAAATCCATCAAGGTGTATGACCAAATTTTATTGGTCTCAATCAATGAGTTTAGGATGGCAAAGGCAAAGGAAATAATGGGGTTTTATGGTCATAATGGGTTTTAAATCAAATAAGTTTGTGTTAGCAAGCTCATTATAAATACTATAATGGGACACTACATCATTATAAGGAGTCTCATCACTAGTCAATTTACAAGAATCACTATCATAAGTCATGAGGTCACCCCCAAGTGGTATAAATTTGAGTCTTTGATTCATGTTAGGTTTACTAACTGATAAAGTTTCTAGGATTCCTTGCTTTCATGGTCCAAGGCCTTTTCTTATATAATCAAAATTATCCATAATCCAATTAGGGATAGGATATTTTGGATGCTGAAAATAATCAACAATGTTATTAGAATATAACTAGACTCCTTTAATGAAAGCCTCTCGATCCTTATTTTTTGAATTAATAGGTATGAATACCATCGATGGTTTCTAGTTATCTTTTTTATTTTGCCAAATCATGTTGGGTCTGTAAGGTATTTTGGAAGGTTTGGGTTTTCCAAATGATTTGGGAGACTTGGTTAATTTATCAATATAGAAGGCATCTTTAAGATGGTATATGGAAATGCCTACGTCTTCTACAATAGCCTATTTTATAAGAGTTACGGGAAATAGATCAGCCAAAGTAGAAGCAATGAATTCAAAACTAGGACAATAGTTATAATTACAAAATTTAGCCTCTTGGTGTTTGCAATATTGGTATGGTTCTAGATCAATTGGAATTGTGACTTCAATCCCATCATGGGGGAACTTGAGGCACTAATGTAATTTACATGGAATAACCTCTACTTCATAGATCTAAGGATGACTAAGAAGTATGTTATAAGGTAACTCAATATCCACAATATGTAACAAGGTATGATAGGAAAACAAATAGTAATAGAATACTCCCTTTTAGCATTATCCTATGCTTTGATTGTAATCATTTCTAGTTGGATAGCCTTTATCATATAACCCAATCATTACACAAGCTTGAGAGACATTATGTTAAGCCCTAAACCATTATCTATAAGAACTCACTTGATTTTATGGTTTTAAATGATGACCTCAATATACAAGGGGTTATTATGGCTAGGATTAATAGTGGACATGTCCTTTTGATCAAATGTAACCTATCAAAATGAATACAAATGCCCTACAAGTGTTTAGAACTATTCAAGGTTAATGTCTTAGGTAACATTAGACTGTTGAAGAAGGTTGTTCAAAATAGTTCTATAGACTTCAGATGTACGTAAAATATTTTAAATACAAATTTCCATAGGGTTTTACTTAGTTGGTCTAAGATACTATAAGGCTTTTCAATAGTTACACAAGTATTTTTAGCCTTGGCTGGTATAGTGTTCAACTTTGGATCTAAAGGCACAATGTTCATGTTAGGTCTAGAGGTAGAAGAGGGAAAAGGACCCTGAAGGGTAACTCATGAGCATCTAGTTGAAATTGCATAGTTTATAGGTGGTATTGAGACATTATAATTATAATATGGAGGTAAAGGGCCTTAGAGGGTGACTCACAAGCGTCTAGTTATGTTGGTGTAATTTTGAGTTGGTAAAGAGTCATTATAATTAGAGGAAGGGGTTCCAAAAATAGTAACCCATAAAAACTAAGGTGAAATATAATTGTTTGTACTCAATACTACATTACTTGAAGAGAAGGGTATTGACCCTATAATAATGGGTTCATTACTTTGAGAAGTATAGGATATTTTACAAGTATTAATAGTGATAGTGGCAATGTGGTTTGTAAAAATGTGCCCTATAGTATTATTGTAGTCATAAGGCATGTTGTTGTAACCGAAGTTATTATCATGGGTATTATGATCCTAATTATGATCATGTTGATTATGATTGTGGCGTTGGTTTTGATTTTGTCACTGATTATGTCCTTGGTTTTGATTGTTTCTTACCGTTTGTTTATTTTATCTAGGAAATAGATCTTTGTAAATGCTCATATCCTGATTAGTGTTTTGTGAGGCAAGTTTGATTTTAAATTCACCACTTTCAATCAAATATTCAATGATATATCATAATTAAACACTTTGATAAGCACTATGACCAACAACATGATGGAATTTAAAAAATTCATCTACTCGATACCAATCAACTTTGGGTTGATCTTTAAGAAATGGCCTTGGTATAGGCCACATAATTAGATTAGATATTAAAAACTTTTGAAACACTTCCTCAACAAGCTCTCCTAGTTTGCAAAAGACTATATATTTTTTATTGAATACCCTTCATGGAGGGACTCTTTACAAAGTGGTTGGTGGATTAGGGGGAGCTAATTACACATTTAGAGTTGGTAGAGCCTGCACCATTTATACATGTCTTGATTCAGTCGCTCCATTCTCTACCATGTTCTTATTCTTGTTAAATCCCTTAGGTTTCTCTATTTCAATAATTTGAATAGATGATTGGGTATGATTTAAAATTTGACCCTATGAATAAATCTTGGTAAGGCCTTTGGTGATAATAACCTTCTCAATCTGTACACCCTTGTCTATAATTTATTCAAATGTGTTTGCAAAATTAAGTCATAGATTATGCACCACCATAGGGTGCAAGTTCTATGAAAAAATATAGGCCAATTGTTTTTCTAGAAAATTATGTTGAAATCATCTATCTAATGTTCTCCACCACTATAGATATGCTACAAATCTTTCTCCATCTTGTTGTTTGGATTTTCACAAGTCAACCATAGTCAACTCATGTTTGATATTATATGAGAAGTGGTTGACAAATTTTTCATATAGATCATTCCAATATATCACCATTACCTTAGTTAATTTAAGGAACCAATCTAAAGCTTATCCTACTAAACTTTGTGGAACAAGTGAAGCAGATAGATGCTGTTATAAGCTACCTCTTGGCATACTACAAAAACTTCTTTAATATGTTCATGAGGGTCACCCTTCCCTTTGTATTTGTCAAATTTGGGTGCCTCAAAATGAGGTAGAATGGGGACTTGGAAAATACTCAAATCAAATGGATATAGACATATCTCATTAAATTTTTACTTCTTGACTCGATTTCCTATATCCAATCATGATACAATTTCCTTCATTGAGTTCCACTCTTGCATGTTTAGTGCATTAGTAGGTAGAATATAATTTTGTTGGGGTGGTATGTGCCCCTATTGCATATATTTTTTAAGGATATACACCTTACAATATACAAATTTATTTTGGTTCACTCCTTGAGTCAATTAAGTGAGTCACTAATTCTTGGGTTGATAAACATTCCCTAAAATTAGCTGCCTTGAATTGTAAGTGTTTTACTAATTTTGGGGGGTCTATGGTCGATTCACTAAAGTACTCATTGGTTGAGAAGAACTTGCCAAATTGTTTTGAAGAATTTATTTAGTATACACTAAGTGTTTCATTCTTTGATTTTATGAAGGAACAAGAAGTTTCTTATGATTGAAAAATGTGTACTCTATATCTGACAAAGCATGTTGTAGAACCTCTTGAGTCTTATTTTATTCAATTGAGATAGCATGATCTATCATAGGTGTGTTCTCAAATAAATTATGTTGCATTGGTTATACCACATTCCCTTGTTCCTTAGAAGCATCGTTATGTATTGAAGTGGTAGTTCAAGAATCAGACAAGTCTATGATAAGTTGGTTTACATATTGTTAACTTATCTTCTTGATCTTGGTGGTAAGATCATGGTCATTAGGTCTTGACTCTATGAACACTTCCTTTCATTTGCTAGAAGAAGCAATGTTTGATTTTTTTAATATGAGTGAGAGATTATTCCTGGTGTTGTTGTTCTACCCTAACCAAGGTATGTAAGTGTTCCATAAGAAAGTTTGATGGTAATCTAACACTTGATTCAATCAACCTTAAGATTGATTCATCTTTGTCCTCTAGGGGTTGATGTTTGAAATAGTCTTCTTCAGATCCTATAAGCATTAAAATGTATTCAAATACCATAGGATTGCCTTATCCATCATAAAAATGTTCTTCCTCATAGCTAGGGCTATAAGAGACCCCACTAAGAGTATACCTTTGAATCATGTCTAGAATATTGTTGTCTATATTTGCTAAGATTTGGAACATGTTTACAAATGTTAACAAGGTGTGTTTTGATTTTCTCCATAAAAGAGATAAGGTAGAAAGAGACTATAATAAAATAAGTGGTGTAGTACCACATAATTTATAAGAAATTATTATGAATTTAATCAACTTTTGTGAGTTAAAATTGTCAAATTAGAAGAAGGTATGATAACTTTGAACCTAAAGTGTAATCTATCACAATAAACTTAGGTTAAAGATATGTCAATACTGTAAAAGTGAGGTGCATCTTCGATGAGTTAAAACTATAAAATTAGAAGAGAGTCTTTCTAATGAGGAAGGTAACAATGCGAACTAAAAAGATGAAGATGTGAAAAAACACAAGAACTCTGAAGTATAAAACCAAAACCAAAAGGGCAGCATAATGTCACCACATGGTAATAAGAAGAAGAATGGTTCTACAACTTAGAGTGTGAGTTAACGCAAGAAAACCTAAGTTCATAATGATAAAAAAGGATGATGAGTTTATATAATATCCTTCAACCCAAATGGGAAATTATACCCAAGTTAACTCAAACCAAGTGCAAATAGAAAATCAATTAACATATTAGCCTAGAACTTAGAGAGGTGATATTTTGAATTTAAATTAAAAATGAAGGACTTGAATATTTTTTCAAAATGGTCTAGACTCAAATGAGAAGCATAACAATTCCACTTAGATAAAGACAAAAAAAAAAATCAAATGAGGATTTGAATAAGGCAAAAAGGGGTTTTGATTCAGTCATTGTCATGCCTCCTTGTTCAAATAAAATGGTGGATAACAAAGGTGTTTGGTTGATGTGATTTTGTTTTAAAACAATTTTTAAACTCAATAAGACCAATTAATTAAAGGATAAAAAGACAAAATATAACTAAGTATAATGTCTAAAGTCCTAAAACTGACAAGGTTGCTTCAAACCATTGAATTCCATCTTTATATATGCTCTTGGGAGGATTTTAAGTGTTAATCTAAAAATAAAAGTGCATGAATAAGTAGGGTTTTTTACACACCCTTCTCCCAAGATATTTTATTGTGACATGGAACTTTAGGCTACTCATCCTACATCAACAATATATTTGTAGTAAGTGGGGTTCTAAAACTAAATTTTCATACATCTAGATAGTCTAAGTATGGATAATACTATAAATGTCTCACATAAATTAGATCCACATCAATTAGATGTTTTAAAAGGTCTTATTATTTTCAAAACCACTACATCCATCACTTATTTAGTGTAGTGTGATGTTTAAATTACCCCTATAGTTTGAACTAGAGTATCACTAATAGATTTTGCTAAACCGCTTAAGCAAATATCCTAGTGGGCCACCATCAATTTCTATACCACATATTGAGTGGGGTTGAAATGATGCCTAGATATGAATTATTGGGTTAATGTTTCCCTAAATAACCTGTGAGGAGGCTATGAACTCCCATTCACAAGCCAAGTTGCATAAAAATAAATGACAAAGTGAAAAGACTTTAATGGTGTGTTTAGATCACCCAAACCATATAGATTTTGGGAGATCCTTAAAAACATTATTTTCATGCCTTTGTACAAGTCACAAATGCAAATAAATAGCACTTGTGGTCACCTGAGTTTCTTAAAGGGGATGAGGGGAAAGCATACATGCATCCTTCATTTTGTAAAAAAAAAAAACAATTATAAAAGATCTAGCATTAAAAAAACAATTATGAATGTTTACTTTAATGCACCAAATTGAAGTTTTTATGAATCTTGGCCCCTTGGTCTTAGTTTAAAAATTATAAAACTTTCATAAAACAACCAAACGTAAACAGTCTAAATTCCTTTAAACACCAAATGAAGGTATTCAAGACTTAACCATTTGTAACTTTGGCACTTTTTCCATCTTGTGTCCTACAATTTTTAGAGGGTTTATGTCTACCTTGAAACACAAATATAAATGAGAAAACAAGATTTGAAAACTTGTTCTCGGGTTTCTTTATTTTCTTGACATTGAGACCGATGTTGGTCCATAGAAACTAATGCCAGTTACAAGAAAATTGATGTCAATCGATTGGAACTAATACTAGTTACATGTAAAAATGTAGGAAAAACATAGTGATTTCATAAAAAGGGTTGTTAGCAAAACAAGCACAAAAATAAAATAAGTATCTATATCTTGAAAGCTTATAAAACCCAGAATAACCACTAGAAACTTCAAAAGAAATACAAAAATCTACCTTCCATCATGTTTTTCATTTTACATAGGGACCGATGTGGGTTAGGACAGGACCGATGTCAGTTAGGGTAAATCGGTGTCTGTCATCATGTAAAATGTCTTTAAAAAGAATAAAAATGCGTGAAAAATGAAGACAAAAAATGATTTTTAGATATTTTTAATAATTTTTTAGAAGATTTAAGAGTACCAAATTAGTCTCCTTGCTTGTATGGCATGCGTGGTCCTATCGGGCATGCCAAGACGTAGAGATCGAATCCAAAGTGATTTATATCATGCATTAGTCAAGAAAACTCAAATAAGCATAAAAAACATAACTAACTAAGCCAACTCTCTCAATTATATTTTGCAAATGAAAATTAAGAGCTTTTGAAAGAAGTAATATAACACCAAATCTTCCCAAGAGCATCCCACCTCCAAATGAAATTCAACAACATGATTTTCCCCTTGATTTGGTGCTCTAAGTCTTTAGCAATGATGAGTGGTTTGCTCCTCCATCAGCTGTTAATGCAGTAATGAACTAGGCTCATGATATTTGATCAATTTTATACCAATATTAAAGATATCCTATTGTAAATTAAGAATAATAACACTACACAAAAATAACTTATGAAGATAATTTTGAATAATAAGTTTACACCAAAGAAGCTTAAAAAGATGAGTGATAACCCTTGTATTTATATATTTTTGGAAAGTATTAGATTCAACCATGACCATCTATCTTGAGATCAAGATGTGTGGCCATGGATCAATTTGATTTTTTAGGCTCAACCCATAAATATCCCAATTAATATTTGGAAGAAAGGGGCATTAAAGAGGCATAGGAGGACTTAAACTAGATATTTGTTCCATTTATGGCTTATGGATGCCACCCCATAGAAGATATCACCTAATGATACAAATATTAGGAATGAATTTTCAATTAATATATCTTCCCTGGATTTTCCACTTAAGCTCTTGATTTAGATTAATTCACTTAAGTGAGGTTAATTATTTTTTTTGTAATTCTTTGGAAATTGGTTACTCAATCAAATTGGTCAAAACGTCAAGTTACTGGGTCATAGTTTGACCAGAGTATAATTGGAAGAAGGTGTTAGTTGCATACGAACTAATACCCTATTTAGGACATTGTTGACATGAAACAACACGTGCACATGTCATATGCTTCCAAATTAGAAGAATTCGATGGTCTAGAGCATTAAATTACATTTTCATCATTTTGACTCAAAATAATTTAAGAAAACTTAATAATCAAATAAAATGCATTGCCCCATTCAAGGATACATTAGCCTAAATCAACACATGTATATGATAAGCTCGAACCATTTAGTGCATTTTAGTGATTTGGCTTAAATTATGCATTTAAGTGAATTTCAAGTAAGATTGACAATTTTAACACAATGGTGTTAGGAATTGGATGTCTACAATCCCCTTACCTTGTTCTTGGGGTTCCATTCTTTGAAAAGTGCCACCTGTAAATTATATTAATTCCTAACCTTGATATCATGAAGAAAATGTGATCTAACAACATATTATTATTATCCAATGCTTAAAGGAGTTTTGAAATAATGGGCCAAATGCCTTTGACCTAGTTCCTTATCAATGTTTTATAAATTGGTATGAAAATATATTTTTGCTATGTGGTCTACAATACGGTGTGGTATCATTAGGAGAGTGATCCCTATCCCTTCTACCTTGATATAGTGACATCTAGGTAATACTAGTAGTTTCCCATTTTGTTCAAGCTCTTTATTATATTCTTTGATAATCTAGGTATTATAGTTCCCTATATAGCCTAAAATATTTGAGGATATACCTCCTCACATATCCTCTTGATTTTATTCTTATACCTATGCATAAACATGAAGAGTAGTCTTCTCCTACCCTAGTTTCTAGATATTCACTTTATAGTTGTCTTTCTTGACCATAGGGCTTGTATACCATTCCCATGACTACATCCAATAAGTAGGACATCATATAAAATTTCATACCATTTGTTCTTTTATTAGAGTTAATTAGTTGTGACTTTAGCTTGGCACTAATAATTTCCCCCAATTCCACTAACTTTTATGATGTCAATAGTACATCCAATAGAAGAACCCACTCTACTTGGACATATGCAATATTAGTAAAACCATACAACCTATTCAATAATGTCATAGCTATCTTAATTTTGGGCCTAAATTTGACTATGCAATGGATGAGATATCCCCTTTATGATTCATCCTTGGGCCTTTAATAAGCCATTGTTTCAACTTCCTATCTACTTTGTTTTTCTCAAGCCAAACATTGGCTGAGACCTTATTATAATTGGTTTTAGGCAAGGGGAGTCTAAGGTATCTCTCTAATTCCCTACCTAAGATGTATGCAATAGCATTCTTAACTTTCCTAACATGAATTATATCTATATAAATAGTTGTATCAACAAATAAAACTTTGAGTAGGTCAATATATGGAATTATCTATGCTTTGGCTACTGCTTGGTGAAGGCCTTATTCTTTGATTAGCAAGAGGTCATCTATGTATTACTTCTCCTTGGGAGAAAGTTGGTCCTCAATAGAATACAATTTTTTGGACTCTACCTCTTCTCAGAGCATCAAGTAGTGTAGGAACTTGAAATCCAATGCACTCATTTCAAATATAGTATCCATGTATTAGGGTCCTCCTTTGAATGAGTAAAAAGAGGGAACTAGAGATTTGCCCTATTTTGAATAAGAAGCCATTACTCCATGATAGCTACTACAATTTTCTCTATGAATTGAATGGTTCATTATGTGATTTTTCATTGAAAAAATTAGGGATTTTAAGATGTTGGGGATCTCAAAAATATGATGGTTTGATTGAAAGAGTAACGGACAAGTGAATCACCCCTTTGTATAAATTTTGCATATATTACTCCAAAGTTGGAGTACTGAATGCATTCATGCACTGTTAATATAGATAAATAACTTTTATTTTATTTCCTATTTTGATTTAAACTTGTTACTCAACTTTGGCAGGTTGGTTTGCTCACCACATGGTGGTACTTCATTAAGTTTTTGTGTCTAGTCACTACTTTTAAGATAGTTATCGATTAATCATTGACTGGTTATTTTTCCATGCTATTAACCTTTTATATCCATACCTTGGCTACATCCCCTTTCATAAAATGACACTTTTCTATATTTTTCCTTATCATCTCTTTATCCTTTCATAGTTTTTTTATGTTATATAGCCGTGGGTCAACATGATCAATCCATGTGGAATGATCTTGATGTTGCAGGGACTCATAATGTTCAAAGGTTTGGAGATTATTGAATTGAATTGTGTATGTCCCAAAAGGTCTTGATTAGCATAAAGTAGACACATGGAGTGATCTTGATGGCCCAAGAAGTTTGGAGGCTTAGATCCATTAGACTATAGATTTTGGCTATGCTTTGGCTCTCCCACAGTTTAATTAGGGAATAAATGTGCCAAGTGTCAATCATTCAAAGCATGGAAGCTTAGATCCATTACAGTGTAGACCAAAGGCCTAATTAATCATTTTTTTGGTTTTGTTTGATATAATTCTTGTTAAGTGTTGAATTACTCAGAACCATAGAAGCTTAGAGGTATTAAACTATGGAGGCTTGGGACAATTAACTTTACAAATGAATAAAAGTGAAATATGCATGTTGTCAAGGTCTCAAGATATTTGGAGGATCATTAAGTTGAAAGACTTATAATTTTATCAGATTTATAATAGCTCAAGGTTCTAGATGATGCAAGAGTGAGGTGTACAACAATCTCGAGTAACTAAAGTGGGGTCCGATTGGGGACAGTTAATGAATCTCGAGCAATGGTCTTGTGATCACATAAAGTAGATGTAAAACTAGGATGGAAAAATATTAATGCCATTATTTTTTAAACCATAGCATTGAAAAATAACCCATGAAATCCCAAGGCATAAAATAATTTAAGATACTAGTTCAATCTTTGATTTTTAGGAGAATATCCTTAGACTATGAATGAATAACAATTAGAAGCATGGACTTCTAAGGCTCATGACTCCCCCCAATTAAATATTTTACCATAATGGGTCTCTATTTGAAATTGATAAAATGGGTGTGTGTGTGTGTGTGTGTGTCTGTGTGGGTGGGTGGTACAACAAATGGAAACTTACATTAGAAAATACTCTTGAGTATTTTGAGAACCCAAATTTTCCATAATATACTATAATAAAACTTCATTCTGAAAAATACATAATAAGGAAACCAAGACTTCAGAACAAAATCCTATTTCTTCATGCAACATTCTAACATTTCCATTCCTTGGATTCATATGTGGCATAGTGAGATAAATTTTCCTTGGTTATGAAAATTTTAACAAAGATCCAAATAAAAAATGTAGGTTTCACATTGACTTTTAATTGTGCAATAAAAAAAAACCTGGGTATTACTCTACTACTATCCAGGCATCCATAGCCCCAAC
Source organism: Torreya grandis (assembly GCA_037957365.1). Lineage (NCBI taxonomy): Eukaryota > Viridiplantae > Streptophyta > Pinopsida > Cupressales > Taxaceae > Torreya > Torreya grandis. The sequence continues at coordinate 915,729 of JARHVA010002161.1, forward strand.
AGAGATACCATTGGTCCCACTCAAAGCCTTGCTCTACTACTAGCCAAGAATCCATAACCTTGATAGAGGTTACTCATATCACCCATATTTAATCAATTGTATGTTTTTTTATTTATTTTTCAACACAAATAGAAGAAAGGGTTGGGGACCATCATTGGCTAGTTATATGAATAAGAAAACTTATTTGCTAATATGTCCCTATAACTTTATACAGAGTCTTATGTTTTATTATTTCATATCAAAGTTTTAGCATATAATAATGCAATGAATCTTTATAAATGGAAATATTTTCTAAAATTTGCATGAATATATCATAACAAGTCCCTAAAACTTAGTAAACTTACTGGATCTAGAAAAAACTCAGCTTAGTCACAATACATACCTCAATACCAGATAATCTTGTACTTTCATAATAGATTCCTTGAAGATTAGTGGTGCCCTTTTACATGTCATCTCTTTATTTTGACTTATCTTCATAATTTCAATTCAATAAATTGGTGAGAGAATTATACATTTTAATAATTTAACCTAGAAAGCATAAGAACTAATCTACTGAAAGAAAAATGTTGAAAATAAGAAATCTAGCCTAGAAAGCAATAAAAACTATTATATTGAAATCAATGAAATATATCCTATTTCTAATCTAAACTTTTACTTATAGTTCAATTTGATGCATCTCTAATTAGATTAGCCATGAAGTAATGCTTTAAAAATTGTTTGTTGACTAGAAAGGTGAGGTCATTACCTTGAAGGCCTTTTAATCTAAAGGCACTTTTACCAAGGATTTTTTATATCTGATATGGTCCAATCCATAGGGGAATGAACTTTTCATGTTGTCCCTTATTTTCATGGGATTTATCCCACAAGAGCACTAGGTCTAAAATCTTGAAATCCTTGATTTTAGATCTTTTATTAAACCATCACTTAACAATATCTTGATGTTTATTAAAGTTGTGTAGGGTTTCATTTCTCACATCTTCCACTTGGACTATATCTAATATCCTAGACTATATTCTTTCATCCTCACCCATGTACTCTTGCATGAATTGATACATTGTTATCTTGAGGGTTATAAGTAAAACTAGTTATTGTCCATATACCAGCAACAAGGTGAAGCTTTGAGAGCTTATTTGTGTCTAGTTCTATCAGCCCATAGTGCATATTTTAGTAAGAGATGTCATTCTTGTCGTTTATCTTGTGTTGATTTATTAATGGCATCTACCAATTTTTTATTGGTGGATTCAACTATTCCATTCCCTTATAAACAATAATTTAAAGAGAATTTCACTGTAATATGATTATTATTAATCCATTCTATGAACTTAGATGATTGAAAAGTTGGACCATTATCACAAACTAGGGAAAAGGGGGTGCCAAACCTGGTCACTCTATTTTTCTCTAAAATTTTGATGATGTCTACTACTTTGGAATTTTTTATTGATAGTACTTTTATCACCTGGTGCAATAATATGTAACTATAAGGATGAAATTATGTCCTGCTAAAGAGTTTGGGTTTATTACCCGAATAAAATAAAGACCCCAGTAGATGAAGGGGTGTCCCTCAATAACTAGTTGTAAAGGCATAGTAGCATTCACTTCTTTTTTAGAAAATATATGGCATTCATGGTAGGTTTTGTGATGGTTGTGATAATCCTTGAATATTTTAGGCTATTAGTACCCTATTCTCAAAATCTTATGATTGTTGTATTACTTGAGGGGTGTCCACTGCCTATCCTTTGATGCAAGTCGTCTAGGACATCCTTATCTTCTTATTTTGGCATGTATCTAAGATTGATGCCTTCATAATTTTTTCTATACAAAACTCCCTTTTTATCATGTAATGAGTTGATGGAAGCCTAAGATCTCATTTATGTTCTCTATTTAATTTAGGTATGCACATACCCATGAACAAGTATTGGATGATCTAAGAGTACCATTCACCTCCAGTTATCTAAGTTTCATTTATTTCTTCTATACTGATGCATGGGTTAGTTTGAGCCATCATCTAGACAATACCCTAGCCTCTTACCATTTTTACATGTCTAATCTCTAGATGAAATTCTTGTAAATTTTCCATCCACTCACCTCTCCTTTCACCTATTTCATTCTGTCTCAACATAAGTCTGATAACTGGGTCTAGAATAATGGCATACATTTTGCTTCACAAGATGTAGTGCCTAAATTTATTAACAGTTTTAATCAAGGCATAAATTTATTTATCTATCATGTAATATCTTAGTTCAACATCCTTCAAATTGGTACTCATGAAATTAATGGGATGTTCATTACCTTCTACCTTTTGTGTTAATAGAGTCACTATGGTATGCTCTAAAGCTAATGAATAGAGGTAAAAATATTTATTAAAATCTAGACTTATCAAAACTAGAGCCTGAGTGATAGAAAGTTTAATATATTTTAAGGCCTTCTAATATTTTATCATCCACTATATCTTTAAATATTTTTTTATAATAACATTTAATGGTTTGACTATTTCAGCAAAATCAAAATTGAATTTTCTGACAAAGTTGATTTTTCCAAAAAATGACTTTAACTCGTTTTTATTTTTGGGAGGTGTTGGCTTGGAGATGCCTTGAACTCCATATAAATCAATGTAAATTCCATATTTAGTGATAATATGTCCCAATAACTTTCCTTCAGTGACTCTGAAGGTACTCTTCTTCAAGTTCAAGGAGAGTCAGTATTTTCTACATATGTCAAAGACTCTATGCAAGTGGTCAACATGATTAGCTCATTTTTTTGAAAAAAAAGTGAGATTATCCATGTAAATGATAATACATTTACTAACCAACCCCTAGAAGGCAAAATCCATTTCTCTCTATAAGGTGGATCTTGTATTGATTAGGTTGAACAACATTCTTTTATATGTAAAAGTTCCCCATTTAGTGGTGAATGCAGTCTTCATCTTATCTTCTAATTCAACTAGGACTTGATTGTAACTAGAGAACACATCTAGAAGGGACATCATCTATAATATGATCACCATTTTAATCACATCATCTATATAAGGTAAAAGGTAATTATCTTTCTCTAATGCTTTGTTCAGGTTCCTAAAATCAATGCATAGTCTGATTTCCCTACTTTTATTTTAGATCAATACTAGATTGGTTACCCAAGTCGAGTGCATGATTGGAAATGATTTTATCATCTATGAGTTTCCACACTTATACTTGTATATGAGGCTTCAAGATTGGATTCACTGGCCTATGTCTTTGCCTGAAAGGCTTAAGATTGGGTTTGAGGGGGGCAATGTGAGTGATTACCCTAGGGTCAAAGATCTTCAGGTCATCATAAGTCCATGTAATGACATCCTTTTATTTTATGAGTCTTGAGTCTTTGGTTTTCATTCTCAATGCATCTTAGTCCCACATTCACATATTAGGGATGTTGATTAATCCCTATGTTCTCTTTGGTGAACTCAAACTCAGTTACCTTGAAGGTATTTTTCTTTTGAGCTTATAGACTGATATATAAGGCTCACTCTAAATAAACCATCCCTAAAGGGATGTGGTTTTATTTTGGATGTATAATTCCCTCTTGTCCTATATCTTCAATTTGTATATGTTCAACATCTTTTTCATCTATTAGTTGAGATTCAAAGGCTTCATAATTAGTAATGAAATTCATGATTTATTGATCACCTTCAAACACCTAAAAATGGTCTATATTATTTTGAATAAAAGGATAGGGAATTAATTCCATAGAGAATCTTTGCATTTTTTACTCCTGCAGTGGTGTCAAATTATTAGCTGATGTTGCTAGTGAATCTACTATCTAGTTTCTTTCTCATGGAATAACATAGATGTTGAAGGCATCAAAAGATTCAATTAGGTCTCAATCTTGATGCTTGTATTTATTCAAATAAGTGAGTTTGCATTGGTATTTATTTTTGATCTAGTTTAAAACTAGATTAGAAATGCCAAAGACTTGTACCTACTTGGCACTATACTTTAGTGCAAATTGGAGGTTAAGGATTAGAGCTTCATACTCAAACTTATTATTCATGCATGGGAACTATAATTTGTAAGATTTCAAATATCACTTCTTTTTTGGATTTATGAGGCCTACATCAACACCTAAAGCTTATTTTAACCTATACCCATCAAAATGGAGGGTCCACAGATGGGAAGGGCCTTCAAATTATTTTTCATGCAATTCATGTTCATGTTTGGTGGTGAACTTATACACACTCACATGTGAAGACCCAAAGTCTACATTTTTATTGGTGGTATTGTACTCCATGATCATTTGTTTCATATTGGGCTCATAGACCACACAGATTTGGTTTGGTAGCTACGTCCATGACAATCACATGTGTGATAAGTTAGTGGCCATGTATCTATTAAGCATTTTAGACCAATCCCTACTCATTAAGAGGCCATAAGCTTTTACAATGTTAAGGACCAATATATCAATAATCTATTACACACATGGTTCAAATGCCAACTAGATGTGCATGTTAATTAATTTTGTAACACATGGGACTAAGGATTTGTCTAATTTAATAACCATTCTCTTTGACTTTTCAAGAGTCAGACCTATTTTTTGGGATACAATTATCAGCATCACATTGGTTTATGCTCCAAAATTGACCAAACAATTATGCAAATTCTTTCTAAACATTTTTATAGTTAATAAGAAATGTGGTACTCCTGATTTGTCTTTATATACCATCACATTTGTGTATAGCCTTTGATTTATCAGGAAAGGACTTTCCTATTAAGGTTTTGAGTAGTATTTCCCTCTTTTTAGTGATCTAGGCCAACTCATGTAGACTATTGTTAGCCTTGATCTTTTTCATATCTTTAACATTGGTATATCCCCCTTTATTATGGGGTTCTATAATTTCCAAATTCTCATCTCTCTTTGGTCGAGGTGGATTGTTATTCACCTTTAGTTTTTAGAGGATTGTTATTCACCTTTAGTTCTAGAGGAGTAATAATAATATTATTTGGAGGCCTTGAAGTAGTCATAGGCTACTTATTCCTCAAGTTATAATTATTCTTGGCTTGGTTATACTGTTGAAAGGAATGAATCTTGTATGTATTGTCCTTTGGTTTACTATCACCTTATTTGGAAATGGGGAGTCATAGGTTTCAAAAACCATTATATGTTTAGGTGACACAGATTATTAGAGGAAGATGATTCTTTTTGAAATGCAACATTTTCTTGCCTTTATGCCTCCTATTGGAAGATTTCAAAATTAGTGAAAAACTTGATACAATATAATTCTCCATGTTACATAGTTTTATGAACTTGAAATTAGTTTAGAAGAGTTGCATCCATGATATTGATCTTAGGGATCTTATAAGATGGGACTTGTTGTTCTTGATTATACCCAAAATTGTTGAAAGGTTTTTTATATCTCTATAATCCAAAATTTTAGTTATCAATATGTCTACCTATATTACCCATGAGTTTCTACATGTTTAAAATTTTGATACTCAATTTTTATACCATCCTCTCGATTGACTCTAATTATGTCTTTATGAAATCAGAATTAGTACCTCATCTAGTATCTATATTGACTAAGATTGAGGGATGACTCTGACTTTATTGGTTGGTGGCAGATATTGAATTATTCAAGAAGCCAAGGTGTTGGTTAGGTGGAGCATGGGTTAAAAACACCAAGATGTATACTTGGTTATGGTTTTGGGCTATAATATTATGATTCACACCTGAGATTAGAGTGAAATCTATAAAAACTAGGCTAAGATCAAGTAGGGCCAAAGATTACATCTAGGGATTTATCTACTTATCTATACTAATGGCTTTAGCATAATCCAAAGTCAATGAAATAATTCTAATAACTCTATGTAAGAATATAGAAAAGATGGGATCTAGTGAATTTTTATACATCTTGAGGGATAACACTTCATTTGGTTATTAGGTAGTATATTTTATTCTATACATCTTTTGAAATCTAGCATTGAAAGCTCATATTGGTTCATTGGGATCTCACCTCATATTGGCAAAGTGATGATAAACAACACTTGGACTATTGACTTGGATAAATTATGCCAAGAAAGTATCCTAGAAGTTAAGCTAGGTTTTGATATAACCTTTTGGAACATTTAAGAACCAATCATAGGCCATGTCTTGTAACGTGAAAGGGAATAATCTGCAAGCCACATCTTCATGAGCTACATTCAATATACCTATAGTAGTTTTGAAGGCCTTGATATGTTCCTCTATAATCCTTCTACTTGAGGGAGAAAAGGTAGGGAAATATTTCTCTAGGTTGTTAGGGAGATCATGTACGAGTCTAGAAACATTGATAGTTGAACATCTTATCTAGGTTAGAGCCTGAGGGGGAGGTGGTGGAGGATTTTTAAATTATTTTTATTGTTATTGGGTCATTGGGAGGATATGAAGATGAGGTTACCTACATGGGGAGAAAGATTGGGATCTAGGTACTCTCTTGACTCCCTTACCATAGATTTTTTTTTATGGATTTATAAAAGTGATAACAAGTTATCATTTGAGGTATATCTTGTTAACCTTCTAGACACTTCTAGTGTAAATCAAAAGGATCCTTCTCAAAAAATATAGAGTTAGAGGTATTGGCCCTCTTTATAACACTAATTTAGGTGTTCTATTAATGTGGGTTTTATGCACACCCCAGTAACCCTATGAGATAGCCTCTAATGTTTTAAGATCAGTGAAATATTTCACTCTAAGGTATGAATTGTTAGGTATTCAATTTTATAATAACCTACTGGTGGAATAGAGCTGAATGATACAGATTGTCTACCATGGGTGAGTTGACTATGGATGGACTTGGATTTACTTTAAGTGAGTGGAAGGATGATGGTTTTACCTATGGTGGGAAATATTAAAAAATAAACTAAAAAAAGGATTGAAGGGTAAGGTAGAAAAGAGGCATGTGGACTACACAAGATGAAAACCCTTCAAGACCACCACTTGAACTAAGGTAGGAAAAGAATCAAAGGACCAATATTTTTTATAGGTTTTAGAATATAAAAAATAAAACATAATAAATATTAAAATGGAAACATGACTTAGTATAATTAAACATGCATGAATTAAGGATTACCACATTTACTGGATTGTTATTGCACATTAGCATGGGGGGGTTATAATTCACATGTAAAAGACATCCAAATCAGTTGTAGCTTAAAATGAATAATTGTATTAAATAATATAACTCATACATAATCAAAGAATTAAAATACTAGAATGATAGCATGTCTCATACATTCCATAGAATTAGAGAAGAATCAAGATTTTCAAACATAGATTAAGTCAAGCAGAAGAATTTATTATTAATCTTAGCAACCAAAAATCTCCTCCCTTTGTAATTGGGAGGATATAGATATATATAAATTGGGATGGGAATGCCTCATCTTTTCAAGCTTCAACCAAAATTATAAGTTCAAAATTAGAACTGTGCCAAGGATCATGCAAAAGATGCATGCCTCATATACATATTTAAAATAGCCTCTTCAGCTAAAAATACAATATACATGTATAGTAAATGGATTAGTAACTAAAGCTCCACTTTAGTAATAACATGCAAATACATGGCTATTTGTACATCAAGGTGTTGATGTGGCATTGCTAACTGAAGAGGTTAGTGGGGTGAGTCTCATTGCAACTAGTTTAACTACTAGAGGTCCTTATGGACTCAAAATTGGGCCTATTGAAGTTTGCATGATAAAAAATCTAGGGAACTAAGATATTTATGATGCTAGGGATACACTAACAGTCGATTTTATATGTGAAACTTAACCTAAAGTTGCTTTCTTGGCTCTCAACTCCTTGAATAACTCATAGGTTATGTGAAACTCCTTATTTACAATATCAAAATTGATTAATGAACACTTCAAAATCTTAACAACCTCAGCCATCAATATTTCTTAGATTCTAAGATTTTGAATTTAGTTGCTAAAGCCTCTACCTTTGTTACTTTATCCTTTGAAAATCTAACTAAATGTAATATTTCATCATTAATTCTATAAATGGTGCCCTCAACTTCTTGTTTTAAGTTGTCTACAGCCGCATGAAGAATACTTTCAAAATTAAGTCAATTGAACAATTCTCCTATAGAGGTTATTACATTGGTAACCCTCATATCTACCAAAATTTGTAATGATTCCCCCTCATGAATGAGGAAATACTCTAGTAAAGTCTTCATTTTCTTGTGTCATTTAAGGGAATAATCCCTTCTTTCCATTACATAATTTAAGCACCAAGAAGAATCCATATTAGGCATAAGATTCAATTGATTAAAATAGTTAGTCCTAGAGATTGGACCAAAAAATTTAATCTCCTTTCTATTTTTTTCATTTAATTCCAAAATATGATAATAGTTGCCCTATTTGATTGGCTCCCTACCCTGAAAACCCTAACTTTATACAAAATATTGTATAACTTGGTTACTTCACTCTATACATTAGTAATAATTTCCTCATGTGCCTATAAAATTTGGATTTGTTGTAACCTTTTCAAGGCATATTCTTTACTTTGAAATATTTTTTTCATTACCACCCCTACAAAATCCACAAAAGAATTGAAATTCTTAATATACTCAGTGGAGTCATTTGGATTTTTCTTGGGTTTCTTTGCTTAAGGTAAACTATTATCCTTTATTTAAACTCCACCTCTTCTTTAGTTCTTGTATTTATCAACTTCCTTTTCCTTACCATTTGAATAGTCCCACTATGTTTATCAAATCAACTAGAGATTATGGGAAGTTCACTTATGACCAAATTCTAACTTTCATCCTTAGCACCTTGTGTTTCCCTTACCCACTGGGGAATAATTATTTCTCTCATTTCAATCTCTTGGTTTGGGCCTGAGGATTGAGAAGATGGAGGAGTCATAGGAAGTGATGTATTTATGGGGGATTCCAAGGATGCACTTATCTAAATAGGAAACTAGAGGGGTGTTTAAACAACCTTCTCCCATGGAGATGTTTCTTTCATAGGTGTAACTTTAATCAAGAATTTAGTCAATCCTCGGGTAGCTTATACAGTCATTGTAGTTGTTGGTGTGGTCAATGGCTGTAGCATGGGGAGTTCTAATTGGGTTGACTTTTTCTTCAATATTGGTGGCACCTAAGGATTAATAATAGATATAGTGACCAAATTTTCAAAATGGACTACTTTAGGAGTCCTTATTGGCTTTTGAGAAGAATAAGGAATAGATTAATCAATACTACTAGTAGAACTAGATAAAATAGCCCCAGTAATGGTTAAGGGTAGACTTATAGCTAAGATTTCAATACTAGAAATTAGATAAATAATAAAATTGACTACCTTATCAAGGCTCTATCTCTATTCTGATGTGAGGACCTGATGTTATGATATATTGATTAAGGCTTCTTGTAGTCTCTATCCTCCCAAACTTAAGGTTTTGGCATTTTCTAGCTCAACTTTTTCATCATCTAGTTTTTCATCTATAAGATAATCAACTAGAGATATTACATTCTTGAGCTCTTCTTCCTTTAATTGTTCCATTGCATCCATATATTCCTCTACTTCCTCCTCTTCCTTCTTTTCTCCCTCTTCTATGATTTGAAAACCAAGAGATGGTGTTTCTTTCAGTCTTTTGTCCTTGGATGGAGGGGAGTATTATTTATGCTTCTTCTGGTAAGTGAAGATGGGTGGATTGGAAGGTGGATAATATGGGGGAACTATTGGAAGAAGATACTAAAATGGGGGGTAAATCATTTTCTTGAAAAAATATATTCAATTCCATTCATCATTTCATGAAGCATTCATTTACATAAAAGATCAAGTGCATAAGCAAACAACTATACAAGCATACCACAAGAGAACATGAGAGATATATAGTAAACCTTCTTGGGGAATAAAACCTATTACACCATGCACATGGACTATAGTCCTATAATTTCAAGATCCAAAAATTAGTTAAGCACCAACTTCATAGGGAGCTTTAAACTCTACCTAGTTGAGCACCCACTCAACTAGTCTTCTACAAGATCTATCTTACAAGGAGGATCCAACCCCCTAGGTAAATTAACACAAACCAAATCACCTATGATATCTAATCATCTTGGAATACCTATTGCTAATATTCAACTAATAATTACCTCTTTTATTTTCACTCCTTACGCTTCAATCTCACTCAAATACCATCTTAGGCCTTCTCACTCAAATAGCCCTCTCTATTGACCCCTAAATTTTGAATAAGTATTGTTCCATTTTTGGTGTGTAGCATGGAGGGATCAGTGTCCATGTTGATGTAATTACCAGTATAGCATAGAAAGACCTTGATGTGGGAGGACCATGGTGCATAACTGACAGGCACAAAAGTGTTGTGGCATGGAAAGTGATGAGCATGGAAGGACAATGGTGCAATAGACCCAACATGAGAGGACACAGTCAAGAGAGAACATGTCATGAGGAACTTGACAATGGAGGACTTAGAATAAAATTATAATACTAGGGGAGTGCATGGGAAGTTGAGCACAAAGGATATAAAATCAAATAAAAGAGAAACTCAAGTAGGAAACTTTGACCCCATCAATTAGAGGTTTTGTACCAACCCACGAGGAACAAAACACTTGGCCATCATGATATAGCATCTATCAAGGATCTAGGGGTGTATAAACTAAGTCTACATTAATAACTAATAGTAAGAGCCATGACTCTTAGTTTTTTAAGAGTCCATGTGCCATCTATTCATGGAAATTAGATTTATGACACTTGGTCAGGGAAAAACAAGTATAAAAACCCTTGTTGTAATCATTTTCATGGATGGTCTTTTGGGGATATAGATAGAAACTTTTCCTTGTAATTCAATAAAGTGATTAATAAGAATTTAGTTTTTGTCATATTGTGTCATGAATAATGAAATGTTCTAAGTGTTGAATGATGAATGTGTCTCACTTCCAAGTCATGGGTATCTTTTTCTTTTATCACTAGTCAAGTAATGGTAATCTTAGTTATATTGGTACTTATATCAAGGAAAATAAGGATAATAGTAGTATATCTATGGTTTTGAATGACCTTTTAAAACTTGTGATTATGAAAATATGAGCAAACACACACTGTGCTTCAAATCCTTTGGGAACCGGTCTTTCACTATGCACTTCATGTGAGCACATGGGACTTAGCTCTCACATGAAAGGGCCAACATGTTATCTTGTTGGAGGAAAGCTTCAATGCCAAAGTGGAAATAACTATAAGAACCCAACATTTTGCTTCCATTTCCAAGATATGAAGCAATTGAAGCATAATCATGGGAAATTTTTTAGCATATCACATTGGAAAATATTTAAGAATGGGTTACTATTGTTGAAGATAAATTTGTGGTTCCATATCTTAAACTAGGATATTTTACATGATAGTGGGTAGAGAATAATATCTACATCTCTTTGTATGAGACTTTTTTTTCTAAAGTCTCAATTCTCTTGCATTCTTAGATCTTAGCATATGCTCAAGGATGATCTCAAAATCTTAGATGAAGGTAGCCTTGGACACTTGAATGGTAGAGGAATTTATCATGATTTATATTTACTTGGATGTGATTGGTTAATTTTTGTTGGAAAGGCATTCAAAATAGATACATTTTGGAGTACACCATGACCACCTATTCATGTCCTGAGGAAGCAAAGTTCTAATTTCTATTAGAGCTGAGGGGATGATATCTCTCATTTTTTGCTTTTGAGATGAAGAAGATAAATGTTGACCTTAGATTGGAGACTCTACCCTTGGAGGGATAAAATTTCTTGTGCATGAGCTGCATGTTTGGGAGGGGAGACTAGAGGTTGATTTAAGATTCTAGCTTCAACATAGTAGTAATCCAGTAAGCATTATAGAAATGGAAGTGTGATGAAGCTTGGCAGAGGATCATGGGAGTTAGCCATATGGAAAGAGATTAGGAGACCTCTAGGAGTGTTATGAAGAGTCAAAGGGAGGTGCATGTATGCGAGGAACCCATCACTTTTGAACCACATCCTTTACCACTTTTATTCTTTGAATGAAAAATGAACTAAACTTTATGAATCAAGGAATTAAGACTGAATAAACTAGGATCCCCCATAATAGTATGTGTTCATGCCTTTGAGTTAGATAGAATACATATACAAAATTGGGATACTAAAAGTATAGAGTCAAAAAATGAATAGATATGGGAGACTAAAACTAGGAAATTAGATGATCATCCAAAATGTATATTTTCTTTTCCTCTTCAAGGGAATTATATGGCATAGCTTGGGATTCTTGGTGGATCTATCCCTCAAGGCCAGAATACAAGTCCAAACTTGGGAAACCAACCCTCTACCATGCCTCCTTCCATGGGCACTACTACTAGAGGAACCGGAGGAGGATCAAGAGGAGGCACTCGAAGAGGCAAAATTAATCCTTATGAGATAGGATCTGGATCATCCCAACAAACACTTTCTCAACCATAGCCCACTATGATCTACTATGAGATTACATTTCATGTACCAAAATATTGAGGGGTAGAAAATGCAACTAAACATGTCCATAAGTGCGAATTAATTTGGTAAGCATGTGGTATCACATCTTATAAAAAAAAGGCTACACAATTTGCAACCATTATTTTAACCCTCACATAAATGGTATTACAATTTTAATCCTCAACAAGTAATGGTTGACTAAGACTAACTCAAAATATCCTTCTTAAAATAATTTAATATTCCTAAGTTTGAGCAGTAAAGTATAGGAGTGTTGAAGGACAAAAGTAGGACTTATAGAGAGCATACATGAATATGATGCATGATTCAAAACCTTGATTTCTAAATTTTCATTTGAAATAAATCTATCTCAACATGCATAATAGTTTGTGGGAGGCTTATTTTTACCTTTTCATTAGACTATATCACAAAGAACCTTCACTAGCATGTGTGAAGCACTAGAATCTACCCTTCACATTAAAGCAGTTAAAAGCATGAATACCAAGATAGGTCCCTTTATGGAGGCATAAATAGTGTCCATGGCATCGTAATTTTAAAATTTGATGGCAAAAAATGCACATGAGACATGTAGTGGTTTCTAGCATACCAATTGTAAAACTAAAGGGCACACAAGGAATAACTACTCACATAAAAACATTTGCATGGTACTAAAATAAACTTGTGAGATCTATCATGAGGAACATAATGTCCATTCTTGTCCACTTTTACAATGGGCTACAAACACTAAGGTGTCTGATTATTTTAATATTTATGATGATTGCACCCATGACACTAATGATTATCGATTGATTAGTGATATTCATGAAGTTTGAGCATGTGGCACATGCTAAACCTCAATCACCAATACCCAAGACAATGGTGGTTACCATGGGAAAGGAAGAGGAATCAGATGGGGTGGTGGTTAGTTTCCACCAAGGACTTGTTACAAATGTGGGTCACCAAACAACTATCAAAGGGATTGCCCATAGTACCCAACCTATGCATTTTGTAAAAAGGACCATCAACTAGAAGAGTATCTTGATCTATATGTAGCCATCACTAAGGACCATAATGAAAATGGATCTAGCATGATTCAAATATAAAAACCACAATGGCATGCATGAAAAAACATCCCCATAGTAAAAAAATTAAATATCACCACTCGTAGTGGGGGTCAAACTCAATCGACAGCCAACTTGGTTGAGAAGATACGTCAGGAAAAACCATGAGAAAGGAAGTACCCTGATGTACAACATCAATAGGATGTCCTTCAAGATATAATAGCACTAGTGTGAAAGCTCCAAAGTGAGATTTAATACCTTAAGGATAAGGATGTGACACAACACATCATAGTACAAAGGAAAGCTAAACCTCAACCAATGGTCCAGGACAATTTTTAGGAACTATGCAAATGTATGATGGATGAGGACATTGTTCCTTAGCTCAGTGCATGGCTTAAATGTTAGGCTCACTTACCAAATAAATTCCACCCTCACCTTAGTTGGCAAAGTGAACATCACTATTATTTAAATCATGCTTGATGTCAGGAAACACTAGTTCTTCTTTCACATAAAATGGAGAGATATTGGTTAATGTTTCTATTAATGGATGGGTAATCTAGGATATTCTAGTAGATATTGGTATAGGTGTTAATGTTCTCTTTAAAGATGCTTGGAAAAAAATGTCTAGTCTAGCCCTGCATCCCTCTCCTCACATCTTGTTTATGGAAAATAAGACTTGAGTGCATCCTATTGGGGTCTTCAAGAACACCACTATTGACATACTTGGGGTTCCCTTCAAAGCATATTTTGAGTTCTTAGAGTTAGCAAAAGCTAATGACTATCCAACCCTATTAGAAGGCCTTAGTACTATGAAAACCATGAAAATTTGAGATTTAAAAATTGATACATTGGCTTTAAGAATATTTATTAGTGCATATTAATACCATTAGACCAAGCACAAGGAATTCCCTATATTAAGCCCATGAAGACATCAATAACTTGTATAATGTTACTGCTTGAAATGATGAATAGCATGATCCAATGCTAGATGGTATTATCTGGTGGATAGACAACCAATCTATCATGGATACTATAACTAATGCTTACAACTATTGGGCCCATGGTGACTACGATCTCACCAGAAGGTTGTATAGCATTGTAAATAGAGGAGAAAGCATCCTATGCCAGCTTCTTAAGCATCACAAGTTTGTGTGCCTTATAGGTTTATCAATGAGAGGAACATTAGTGGGGACACCACTAGAAAGACTTGATGAAGCTCCATGGTTCCAAGGATAGATGGAGGTACATGACTTTATCCAATGACTTGAAGAGTAATATGATATTGAGATCGATCAGATGAGGTCATTAGATCACATTTTTTATGGTATTATTTCTAGATGGTGGTATACTCATAAAGAGCACCTTTATACTAGGATCAATTTTCAGCTAGTCTACATCATCAATTTCATCACAACAATAAGATCAGGGGGATTGTTATAGCGTCATGCAAGCACCCGAACCTCACTTTGAGGCTTGTGAGACAATATGGTGAGATGAGGAAACATTCTTACTAGAGTACCTCTAGGTACATGCAATCTATATTTTTTTTTGCCCTTGGGTATGGGTTTGGTACATTCATGAAGAGAGGTACATGGGTACTAGGTTCTAGCAGTTACTAAAAGAGAACATGACATTGGTGCTTTCTTACTCTTCACTAAGAATGGACTTGCACCTCACCCTTCAAGCCATATGTGAATCAATCATTAGAAACCCAAGTCCCATCAAAGACCACCTATACCATATTCATTAAAAACCTAAAGAACCCTTAACTTTATTTATAGATCCTCCCAGTCAATCAGTTCTTACACTATTGATAGTTTCTAATGAATAATGTCATGAAGAGATCCACCTGAGAAATTAAAAACTCATCTTCTATGTAGATGAAGGATAAGGGTCTAACAACCTATATGTCCCTAAAAGTACTATTTTATGAACTATTCAGGACATCATAAGTTCTTTAATGGACAACCCTTATCATGGGCCTCTTCAAACTATTTAATGTAACAGCTACCAAATATGGCTACAATTGGAAATTATTGGAATGAGACAAAAATCTTAGAGAATTTTGAGTTTTTGAAATAATATCAAGATGTATTCCATAGGAATTATAGTGAAATGAAAGGATTTTTCCCTTCCCTAGGTAAGATGCATATAAAGCTAATCGATGGTGCTTACCCCATGAAGAAATGACCATATAGAATGAACCCTAACCTTTGGGCATGAGTGAAAGAGGAGATCGATAGCATGATCCATGCTAAAGTAATTACTCCCATTGCTAAATTTGAATGGATCAATCCCATGATAATTAGTATCAAAAAGGATGGGCATATCCATATCTATGTGGATTACCATGTCTTAAATTCATCCTATGTGATAAATCCTTTCCCAACACCCTTCATGGACGAAATCCTAGAAAGTGTTGCTAGTTGTGAAGTATACTCTTTTATCAATGGGTTCTTGAGGTACCACCAAGTCTAGATAGTTAAGGAATACCAATCTAAGACTACTTTCACTACTGAGTGGGGATCCTTTACCTATACCATCATGCCTTTTAGGTTGAAAAATGCCCAGTAGTGTTTTCATGGATAATAGTTGAGGCCTTCAAAGTTTTCATTCATAAATTCCTCCAAGTCTAATTGGCTGATTGGATAGTATATGGGTTATTCAAGGACCATTGTGCCAATATAATACTCATGCTTGATCACTATCAAGTGTTGTAAATATCCTAAAATTTGAATAAGTGCTTGTTCATGCCACCTTTTGGTGTCCTTCTTGGGTATATCATTTGTAAGGAAGGAATCTTGGTAGACCTAGGTAAGGTCTTTGTTATTCTCCATCTACTAACACCCAAGACTCAACATGAGGTGTGTACCTTCTTAGGACACACAAGATACTACAAAAATTTCATTCAGGGTCATGCTAAGATTGCAACACCCTTGGAAGAGCTATTAAATCACAATAGATGGTTTAAAAAGACCAAGTCTTGCAAATCATCCTTTGAAACACTCAAAAAAAGGCTAGTTGCCACTCCTATCTTATAATTCCCTAATTGGACAAAACCCTTTTGTGTCCATATTGATGCATCAAGAATGGTAGTCAGTGTGATAATTGTATAACTAGGTAAAGGAAACTTGGATCACCCTCTTTACTTTGCTAGTAGGAAGTTGATACCAGCTAAAAGGAACTATAGCACCACCAAGTGTGAAGCTTTGTTTATGGTTTACACTCTATAAAATTTTAGGTAGTACCTTATATCCACTCCATTTATATTCTATATATACCATGAGGCCTTAAAGTATCTTTTCAACAAGCTAGTATTACATGAAAGGATTTACCACTGGATTATTCTCTTCCAAGAATTCTAGTTTTTCATAGTAGTATAGACTAGGAAGACCAACTATGGACTTTATCATTTATCCCAAATTTAAAATAGAGAACCCCCACATGCTATAAAAGATGATCTTCTTAATGTATATCTCTTTTGAGTACTCAGGTACCCAAAGAGCTAGAAGATATTATAGCATTTCTCAACACTAGTTGCACACCTAACTCCCTCACTCTATAGGAGAAAAAGAAACTTGTGGTCTATACTGCACCTTATCAACTCATAGCAGGAGATCTATACAAAATGGATCATGATGAGGTGCTTAGTCACTATGTTATTCAACATGAGCAGCATGAGGTGTTACATGAATTCCATGAAGGTGTTTCTGGAGGACATTATATTGGAGAGGCTACCACATTCAAGGTCTTGCTCACTAGACTCTGGTAGTCAACTTTATTCACAAATGCAAAAGCTTATGTTAGGTAATGTGATGTTTGTCAGTGCATAGGAAAACCAAATATGATATATGATATGTTGTTGTGCCCTATTCCCTCTCAAGAACCATTTGAAAAATGGTCAATTGAGTTTGTAGGGCTTATCCCTCTAGTAAGATGATGAATGGGCTATCAGTACATCATAGCATCAATTGACTACCTCAGGCACTGGGATGAAGTTTTGTTATATGACTCTGTTGGGTGAATATTTTGTCACCAGCTACCTGATGTGAAAAATAGGTCTCTTCAACCATAGCATAAGGAGATTGATCGGCCAAATGTGTAGGTTTACCACATCATAAGGGGACAAATCTCTCCTCTCATCAAGGGGAGGTCCCCTATAAAATATAAGGAGCTATAAATATATATATATGAACAAAATAACACTCAGGGGTAGGATAAAACCATCTATCTCTCTCTTTTCAGAGATGATGTTCACAAACAAAGGATAAATCCAAGTGAAAACACTAAAGGCACTTCTCTTCTTTCAGAAGCAATTTTATAGCAAACAGCAGGAGTTCTTTCTGATAAGTAACAAGTAACTGGTAACAAGGGGCGTAATAACCAGCTGAATGAGGTGTAGCACATAGTCTCCACCTCAACTACCCAAGAGTGAAATATGAAGGAAAATGAGGGCATAAAGTCATCCCAAGGTCCTTTACACATAAACAAATAGAAAATACATTAAAGACAATGGTGGTAGCACAAAGTCTTTCGACAGTTGGATTCAGGACACCTTCCTAATTACTTCCACTAGTTCTGCTTATTTCATTAAAATGGACAAGAACACATTTAGAAAATAGTCATGAGAATAATCTCCTAAATGACACAAGCTATTACAACACAAAGTCTAAAAGTAACCTACTTTCTCATTCAAATAAAGAAATATGATTAACAAACTGAGCTCAAAGTCTCAGTAATCGCCTCTTAATTTTGGTAGAGTTTTGCTTCTATAACCAAAAGATCTCCCTTGTGAAAAGAAGAGATTTACAATATATAGCAGCCCAGAAAGACTTGGTGCTTTGTTTCATGGAACAGCCCATGTTACATTCAATGCCTTGAATGTGTTTTTAGTTCAGTCAAAGAGGCCATGCTGGAACAGGGTGTCTGCCTTAATTGTGGCATGTCAATTCATCTCAAAATATCTTCTCCTCTGCATGGGTCATCTAATCTTTCTCCCAATAGGTACGCGGTTGTCCCCTCAATTTCCTATCAAGGAAAAAAAATAGGCTACACTTTTTAATGCTTGTGAGCTCAATATTAACTTGGTGAACTGTTCCACCTACTAGAAATAAATCCTATGTAGATATTTCTAGTCTTTCCCTCTTTCATGTTGAAATTTGAGCTCTCAGGCTATCTTTTTCCTTTTTGTTGGCTCTTTCAGCTCTTCTCTCAGTGGTTCTTCCTTTTGGCCTTAAGGCCTTTGAATGCATTCAAGTTCGTGCTAAAGCCTTTAAATATTAACAGTTATTTCATTACTATAAAGTTGACGTTCACGCACCCATCACCATTTGAAAGCCAACGGATAGTTTATTGCCCTAAATTTGATGGCTTCAAGGACATCACCGGTTGTCTAGATTCCAAAAGGCTAGTTCATGATGCCCAACTTTGACATCTGCGGGCCTGTCACCCCTTGGTCAATTCCTTAGGCTTTATGTCTTTGGGACCCCCCTCAAAGGGAAGGTGTCCCTTTGGGCTTTTGAAAAGGTCCATTCCCTGATCATCGAGAGCCCCCCCCGTAAGGGTACCTACCCTTTGGGGTCCTTTAGGGGGTCTTCTTCTTCATATGCTTCAGACAAAATATCTGAAGGAATTCCTTTAGATAATTTGTCTGAAGGATTTCTTTCCTTTGCCTTAGTCGCTTCCCATCGGGCTTTTTTTGTTTCAAGTGAATTCCTTCAAACAAAAGTTTGAAGGAATTCCTTCAGACTTTTTATTTGAAAGAATTTGTCCTATCTTTTGCCTTGAACAAATCTAAAGGAAACCTTACAATTTTAGCCTTTTACAATGGTCCATTTTTCTCATCACCTACCCTTTGCAAGGGTTGTTTGGTCTCCAAAATTGCCTTTCAAAAAAGTCACAAAGGTCCTTTTGGCACCTAAGTTCCCTCCGCAAGGGAACTTGTCCTTCAGGATTTTGATCATTCCTATAAACAAAATGTCCAAAGGAATTCCTTCAGACATTTTGTCCAAAGGATTTCACTTGTAAAACTCTGCCACAAAAAATCCCTCTAAAAGATATCTTTTTTGTTCCATTTTCCCTCCATAAGGGCACTTGTCCTTCAAGCTTTGAGACACTTTCCTTTGAACCAACAAATTGAACCAACCTTGAAATTTCCTAAGTGTTGGGAACTTGTTTCTTTCCTGCAGAGTCCATAGTTCCAAGCTTGCAAAGTCCATAGAAATCAGCCTACAGAGTTCGTAGAAATCAGCCTGCAGAGTCCATAGAAATAAGCCTGCAGAGTCCATAGAAATAAGGCTGTAGAGTCCATAGAAATCAGAGTACATATTCCATATGAATAATCCTATAGAGTTCATAGAAATCAGCCTATAGAGTCTGTAGAAATAAGCCTACAGAGTTCATAGAAATCAGCCTACAGAGTCTATAGAAATAAGCCTGTAGAGTCCCTTAGCTGAAAAAGCTTGAATAATGGAGAATTTGAAAACTCAAAACAATTTTTTGAGAAAGGAAAAAAAAATTGGCTTGCAAGACCAAAATAGTTCATATGTTGTCCCAAAAATGACTGACAAATTTTGGGAACAATAGCTGGCTCCAGTTGGGGAACTTCCTTCAGTTGAAATTTTGAAATAGCTAAGGGGAGTAAAAACCAAAATCTTCAGTGCCTTCAAGTATGCCATTGGGCTACAGAGTCATGCTACCCAAAAAATAAAGGTGTCAAAAATGAAAATAAAAAGCACAAAATATAACTAAAGACTATACAAATATACATATGTACAGATGATCTTATCTGATACTTCAAGAATTGAAGTGCTTCAAATGTTGTCCATTATGAGGCAGAGAAAAGGGCATGTCATCTTGATACTTCAATAGGAAAATATTTTCACCATTGAGTTGATGGATATTAAATAGGCCTCTCCATAGGGAATCAAATTTCCCATGCATTTAATTTGGTTCCCTTCTCTTGTCCCATAATAAAACTTGATCTCTAATCTGAAAATCACAATTTTTTATTTTCTAGTCAAAGAGCTTCTTCACCAAACTTTGATGCATAGCAATTCAGTCCACCACCATAGTTCACTACTCATCCAACTTAGTTAAGCACATGATCCTTTTATCGATAGAGATTTCATATGTCTGATCTTTAACCACCTTTAACAATTTTAGTGCTATAAATTCTAGGGTGATTGGTATCTCTGCATTGAGACTATACAAAAGTTGGAATGGTGACATACCTATCATGCTCTTGGGTGTAATTATGTCTGCCCACAAAGCATCAACCAATGCTTTATGCCATGTTCATTGGTTATCATCCACGAGCGTCCTGATGATGGTCACTAGGTTCTTGTTGCTTGACTCAGCTTGGCCATTCCCTTGTGGGAAATAATTAAAAGAGTAGGAGAGGGTAATGCCATAGTAAAAATAGAACTGAGTGATCTCATGAGAAGAGAAACAAGCTGCATTATCTATCACAATCTTGGTTGGGACCCCAAACCTAGAAATGATGTTTTTCGTAAGGAAATCGCATACCACTCTTGAAGTAGCATGCTTGATTGGAATTGCTTCTACCCATTTGGTTAAGTAATATATGGCTATGAGGACATAATCATGTCCAGCGCTTGAAGATGGGTTTACAGCACCAATGAAATTAATTTCCCATTGCTGAAAGGGCTCTTCTATTACCACTGGCTTGAGAGGTAGAGCAACTAACTTGGGTCTTCCAATGAACTGTTGGCATAGTTCACATCTTCATACCCATTTGTATACATTCTAAAATAGAGTAGACCAGTAATACCTAGCTCATAGAATCTTATGGGTAGTTACAAGAGCAACAAAATGTCCTCCATAGGCTAGATTATGGAAGGACTTCAAAAGTTGGTTTTATTATTCTTTATCCATGCAACAAAGAAACACTCCATCAAGGCTCCTCTTATACAAGTTGTTGTCCCATAGAACAAAATTAGCAGCTTTCAATTTAACAGTCCTCCTTCTTTATGAGGTAGGTGAGTGGGATACTCACCATAAGTAAGGAAATGAGCAATATTTGAATACCACTCATTCATGGTGGAGACAAAGACGACTGTTGGCATTTCTTCTACTTTTATTTCTTCATGCCCTGCTTCTTCAGGTTTGTTTTCAACAATCAACTGGCAGAGGCCCCTTCCTTGTACAAGCTTTATTGGTTTGATAATGAGATCAAACTCCTATATTTTATCAATCCAATTGCCCCTTTTGGTTCCAAACTCCTACTAAGTTAATATGGATTTGACTGTGCTATCAGGAACCAAAGCAGTAACGTGTGAATTCAAGATGTAAAAATAGAAGTGCTTTGTTGCCTTTACCATTGCATAAGCATGCTTCTCCATGTTTGAATACTTCATTTCATGAGCTTTGAGAGGAAAACTCATGAATGATATGGGAGATTCCACACCTTCTTCATTCTATTGAACCAAAATTGCTAAAAGTGTGTGTTCAAAAGCATAACTATACACTGTGAAATCCTTGGTATAATCTGGACAAATTAGAACTAGAGTGTGGGCAATAACTATCTTTATATCTTGAAACGTCAATTTGCCTTCTTTAGTCCAATTGAAAGTGGCCTTTCCCTTCATAATATTTATGATATGGTGAGTCTTCTCAGCAAACTCAAGGATGAAACTTTGTAAAGAATTCATTTTTCTAAAGAAAGAGTGAGCTACAGTCTTACTTGTGGGCAGATTAAGCTCTTGAATGGATTTGACTCTTTTTGAGTCAATCTTTATGCCTTCTCAAGATATAATGTGTCTAAGAAGTTTCCCTTCCATTACTCCAAAAATAGACTTCTTGGGATTTATAGCAATACCATTCTAGTAGCAACATTCTAGCACTTATTGCAAATGAAGCAAATAATCAGGATGATGCTTGGAAAAGACTGTTAAATCATCAAGGTATACCATAATGAACTTACCCATTTCATCTTTGAAAGTAAGGTCCATTACTCTCTGAAAAGTGGTGCCAGCATTTATCAGGCCAAATGGCATTCTTTGATACGCAAAGGTGCCCCAAGGCATGGTGAAGGCAGTCTTATGCTGGTCTGCTTCACCAACTTCAATTTGATTGTATCCTAAGAAGCCATCTAGCATTGATAACATCTCTAAACTAGTCACTATCTAAAGAACTTGGTCCATGATGGGCAGATGATAGTTATCCTTTAAGGATGCCTGATTCAAATTCCTAAAGTCCATGTAGAGGCAAATTTTGTCATTCTTTTTTCTCATAGGTACTATGTTGGCAATCCATGTGGAATGATGGATTGGAAAAATTATCCTAGCATTTAGCATTTTCTATATTTTGGATAGAATAGTACCTGATATCTTTAGATTGTACTGCTTGGATTTTTGCTTGTAAGGCATTGAATCACTCTTGAGAGGAATTTCATGGTGAATTTCTTCAAGCTTGAGTGACTTCAGATCATCATAGGAGTATGCCAAAATATCCATGTACTAGCAGAGCAGAGCAATGAACTTGAACTTTTCTTTCTGAGTCCAGCACTTCCCAATGTTCAACATCTTGGGATTTTTCTTAGTACCCAAATTTATCTAATCAAACTCTTGAGAGGAGCTTGAATCTATTTGTTGCTATTTGATGAACCTATCATGCTTGTCAAACAACTTATCAAGGGAAACCAATCCTTTGAGAATTTTATTCCCTTTAAGTTATAAGAATTCTTCACCTGCATTTGAATTTGTTTTAGGGCCTGGTTCATTGCCTTCAAAGTCGAGCTGTTTGAAGCTACCTTTTTATTTCAAGAAGGCAATGATTTGGTTGTCACCATTAAATACTTGCCAATGATTGGCATTGTTAGGCACACTTGGTCAAAAGACTAATTTGATAGTGTACTTATCTTCTTTAAAATCTAAGTGAGAAACTAAAAGAGTTGCTGAGATAGCCAAAGCATCAGCTTCATCATTGAATTCCCTCAGAACTACAGAGATGCTAAAAGTATCAAAACTTTCAATTTGATCCCAAACCAAATTGCGGTAGTGGCGCAATCTCTCATTTTTGGTTTGGTACAGGTTCCTTACCTAAAAAACTACAAACTTAGCATCTCCTTTGGCATGAAGGAGCTTGATGCCCTTGTCTTGAGTGGCCTTCAATCCAAGTAGCAATGATTCATATTCAGTGGTATTATTAGTATTGTTAAACTGCAACTTGTATGAAGAAAGAAAAATATCTCCTTGAGGAGATATCAACACAATCCTAGCTTTTGAACTGGTAGAGGAATAGTTGCCTTCAAATTCTAGTATCCATACATCATCAGAAGCTAACCTTACCTTAGATTTTTCTTCATTTGGAGGGAAGGATTCCTTTGGGCTTGCACTATGTCCTATTAACTCTTCTATTGTTCTGCCTGATTCAATTTTTAGATTATCATTTTTAGAAGTTTTATTAGCTAAAACAAGAGCATCCTCAGTAGTCAAGAAGTAATTACCCATGCCTGAAGACTCAAACCAAATTTGAGCTTTAGGTTCTGATGTTTGAGTGACCACATATTTTGCTTCCTTCTCAGGGAGCAATCTCTACATAATGCTGTTGACTGGGATCCTTACCTTAGACAGGTCCATACTCAATTCTCCACCAATGTTCTTGCAAAAATTTTGCCCAAGAAGAATGCCATATGAGGCTGGGACATCGGCCACCAAGACTATCATCTTGATCTTTTTGTCTGGGAATGATGTAAATGCAAATTGGGTGTCCTTGATTTGTCCCAGCAGTGGCACTTATTTGTTCTCCATGGAGAAACATCTCCCAAATGTCTTGGTTAGTGTGAGGCCAAGAGATTCTACCACTTTGGCAGGCATGACATTGTTTGATGCACCTGAGTTTATGATGTAATTATTCAGCTATTGTCCATTTATCAGCAGGGAGACATAAAATGGTTCGATCTTTCCAGTAGCAGTAAGAGGAGTAATGACAAGATTGTTTAGGGTGGACATGTTCCTTGGGGGATCACGATTTACCTTTCTAACCTCTTGTCCTGCAAGGGTGGTTTTATTCCTCACACATTCCACTAACTTATCCAACTACTCTAGGTTGGATTGTAAGAATTCAAATTTAGACATTTGAATTTTAGTTTTCTTGACATGGTCGACTATGTCAAATGTCTAAAAAAAATTATGAACAGGGGAATGAAGTTCATCCTTCTAGTTTTTAGGGGGGAGGACTGATCTACAAAGTTGAAGTTGAAGGTGTAGAAATGTTTGAGGTACTTACTTTTTTAGCAATCACCAGGTCCTTTGGCTGGAAAGGTAGAGAAGTTCCTCGTTTAGCAATTTAAATTACAGGTTGAGCTCACTCCTCTATTTTTTCTTTATCAGTTTATTGGGATGACTGATTCTTAGACTAGGTGAACACAGCGTATGATCCCTCAACTGCTTTACCTTCACTTTTGGGTTCATCTTAGTAATTCAAGAAACTAATGTTGGAGTCGCCAGCTAATTCTTCTTCTCCCTCTATGAAGATATTAGCATCATCTTCTGGGTTTAACTCAGGCTAAAAGGATAAGTTTTATTTTGCTTTAAGAAATCCAACTGCTGAATTGGTTGGAGGTGCTTCAATGGCAAGGTTCCCCTATGGAGGAGGAAGACAATTTGTTTGCCCTTGATTCCTGGCAGCATTGCTTTAGTATGACTGATTGGGGAATGTCATCTTTGGTATATCTCTGTATGAAGGGGCATATGACATCCCTTGTGCCATTTGCTTTCTAAGAGCAAACAACTCATTTGCTAGCTTTTGTACTATTGGATAAGTGGTGCCTATAGATGGATATTCAGAAGATGAAGAATATTTACCTCTGTTAGCATCTCTCCTTATCTTTCCTACCAAGATAAGGTCATCTTCCACCTCAGTGGCCAAATTTTGAGTGGCAACAAGGTCTATGTGGCTAGCACGTCTGAGTAGAAAACTCACTTCAGGCAGCTATGAGTTGATGAAGAAACATTTTAGGTTCTCAGGGGTTGGCTAAGTAATTGTAGGAATTTAATTCCTTAGCTTATTGAACTTAGCAATGAAGTCCCTCATAGGTTCATGAGATTCTTTCTTCATCTGTGTGAGCTAGGCCAGTATGGCATGCACATCTTCTACAGGCTTGAACCTTGCTTCAAACTTAGCTTTGAGAGTGTTCCAGTCAGTCACTGATCGAGCTTGCAAGTGGTAGAACTAGTCTGTAGCACCACCTTGTAATGTCTCCATGAATAGCCTGACTGCCACATCTTCATACTCCACACCTATCACACCACAAGCTATGCTAAAGGCTGCAATATGTTCATCAGGATGAACCTTCCCATCACCAAAGAATTTGGAGAAATTCTTCCTTGAACTACATGGTAACTCATGTAGAGGTGGAGTTAAATTGAGTAGGCCAAAATAGTTACTCCAGGGGCCTTGAACTACCATGATTTGATTATGGAAAGTGGGGATAAAAAATTTGGGTGGAGTATGTATAGGCAAAGCTCTACTAACAATAGAAAAAGATCTGCCTTGTAGTGGTGACCCGGTATTAGTAAGAGGAAGACTCCTAATTCATTGAAATTGAAGTTGTGGAGGAAACAAATCAAGATTGCCTTGTTGCACCAACTCAAAAATAGGTTCAACAACACCTTGGGCTCTCTGGCTTCTAGTATAGCATGGAGTTTCCAGATCATAGAATAAAAATGGAAAAGAACTAGCCCTACTTGAGCTTGAAGCTTGAAGATTTAAACTACATGTTCTTCCCCAGTGGAGTCACCAAAAAAGTATTAGCATGGAGCTGGTAGAGAATTGACTTTTGAAATGCAACGCTCGATCAATGTGTCTCTAGTTTTACAGCTCAGAGTATATAATGGAAATGGATAAGGCTATAATGATAATGGATAAGACACAGGTGATGCTTCAATCTAAAGCTTGAGGCTTCAAATTGCACAAAATTGTTGTGTCCCTAGTGAATAAAATGGATAAGGAAAAGAATTGAAACTGCTCATTCTTTCCCAATAGAGTCACCAAAAAACTATTGGGTAATATTTTGTCACCAGCTAATTGATGGGCAAAATAGGTCTCTTTAACCATAGCATAAGGAGATTGGTTAGCCAAATGTGCAGGTTTACCACATCAGAATGGGACAAATCTCTCCTCTCATCAAGGGGAGGTTCCCTATAAAATATGAAGAGCTATATACTATATATATATGTAGAAAATAACACTCAGGGGTAGGACAAAACCATCCATCTCTCTTTTTTTAGAGATGATGTTCACAAACAAAGGAGAAATCTAGGTGAAAACACTGAAGGCACTTCTCTTCTTTCAGAAGTGGTCTTATAGCAAATAGTAGGAGTTCTTTTTGATAAGTAACAAGTAACTGGTAACAGGGGGCATAGTAACTAGCAGAATGAGGTGTAGCACAAAGTCTCCACCTCAACTGACCAAGAGTGAAATACAAAGGATAATGAGGGCATAAAGTCCTCCAAAGGTCCTTTACATAGAAACAAATAGAAAATACACTAAAGATAATGGCGGCAGCACAAAGTCTTCCCACAGTTGGCTTCAGGACACCTTCTTGATTACTTCCACTAGTTCTACTTATTTCATTAAAATGGACAAGAAAGCATTTAAGAAATAGTCATGAGAACAATCTCTTAAATGACACAAGCTATTACAGTACAAAGTCTGAAAGTAACCTGCTTTCTCATTCAAACAAAGAAATATGATTAACAAACTGAACTCAAAGTCTCAGTAATCGCCTCTCAATTTTGGAAAAGTTTTGCTTCTATAACCAAAATATCTCCCTTGTGAAAAGAAGAGATTTACAATATATAGCAGCCCAAAAAGACTTGGCACTTTGTTTCATGGAACGGCCCATGCTGCATGCAATGCCTTGAATGCATTTTTAGTTTAATCAAAGAGGCCATGTTGGAACAGGGCATCTACCTTAACTGTGGCATGTCAATTCATCTCAAAATATCTTCTCCTCTACATGGGTCGTCTGGTCTTTCTCCCAATAGGTACGCAGTTGTTCCCTCACTTTCCTATCAAGGAAGAAAAACAAGCCGTGCCTTTTAATGCTTATGAGCTCAAATGTCTACTTGGTGAATTGTTCCACCTACTGGAAATAACTCCTACATAGATATTTCTAGTCTTTCCCTCTTTTTTATTGTAATTTGAGCTCTCAAGCTATCTTTTCCCTTTCTACTGGCTCTTTTGGCTCTTCTCTCAGTAGTTCTTCCTTTTGGCCTTAAGGCCTTTGAATGCATTCAAGTCCATGCTCAAGCCTTTAAAGATCAATAGTTATTTCATTGCCATAAAGTTGACATTTGCACACCCATCACCATTTGAAAGCCAATAGCTAGTTTATTGCCCTAAATTTGACGACTTCAAGGACGTCATCAGATGTATGGATTCCAATGGCTAGTTCATGGTGCCCAACTTTGACATCCATGGGCCTGTCTCCCCTTGGTCAATTCCTTCAGCTTTATGTCTTTAGGACCCCCCAAAGGGAAGGTGTCCCTTTGGGCTTTTGGAAAGGTCCATTCCCTGGTCGCTTAGAGTCCCTCATAAGGGTACCTGCCCTTCGGGGTCCTTCAGGTGGCCTTCTTCTTCATATCCTTTGGACAAAATGTCTGATGGAATTCCTTCAAATAATTTGTTTGTAGGATTTCTTTCCTTTTCCTTAGTTGCTTCCCGTTGGGATTTTTTTTCTTTCAAGCGAATTCCTTCAAATAAAAGTCTGAAGGAATTCCTTTGGACTTTTTGTCTAAAAGAATTCATCTTGTCTTTTGCCTTGAATAAATCCAAAGGAAACCTTACCCTTTCAACCTTTCACAACGATCCATTTTGCTCATCACCTACCCTCTGCAAGGGCTATTTGGTCTCCAAAATTGACTTTCAGAAAAGTCACAAAGGTCCTTTTGGCACCTAAGTGCCCTCCGTAAGGGCACTTGTCCTTCAGGCTTTTGATCATTCCTTCAAACAAAATGTTTGAAGGAACTCCTTCAAAAAATTTGTCCAAAGGATTTCACTTGTAAAACTCCACCATAGAAAGTCCCTCTGAAAGATATCTTTTTTGTTCTATTTGCCCTCCGCAAGGGCACTCATCCTTTGGACTTTGGGACACTTTCCTTTGAACTGACCAATTGAACCAACCTTGAAATTTCTTAAGTATTGGGAACTTATTTCTTTCCTGCAGAGTCTGTAGAAATCAGCCTATAGAGTCTATAGAAATTAGCATGCAGAGTTCGTATAAATAAGCCTGCATAGTCTGTAGAAATAAGCCTGCAGAGTCCATAGAGATCAGCCTGCAGAGTCTATAGAAATAAGCCTACAAAGTCTATAGAAATCAGCGTATAGAGTTTGTAGAAATAATCCTACATAGTCTGTATAAATAAGCTTGCAGAGTCCGTAGAAATAAGCCTGCAAAGTCCCTTAGCTGAAAAATCTTGAATAATAAAGAATTTGAAAACTCAGAACAATTTTTGAGAAGGGAAAAGAGAATTTTGGCCTACAAGACCAAAATAGTTTATATGTTGTCCCAAAAATGAGTGACAAATTTTGGGAACAATAGACTCTAAGTTCATGCACCAGCCTTGGAAGCTCTAAATTTATTGGGATGGCCCATTTATTATACATAGCATTTGACCAACTAGAGCTTATCAATTAAAATTCATGGATGGTCAGTTCCTCCTAAGGCACTATAATGGTAGTCAACTTCAGTCATATTATGATTATGTTTAGTTTAATTTTTGTGATTAATAAGGCTTAAGGACATTATATTAGGATTTATTAATTTTTAATTAAAAGTGCTACCCTTGAGGCACATAACTCTTTAATGTAATTATGAGTTTATGTACTTAGATTATTTTCATGGAGGACCACAAACCTATTTAGTGTAGGATAAGGCATCATGGATATGAATATAAGACATAATACATGTAGGCACACAAGTACCATAAGGTGCAACATTCATCTATGGAACATAAGTGATTAAAGGTGCATGAGTCATTTAATGTACTTTGAAAGAATTTTGAAATGTTCCCACTATTTGAGTGGCAGTTGTCTTCCATTATATCAAAAAGGTAAGACATAATTTTCATCCACTCCCAAGAAATGCATGGGAAAAGATGGACCATTAATGCGGCAAGGATAGTTATGAAAAGAAGCATGTGAGTGGAATGATGGGATAAATTGGTTAAGGCACTAAATTCTCAATACAAGATTTGAAGTATGAAGGCCATTAAAAGATATGAATTTATGGCTAGAAGTGACAAGGGGAGGGAAGGAATTAATGGAGGTAAACCCCTTGAAGGGCCTATAAATAAGCTTTCCAAAATCACTTTACACTTTACCTTGCTATAATCTTCGAGTTCTAAGTGCGAATGACAAAGCAACAAACCAGTGACCATGATATAATCAAATTCCTTAAAAATTGAGTAGAGTAGACTGATTTCAAAGTTGGTGAAGTCATGACAGTTGTTTCTAAGGTAAGAAGAGAGGTTTCTATATAATATTGGTGAATAGGAGTGGAGATTTTTGAGGTTTCAAATTATAGGTCTACCATTGTTGAAGCATGAAGCTCGAGAGCTGAAGTAAGTTAGACCACCACCATGTATTCATTTGGAAATGTGGGATGGCTATAGGTTAACCTTTAAGCACCATGAAGGGTAATGAAGTTGAAGAAAAAGGCCAAAAGACTTTAAAATATTCCAACTATACCAGAGGAGGAAGACGTGAGCAGAGGAGCTTGGTTCCCTATAAGAGAAGAGGCTTTGAGAAACCAAGAAGAGAGATCAAAACAAGTGCAATACATGGAAGTTTTGAGAGAAATCATAGAAGGAAAAGTGGGAGAGAGAATGGAAGAAGCAAATATGGTGAATAAATGAAATTAGGCACAAACCTCTTCATCACAAAATGCCCCAGCATCTCCCTCTCTATTTTTACTAATAGAGGAGATGCAACACTCAGAGTCGGTCTTGCATGTAGAGAACATAGTCTCTAAGGTGTCAACTAAAATTATATTTGATTACAACCATCACCAACTAGGTAATGAATTACAACTATAATATTATTATTAAGTCTATACCACCAACACATGAAACCAAGTGGTCAATGACTTGTACATCAAAAACTAGCTAGACAAGGCCAACCTCTTCCAAATTTCTGAGCTACCATATTTTGGAAAGCCTTCTGAGGTAGTTCAATTCCACCTCTCACATTTCCATGAGGACTACATCCACTTCATAGGATGCAACATGAAGATCACCATATAAAATATAAGCAAAGTCATAAGACTTCAGTGCTCAGAGGTGAATGTGTTGATTGACTTGGCAAACATGGAGGAGATTCAATAGACTACAACCACAATTATATACCAAAAATAAGGACATGCCACCCTCAAAGTCATAGTGTAGATAATTTCTACCAAGGTTAGGGGGACCAACCAATGGAAGGAGGTGGACCTGGCCTACCTACACATTGCTCACTAAGTCACTCAGGGCACACAGTACAATTGGGTGTTATATTTTACCCAAAAGATAATGGAGGATGTGGAGAAGGTGCACAAAACACTTAAGTATAGGTTTCCTTGGGGAGAAATATTGTTATTTTTTGTTTTTTATGAGATCGGTGTGTTTGACTATAGCTCAAGTTTATTGAAGTGGGTGTACCCCCCTCACAAGTCCCCCACCAAGTGTTTCAAAGCCTTCACTTGCCCCCAACACATTACCCCATATTACAAGATGAAGATGAGATACTAGTTCAATGGGATGAAGGAAAAATTTTAGAATGAATGGCACATTCCAAAGGATTTACCCCCTAACTGTAAACCAAACAAAATTTATTGTAAATTAGCATTACTCCCTGGTACACATTTTCATGAACCCTTCAGGAGAGATTTTAGCATGGATAAAATTGTCATATGCCTTCTCTACATGATACTTCATTGATTCCATTAATTAGATTTATGATGCACATTCAATCAATTTGTAGGCCAAAAAAAATGACATGGAGCTCCATACCCTCTAGAAAATGTTTGTATACTTAGGCAAAAAAACCTTTATAAAAAGGGGAGAAACAGACTTAACCAATATCAAGGTTAAGGATATCCTTGTCAAGGAGTAGGTCCACAAACTATTATATATGTTACACCCCTATTATTACCCTCAATATGGAGACCCTAAGGAGAGGCTCCCCCAAACATCACAAGTACGAAGAAAGCATTTAGAACCAAGTGTTAGTTCTAGTGGGTAGTAGGCTCACCAAAAATGATAGAGGATGGTAGAGGTGTAGCCCTCCAGACCCACTTCTTATTTCCCTTCCACACCACATTCACAACCTCACACTTCACCTTCGCCACCTCACCCTTCACCTTCACCACCTCATCCATCTCCATCTCACTCTTCCCCTCTTGTCTCACCTTCCCCTACTAATTCCACTCCACCCCACTCACTAACCCTGAACTCTTCATCTCATCAGCCAACTCCCCTACCTTTTCCACCTCCATAACCACCTTCACCTCCACCTTCTTTGAGGACTAACATAGGGTCAGCCCCAAACTGGTCTCCAAAATGAGCACCTCATTGGGACCCTTCTCAGGTCGAGATTCATATTTTGGGATCGGACTCTAAAAAGACTCCATCCCTAGAATAGGAGGCCCCATCCATAGATCAACTTGATACTGATGGAGTGGGAGCAAGTGATATGGCATCAGCAAGCCATCAAGAGGATAAGCTTGAATGAGACCTAGAAATGGGAAAGGGTTCATTTGAAGTAGAATAAGAACAGAGAGGGCTTTCTACTATGCATGAATGTTACCAATTCAGCGTAGAGGATAAGAACCTCTATCTTTGGAAGCACTTCCACCATAAAGATGCAACCCCAAAAATAAGGAAGTAATTGTTCTTCTTTTTGTAAATGTATAACAAGGATCCTTAATTTGATATTTCATTAGATTGAATTTTTTATATCCCAATGCTCCAAGTATACCAAACTTTATGAAGATTGATCCACAGTGGCTCTCTCCAATAATGACAAGTGCTACATTTTTAAAACTAGCTATGTAAATGACATGCCAAAACATTTTCTTAGACTCAGATGTGTGCATGGTGGAAAGGAAACATGTCAAATTTGTATAAATGTACAAAAAAGTAAGTGCTCTTTGAGGAAGTGGCCTCTTTGAAGCAACAAATCCAAGAGGCCACCAAGGCTAAGGTAAGGGTTTTAAACCTTTGTAAAACAATTTTTAAAGAGGAAATGGCACTTTTGGATGGTGTGCCATTGGATGGGGATGCTATTAGAAAATTGGAAACATTGATTGAGATTTTTCTCAAGAAAAATAAGGAGCATCCCATGCCTAGAGATGGGGCCAAGTAAATAACTAAATAATTCACCATGGTAGTAGACATTTATAAGATCACCTTGGAGATATTCGAGGATGTTAATTGGATAGTAAAGTAGTAAAGTCCTTGCTCAAATAAAATAGTAAAGTCCTAGCTCCGTGATGAGGAGGTCTTGAGGTAGCAAGTAGATGATGCCACCCTTTTGAGAAAAGGCTATGCCTATTACACAAAAGCATTTAAAGACATTAAAATGATGGAAGATTCATTAATAACCATCATCAACAAATAAATGCAAGTTTTTCTCTACTCTGAGGATAGGTTGACAAGGAGGTCTCTGAATTAGAAGACATCTAAAAGGAAGCCAATGTAACCCTAGATAAATAGGTGAAAAATACTAAGACTCCAACTCAACCTAAGGAGCTGAAAGAAGCAAAAGAGGCTATTAAAATAATAACCACCAAAGTCTTTGATGCATTGCCCCTCTAGGATGGGCTAAAGAAGGAACTCAAGTAGAAGGGCCAAAAATTTTGGAGGATTCTAGCATAGCTTAGTTCAATATGGACTAAAGGCTTAGTGTGGGGTGATGTTGACCCATAAATTTTAAATAAGTATTATTCCATTTTTGGTACGTGGTGCAGAGAGACCATTATCCATTTTGATGAAATTACCAAGATGGCACAAAAGGATCATGATGCATATTTGACAAGAACAAAAGTGTTGTGGCATGGAAGGTGATGGGAATGGAAGGAAAATGGCATAGGAGACCCAACATGAGAGGACCCAGTCAAGAGAGAAAGTGTCAAGAGGAACACAAGAATAGAGGACTCAAAATAGAAGTAAAAGACTAGGGGAGCACGTGGGAAGCAAAGCATAATAGATACAGGAGAAGTTAGAAGAGAAACATGAGTAGGACATTTTAACCCCACTGATCAGAGGTTTTGTACCAATCCATGAGGAATGAAACACTTGGCCACTAGGATATAACATCTAATAAGGATCTAGGGGTGTAAAGACCCAAGTTTATAAGAACAACTAATTGTAAGATACATGACTCAATTGTTTGAGAGTTTATGCACAATCTATTTATGGTAATTAGATTTATGACACTTGGTTAGGGAAAAACAAGTATAAAAACCCTTGTTGTAATCATTTGCATAGATGGTCTTTTTGGGAATAGAGATAGAAACTTTGCCTTGTAATTCAATATAGTGATTAATAAGAATTCTGAGTTTGCAATAATGTATCATGAATGACGAAATGTTCTAAGTGTTGAATGATGAATATGTCTTACTTCCAAGTCATGGGTATATTTTTATTTTATCACTAGTCAGTTAATGGTAATATTAGTTATATTTATGTTATATTAGGGACAATAAGGCTAATAGTAGTATATCTATGGTGTTAAATCACCTTTTAAAACTTGTGATTATGAAAAGATGAAAAAACACACATTGTGATTCAAAGCCTTCAAGAACCAATTTTTTTTGTGTGTGATTTGGGTGAGCATGTGAGACTTACATCTCATGTGAAAGGGCTAGCATGCTAGCTTTTGGGGGAAAGCTTCAGCATCAAATTGGAACTAACTATAAGAACCCAACACTCTCTTTTACAAAAATATGTCAAATGACCTTCCTTAATACCTATAGAAAAATAGTTACATACTCATAGCATGTTTTTCTTAGATTATTTATGATCTTCAACCTCTTAACCTGTACTCAAAAACACTATATCCTTCACTCAATAGCTCAACATCTCAACCAGTCAATTTAGGCCTATTTAGCCTTTTTAAGTAATTGACCCTTACTTTCACCCATATTAATAAGACATGAACCTTTACATATATTAAATACATTTTTAATATATTAAAATACACATTTAAAATGTGAAACAAGCATTTCACAAGTCATTCATAGTCCATAAGGACCAAATCCTCCATTAGGCCTAATGGAGACCTAATGTAATTAGGTATGTCCTATCCATACATTAACATTCTGACCCTTAAGAACACTTATAATCTTATCCAATGGATGAAACACTTCATAAATGCCTCAAATAGACCCATAATAATTTTAACTTTTATTCCTAACTCCATTTTTCCCATTTCACTACTTGGACCTACCAATTAGGTCTCCTCGCCAATAGGCCTTCTCACTGCATGTAAGTTTGTCTTGTAAATTTGAACCAAATACATAAATTTACCACATAACCCATGAATAAAATAATATGAATAGCATCATAATGACTTAAAAAACTTCCCAAAATTCTTTTTATCTCCACCACACAAGCCCAAGGGCCTCAAGAACACTCATGTAAATTACTTTACTCAAAAATGCTAAACATTATCAATGCACAGTCTAAATCATTTAACTATCCATGCTTCATCATGGACTTCTAATGAGAAAAAATGTAATCACATTATATTATTATTCCTTTATAACATCTTAAATATCTTTGGATCATTCATCTTAGTGAAAAATGACTCAAGTACATCCTTGTCACAGACACAGAAAAGTTTCCTGTAGGACCAAAAACATAGTCAAGAAAATCAACTTAAATAACACTTGTGGGGACATTTATGTGATCTTCCAATGGATTTGTCTTAACCTTTATCAAAATTTTAAAATATTTTTAAATATATATTTCATGGTCATGTATCAACATTGATCTTACATACCAATCTCACTATGTTACTCTACACAGACTCCACTATGCTAGATAGACCAGTTTGATGACAACTTTTTACATACGTGTAGGCAACATCAAAACTTATAAACAAAGGGGATATGAGGGATAGGTATTTAATAATTACCCAATGCATTAATATATATCCCTAATCCTCTATAACCAATCCCTAATCTCATTCTTATTCTTACCTAGTTTTCTCATTATTCTGCTCATTAGGCCAGTTTAGCAATAAGCTACCCTCCATGATAGCTTTTACACATTTATGGTCAAAAACATGCCCAAAAAAATTCATTATCATAAAATATTATTCTTACACATCATCACCCATCCACTTGCATGCTTTGACTTGGTCAACCCTACCTATAGCATCAAAAAGCTTGAAAATAAGGGTTTTCTTGTAGCTTATACTCACTATCAGGACAAATAAAAACCACATAAGAAAAAATTAAAGATTCATTTACCTGTTCCAAACATCAAACTATTTGAATTGGACCATTTTGAACCATAAACGATTAGATCTTTCTTATCAAGTCTTTGTTAGGGTTTTAGAAGGGTTTGACTGCCTTACCTTCTTAGCAATCATTAATAAAGGATTGCCCCTCAATTAAAAAAACAATGCCAAGAAGTTAAAGCTAGGTACCTTTCCCAAATACCATGAATTTCTCAAGATCTCATGAAAATGTTTCACATGCCAGAGAAAATGAAAAACTTCTTCTGAGGTTTGCAACACCCTATTTTATGCACACAGTCAACCTTACCATCAAAATTATTACTTTCTTCTATAGGATATGAATTCAAACTTTGTCAACATTATTAACACAAAACTTGACACCACTTTTGATGCTCTTAAGATCTTTACCATATTTTTAAATGAACTTGAGCCATACTTAGGCCATTATAGGTCACTTTGTACACTAGGCCTCATACTACCAAGCATAGTTAAGTATGGTTATACCTTGAAACCTATTAAACTATCTTAAAAACTCTACCTTTATGTCATAAAACATCATATCATGCTCTCAAACTATCACCTTTTCTCACATAAGTTGTATATATCTTATCTTACTAAGGCACCAAACTTGTATCTCCTCACTAGGTCTCTTCATGTAAGAGCTAAGCTTCAAAACTTGACCCTTGACCTTATCTAAAGACTTATTTGCCTCTTTACCATGTTTAATAAATTTATAACACTTACTCATGCATGTAAAAACTCACAACATAAAACTTTATCATGCATCATGCATATATCTTCTTCATAGAGCTAGACTAGACTACTCAAGATACCTAGTGCTCAGAGTTTGGACACAAATAGTCTAGTTCAATGATTTCATGATTTAAACATGATTTCCTAAAAATAATTACATTCTCAATATACTTTATGACTCTGTCACTTTGAAATTTTGTATCAAGACCTCATATGGTATGTAGGGACTTGTTGACCCATATGCTTTCCTTGTATGCGTTTTAGTAATTAGAGTTCAAGCAAGATACTTCTCTTATATCTTGAACATGATCTTGATATGTTAATAAACCTTAGAAAGGATACCATTTTGGCTTCAAATTTTCTCTCAATAAAGAAATAAATATTCTTAGTCACATACCACTTCACCAATCATGACCTCAACTCTGTCTTTTGCCATGGACATTTAACTTGACTTTGACATTAATTATAACATTAATACTTCAATACCAGCACTAGGAACATACCTCAATAATCTTGCCCTTTTTCATTGATGGAAAACATTCTTAATCAAATAAATTCATTCGCCAATACTTGAACTTGAAATAGGAACTTTTTCCCCCTTTGACATTAATGACAAAGGTTCACCTTCTTGGTAGTTATTTGATCCTTGGACCTAGGTTAATAAATTTTATTTCAAACAAAATTCATCAAACCTTTATTTATCATAGACTCGGTTCACATACCTACTCATGAGACATGATTCAATCCCTTTACCTCCATGAAAATTCAAGACATTTTCAAAACTATGACTTGGTTTGATTAAGTCATCATACCAACTTTTTGTGACTTGTCTCTTGATTTCACATTTGTAGCAAATTTCTTTGACTAAATCTAAAACCTAAAGATCTCCTAAGACCACAAAGCTCCCCCTATTACCAAGCATCCTTGATGCTTCTATCTTGCTAGCTAAGTGCCTCCATTAAGCCTAATGGATTCACTTCTACTCTAGAGAGCTAGAACAACATAAATTTAGGAGATTCCCAAATCTTCATGTCCTTATAGGACTAAATCTCCTCTATGATATTATTATTCTTGATTTGTCATTTTGGCTTGATCACCTCAATCTTCGTTTGGGTATCATTTTAGCTTGATTCATTGGTATTTTTTGCTTCATTAATAAATTATGCTGATAGAAAAAAATCTTGGCACTCCCTTGCATCTTGATTTTGTTCTACCATGTCAAATACTCCATTTGAACCTCCAGACTAATTATCAACCTTATCCATCTTAGGTTTCCACTTTCTATTTCTATCTTATTTTCTAGAAGCCTCAAACTTCTTGTCTTGTCTTGAAATTTTATACTTACAGTAATTTATAATGTGACAACATTATGATAGTCAAATCATGTTATCCCTCTATATGGAAAAAAACCATCACCCATACCTCTTGGTTGATGGTTCTCCTCATAGTTCTATGCAAATTCTTTTTTGAAGGGCCTTTTTCAATGCCTTGGTCTATGACCAAATTGATTACATGAATAACATTAGCCATTGAAAAGATTAGAATACCTTATTTTATTAGAATTCTTGATAGTTTTGACCTATGTTCCATTAGCATCTTCATTCCTTGATTGATCTTTGACATTTTTTATCATATTAGTGTCCTTATCTTGATCTCCAATGAAACTAAGACCTATCTTATCATTAGCAATGTTTTGACTACTTAGAAGGTTATCTATATTATTAGTGCTCTTTTCAAACCTTAAAAAGGACTTAACATTATTTTATGCTTGTTTTAATTCAGCTCTCAAAGAGTTAACTTCAGCCACACACCTTGCACATTCTTCTTATTTTGCTTCTAGGCCTGTAGTCACAATTTCAAGTTGACTTTCCACTTTTTTGACTATTTCCTCTTACTCTTTGGAGTTATTTCTTAGTCTAGATTAAAAAAAGTTAATTTGATCCTCATAGTATTTGTTAAGTGACAACATCACCCTATTATTTTTCTTAACCATCTTCAGTTCTTCTAGAGTATTCATCAACTTAGATTCAAGATCCACCTCATCTCCTTATTCATTTGAATCACCAACAGCACCTCCAATCCATATGGATTCTTCTTGATATGATAATCTTTTTTATTCATCCATGAAGAGAACCTCATTGACATTAGATCCATTATTTTCATGATCACTCTTTGAATCACTGCTTTCACTATCATTAGATGAGCTGCAATCTTCATTGGTATAAAGACTCCTTTTATTTTTGAAGAACCTTTTCTTATTCTCATATATTCTAAAGTTTTGATTATTCTTATCACATTTATAAGAATTTTTATCATTATCATGATTTTCATTATGCTCTACATCATCCTTTGTCTTATGTTTATGAGGATATTTATTGGCAAAGTGTCCAACCTCTCTACAATTGAAGCATTTTAAAGGAAGCTTGCCGTTATATTTACCTGAACCTATCTTCAACTTTATTGTAAACATAGCTACTAACTCATCATCATCTATATCAGAATCATCATTATTTATGATTGTATTACCTTGTTACTTATTCTATTTTAGATTTTTTTCTACCTTGAATGTAACTTCCTTCTTTTTAGGTCTTCCTTCACTTGTCCTTATCTCATAATCTATTAGGGTTCCATGAAGTCCATCCATCTCAAGTTTGTCTAGATCTTGAATTTATTCAATAGCACATACCTTGGAATAAAATTTGGGAGTTAGAGACCTTTAAAAATTTTGAACAATATTAGTCACTTTCAATTCTTATCTTATACCTCTTATGATGTTGACCACCTCATCAACCCTCAACAAGTAGACTACAATGGTCTCATCTTCATTAATTTTTATACTTTCAAATTATCTTCTATGAGTTTTCAACTTGGCCAATTTGACTTTGGAATCTCCCTCATGAATAGTTTTTAACTTATCCCACATTTCTTTGGTAGATATATAGTGCATAACCTTCATAAGTTCTACTTCAGATAGACCACACATATTACCATTCATTATTTTTGAGATGTTGTCACTGGCCTTATTACCTATTACATCCATAGGAGGAATAGGGGGTAAATGATACCCATCAAAAATTGATTTCCAAACATCATGACCTTGATACATCATCTATGTCCTCATCCTCACACTCCAAAAAGCATAATTGGGTCCATTGAATAATGGAGTTTTGCTTGTAGAGAAACCACCTTGAGCTTGACTAGCCATCTTAGCTTGTTTAGAATCTCCTTTAGGTTGTAAGACCTCCTTCAAAGGACTTGATCTGATACCAAATATTTTAAGAAGCTACTGATAGCGGGGTGAACATTTACTTGAAAAAATTTATTCAATTCCATTCATCATTTCATGAAGCATTCATTTACATAAAAGATCAAGTGCATAAGCAAACAACTATACAAGAATACCATAAGATAACATAAGAGATATGTGGGAAAACATCTTAAGGAATAAAACATACTAAACCATTCACATGGATTAAATTCATATAATTTTAATATCCAAAAATTAGTGAAGCACCAACTTCACAAGGAGCTTCAACCCCTACCTAGTTGAGCACCCACTCGACTATTATTTTGCAAGCTCTATATTTCAAGGACACTCCAACCCCCTAGGTAAATTATAAAAAACCAATTCACCTATGATATTTTATCACCATAAAACACCTATTTATAATTTTCAACTGATAATTACCTCCTTTGTTTTCACTATTTACCCTTTAATCTCACTCAAATAGCCTTTTAGACCTTCTCGCTCAAATAGCCCTCTTTTACAAAAATATGTCAAATGAAATTCCTAAATACCTATATAAAAATATTTAGATACTCATGTAGTTTTTTTCTCATATTCTCTATGATATTTAATATCTTAACCAATTCTCCAAAACACTATATCCTTTGCTCAATAGCTGAACATCTCAACTAGTCAATTTAGGCATATTAAGCCTTCTTAAGTACTTGACCTTTGCTCTCACCCATATTAGTCAGAAATGAACCTCCACATACATTAAATACCTTTTAAATTGATTAATATACATGTTTAAAATGTTAAAAAAACATTTCACAAGTTTTTCATATTCCATAAGTACCAAATCCTTCATTAGGCCTAATAAAGAACTAATGCAATTAGATCTGTCATATCCATACATTACCATTCTGACCCTTACGAACACTTATTGTCTTATAAAATGGATGGAAAACTTTATAAATTCCTCAAATATACCCTTGATAATTTCACCTTGGGTCCCTAACTCAATTTGGTCAATTTCACTACTTGGACCTACCAATTAGGTCTCCTCGCCAACAAGCCTTCTCATTACTTGTAAGTCTGTCTTGAAAATTTAAACCAAATACACAAATTTACCACATAATCCATGAATAAAACAATATTAATAGGATTATAATTAATTAAAAAACTTCCCAAAATTCTTTTTCTCCACCACACAGGCCAAAGGGCCTCAAGAACACTCATGTAGATGACTTACTCAAAAACACTAAACACTATCAATACACAGTTAAAATCATTTGACTATCTAGGATTGATCATAGAATTACAATGATAAAATATGTATTAACATGATATTATTATCCCTTTATAACATCTTAATTATCATTGGATCATTCATCTTAGTGAAAAATGACTCAGGGACATCCTTTTCATACACCAAAAAAAGTTGTCTATAGAACCAAAAACACAGTCAAGAAAATCAAATTATAGAACACTTTTGGGGACACTTATGTGATCTTAAAATGTATTTTTATTAAAATTTATAATCCTTATAAAATATTTGTAAATATATATTTCATGTTCATGTATCAATATTGATCTTATAGACCAATCTCACTATGTCACTCTACACAGACTCCTTTATGCTAGATAGACCAGTTTGATGACAACTTTTTACATAGGTGTAGGCATCATAAACACTTATAGATAAAGGGGATAGGATGGATATGTATTTAATAATCACCCCATGCCTTAATATCCATCCCTATTCCTTTGTAACTAATCCTTAATCTCATTCTCATTCTCACCTAATTTTCTCATTGTTTTGCTTATTAGTCTAGTTTAGCGATAGGCTACCTTCCATGACTAGTTTTGCATATTTTTGGTTAGTAACCTGATAAAAAAAAATTATGAGAATAAAATATAATTAAATCACATCATCCTCCATCCACTTTCATTCTTTGACTTGGTCAACCCTACCTATAGCATTAAAAACCCTAAAAATAATTGTTTTCATGTAGCTTTTACTCAATGTCAGGACAAACAAAAACAACCTCAAGAAACCTTGAAGAGTCCTTCACATTTTCAAAAGATCAAAATATTTAAAATTTATCATTATTATCCATAAATTATTATATATTTCTTATCAGTTATTTTTTAGGGTTTTAAAAAGGTTTTGATTGCCTTACCTTCTTAGCAATCATTCATAAAGGACTACCCCTCAATTCAAAAACCAATGCCAAGAAATTCAAGATAGGGACCTTACCAAACTACCATGAATTTATTATGCTCTCATGCAAAGGTTTCACATTCTAATGATCATGAAAAAATTCTTCTCGAGTCTGTAACACCCCATTCTATGCACACAGTCAACCTTACCATCAAAATTCTTGATTTTTTCAGTAGGCTATGACTTCAAAATTTGTCAACATGCTTATAACAATCCCTCATGCCACTTTAAATTTTAAAGGCCTTTATAGGTCACTTTATACACTAGGCCTCATATTACCAAGCATACTTAAGTATGATCATGCCTTAAAACCTACTAAAATATATTCAACATTCTACTCTTATGTCATAAAACATAATATCATTATCTCACACTAACACCCTTACTCACATAAGTCATATATAGCTTATCTTACTAAGGCACCAAGCTTGTATCTCCTCACTAGGTCTCTTCATACAGGAGCTAATCTTCAAACATTGACCTTTGACCTTATCTGAAGACTTCTTTGCCTCTTTCCCATGTTTAATAAACTTAGAAAACTTACTCATTCCTATACATACCCACAACACAAAATTTTATCATGAATCATGCATATATCTTCTTCACAAAGCTAGACCAGACTACTCAAGATACCTAATGCTCAAAGTTTGGACACAAATAGGCTAATTTAATGATGTCATGTTTTAAATATGATTTCTTAAAGATAATTCCATTCTCAAAAGACTTTATGAGCTCTGTCACTTTACAATTTTGTATCAAGACCTCATATGGTATGCAGGGACTTATTGACACATGTGTTTTCCTTGTATGACTCTTAGTACTTAGAGTTCAAGCAAGATGCTTCTCTTATATCTTGAACATGATCTTGATATGTCAACAAACCTCAGAAAAGATACTAGGTTTCCTTGAAATTTTATCTCAATATAAAAACAAAGCTTCTTGGTCACACACCACTTCACCAATCATGACCTCAACTCTATCTTTTGTCATGAAGGACATTCAACTTGACTTTGACATCAATGACAACATTAATGATTTAATACCGACACTAGGAATATACCTAAATATTAACAATTTTAAGATTAATGGTG
Organism: Torreya grandis; assembly: GCA_037957365.1. Lineage (NCBI taxonomy): Eukaryota > Viridiplantae > Streptophyta > Pinopsida > Cupressales > Taxaceae > Torreya > Torreya grandis. The sequence goes on from JARHVA010002161.1 coordinate 958,984, forward strand.
TTAAGAGGTATGACTGGAGATGGTAGTGAAGGAGCAGTAGTTGTGATGAATGGTTTTAGCATGGTTGTTGAGGATATACAGCTTTTTTTAGGAGACTTAGGGGATTGGGGAGAACCTAGATTAGTAGGAACAAATAGGAAATAAGTCTATAAAAACTTTGGGAGATTTACCTAGGTGACTATAATTAGGGGTGGCAAAGGTGTCATCACTAAAATGATCTTCCTCTATTCCAGTAAAGAAGTTTTTGACCCTTGTAGTGGATGTTTCTAGAGTTTTAATGTTTTCTACCACTGATTTAAAAGAGACTGGGGTCCTGGGAGACCCTTTAGAATTTCCCACCTAATTTGAGGTTATAATTCTCTCTAAGTGCCAAAACCATTAGGTTCTTCAATTACAAGCTCCCCTAAAGGGGAGGGAGGTCTATCCTATTTTTGAGTGTCAATCATTTGACTTGGAGGCCATTGATATCTCCATGCAACTTATGTTTTTTCCTTAGTTACCTCTAGATCATACTTGAGGGATTGAGCCCAAGACATAGATATTAATTTATTTCTCATTTTCATCCACACTTCAGTATCATCTATTGCATTTATAAAGACTATGTCATGTTCATATTCCTCATGACCATAGGAAACATGTACTTTCTTCTTCTCCTTGAGTTGCAGGAGATATCCCCTTACCTTGTTCTTGGGTTCCCATTCTCTAAAAGGTGTCACCTATAAATTGTATTAATTTTTGGACTTTATAATATAAATAAAATGTGATTTGACAACATATTATTATTGTCTAATGCTTAAATTACTTTTAAAATAATATTCCAAATGCCTTTGACCTAATTCCTCATCAATGTTCTAAATTTGGTATGTAATCTCTTGTTCCACTATCTGGTCTAGAATATGGTGTGGTAGCATAAGGGAAGTGGCCTTGTCCCTTATACCCTGATAACAGTGGCATTTGAGTAATACCAATAGTCTCCCATTTTATTTAGCCCCTTTCTTATATTCTTTGATAATCTAAGTATTACAATGCCTTGTATAGCCTATAATAATTGAGGATAGGCCTCCTCTCATATCCTCTTAATTTCATTCTTATACCTATGAACAAACATGAAAGAGTAGTCTTATCCTACCTTATTTGATAGATATTCACTTGAAGGCTACCATTCTTGACCATAGTGCTTGTATACCATGCCCATCACTATATCCAATAGGTATGATATCATATAAAAGTTCCTATTTGTTGCTTTTTGATCAAGGTGAAGTAGTTGTGACTTTAGTTTTGAACTAATAATTTCCCCTAGTGCCACTAACTTATCTGATGTCAATAGTATATCCAATAGAGTAACCCACTCTACCTGGACATATGTAATACTAGGAAAACCATACAACCTATTCAATAAGGCCATATTTATCCTAATCTTAGGCCTAAATTTGATGATGCAATTGGATGAGATGTCCCCTTTGGGATTCATCCTCAAGCCTTTAGTAATACATTGTTTCAACTTCTTGTATACTATGTTATGCTCAAGATAAACATTGGATGAAACCTAATTATAAGTGGTTCCAAGAAAGGGGATTCTAAGGTTTCTCTTAAATTCACTACCTGAGATGTATGCAACAACATTATTAACCTTCCTAACATGAATTATATCTCTATAAATAGTTGCATTAAAAAATAAAACTCTGAGTAGGTCAATGCATGGTGTTACCTCTAGTTTAGCTACCACTTGGTGGAGGCCTTGTTCTTTGATTGTCTAGAGGTTAGCTATGTTTTACTTCTCTCAAGAAAAATTTGGTCCTTGGTAGAATATGGCTTAATAGACTTTACCTCTTCCTATAGCATCAAGTAGTGTAGGAACTTTAAATCTAATGCACTCCTTTCAAATACAATATCCATATATTTGAGTCATTCTACGAATGAGTAGGGAGAGGGAACTAGATATTTGCCCTATTTTGAAGAAGAAGCCATTGATTTATGATAGCTACTATAATTCTCTATGTGAAGTGACTGGTTCATTATGTGGTTGTTCTCTAGATAAATTAGGGATTTTAGGATGCTAGGGAGCTCAAAAATGTGATCACTGTATTGAAACCATAATGGCAAAGAGAATCATCCTTTTGAGTAGATTTTGTATATATTATTCCCAAGCTTGAGTATTGAATGCATTCATGTGTCATTAATACATATAAAAAACTTTTCTTTTATTTCCCATTCTGATTTTAACTTGTTACTCAGCTTTAGTGAGTTGGTTTATTCACCACATAGTGGTACTTTGTTAAGTTTTTGTGTCTAATCACTACTTTTTAGATAATTGTCAATTACTCATTGACTAGTTATTTTACCATGCTATCAACCTTTTCTATACATACCTTGGTCATGTCTACTTTCATGAAATTACACTTGTTTATATTTTTCCTTGTTAGCATTTTAGCCTTTCATTATTTTTGTATGGTCCACAGTCATAAGTCAAAGTGATCAAGCCACGAGGAATGTTCTCAGTGGCACAGGGACTTGGTATGTTCATATGCTTAGAGCCTATTCATTTGAACTATGTATGACTCTAAAGATCATGGGTAGTAGAAATTAGACATGTGGAGTGATTTCAATGGCTTGATAAGTTTAGGGGCTTAGATTCATTATACTGTATATTTTGGTTATGCTTTGGCTCTCCCACAATTGAGTTGGGACATACATGTGCCAAGTGTCAATTGCTCAGAGTTCAGAAGCTCAGAGCCATTAGACTATAAACCAAAAGCTTACTTAATCTTTTTGTGGTTTTGTTTGATATAAATCTTGTTAAGTGTTGAAATGCTTAGAACTATATAATCTTGGAGGTATTAAACTACAAAGGATTGGGACCATTAACTTTTTATGTGAACAAAAGTAAAACCTCTATGTTACCAAGTTATATAAATGTTTGAAGGCTCGATAATTCAAAATAATTATAATTCTATCAACTTTATAATATTTTAAGGCTTCAAATTATGTAGGAGCAAGGTGTGCATAGATCCAGAGTAATTGAAGCGGGGCATGCTCAGGGATGATTAACAAAACTTGATCAATGGTCTTGTAGTCACATAAAGTAGATGCAAAACTAGGATGAAAAAATATTAATATTTTTGGTTTGTAAACCATAGAATTAAAAAATAACTTATGAAAGCCCAAGGCATAAAATAATTTAAGATATTAGTTCAAACGTTGATTTTCATGATTTGAGTTCTTGTAAAACGTGACTTCAAGAGAATAAACTTTGGCTATGAATGAAGAAAAGTTAGAAACATGGACTTCTAAGGTTCATGACTTCCCCAAATTAAATATTTTTACCATAATGGGGCCTCATTTCAAATTGATAAAATGGGTGTGTGTGTGTGTGTGTGTGTGTTAGGGGAACAATAGACTTGAACTATGTTTACCTCCATTTGGGGAGAATCGTTAAAAATCCATCACGCTTGTTAATCACTAAACTAAAAAGAGAGAATTAACTTGAAAGTGGAATTCCACCCTAAACTAGTATCCAACCTAATAACTCAATTCCATAATAAAAATAAGTCTTACCAATGATTAAAATAAAAGGAGGAGCCTCAACCTGAATTTGACTTTGTATGGGAATTAAATAATGTTTGTGTCTAAATCCAGTTGTTATAATAAATTAAAGAGGACCCTATATATAGAAGGGTAGTATAAAACTATGCCCTAAGAAACCTATATGGAAGAGAAAATATTCTTAAATGTTGTAAGTTTTTGGGAAACTTTTTGAACTCTTGTTTTTGAATATTATACCACCCAAGTATTCTAACTGAGGTAGGCTCATAGTGGACATTGAGATAGATGGCATCCTTATTAAAATAAAAGTTGATTGATTTAGGAGCAGCCATAAATATAAGTACAAAGCAAACCATGGATCAGTTGTTGTTACAATTTTTATAGGAAAACCTTACCATCCTTCCAATGGCTAAAAAATATGTTTTCCAACTAGATGAGTTGATATAGGATGTTATCATTTCTTGAGACTCATGGGAGTACCATGTAAATTTAATGATACTTTAGCCAAAAGCTAGCCTATGATGTTATACCCTAATTTTATGGAGACTAGGGTTAGCCATCAATGATGTATACATTATATGTAGGTCTAGGAATATGACCATTTTTAATGGAAATAACTTTTAAAAACTATTCCTATATTGACTCACCAAACTAGATTGATTTGACTCACATTGAACACATCCTAACCATAAAACAATTACTTTATTTTAAATAACCTTATGAATATACAAGAATTTATAACTTTATACAAAAAAATTATACCCCATAATATTCTATATATAATTTCTCTCAACCCTATGAACATAATGACTACCCTCTTAAAAATGTCTTCCCAACTACCAAATCTTTGGATCGTAAAAATGATTTCATTAATTTCTATAATATTTTACCACCATTAGTGTTTATATAATGAATTCCTAACAATGCTATAATCAACTTCATCACTAACCAAATCCATGGAAATATTTCTTGGGAAAACTCTAAATATTAGTAACTATCTAGAACTGAATAACAGAGACAACTAATCACCATGTTGTAAAACCACGCCTATGATTTTTATTCTAAAGATAAATAAATGAGGGAAATTTTATAAATGTTTGTAGCCATCCTATTTACATTAAATATTACTTTATACCCATTAGATAACCACAATGTCTAATGAATCCAACAATGTGTGAAATTATCAAATTAAAATCATAAAATTTACTTAATGATGGATTTATCCACAATAGGCAATGGATCTTCCCATTAGTTATTTTTCATAAGAAGGGTGTAAATGGATAATCTATGTATATTATAGATAACTTGGCATTACCACTCAAAATGATCATTTAAATTCACATTGTATTGATCAAATTTTGGACACACTTTTAAGAAATAAATACTTTTATTTTCTATATGAATTTAGTGGGTATAACTAGATCTAAATATCTTTTGAATATTGGGATAACATAAATTTCACCAATTGTTTGGGAAAACAAGCTTATCATATGATTCCCTTTGGAATGTGTAATGCATTAGCTACATTTCAACTCTCTATCCTATGAATGTTTTTTACTTGACCCATGATTGTGTAGACATAAACATGGATAAATTCATAGTGTATGGAAATCCCTATGAGGAAGCATGGCTAACCTAGATAAATTTATATATATATATATATATATATATGCCAAGACACTAGCCTTTCCCTTAGTCATGAAAAATTTTATACATTGATGATCTAAGGCATTGTATTAAGACACCATATCTCACTAAAGGGAATCAAGGTTGATCTTATAAAGATAGAAGTGATTCAAAATTTACCCGTACTTTAAAACAAAAAATGTTTGTATTTTCCTTGGTCATGTAAGGTATGATGGAAGGTTTATCAAATATTTTAGGAAAGTTTGAGCCCCTTTATTTTTTTTATTTATAAACATATTGACTTTATATGGATGCTTGTATGTTAGGTGGAATTTAAAATTTTGAAATAAAAACTAGTTTCAACACCAGTTTTGTGAGGGTCTAGATGGAATTTTCTCTTTCACATTTATACAAATGTTTTAATATGGCATTAAGATCATCTTTGGATATAAATATGACCAGTTGACCTATGCCATTTAATTTATCTATAAAAATACTTCAAGTGTAAATATTCACTATACAATCACTGAAAAATAATTTATTTTATTAGTGTACACCATAACTATTTTTTCCATTAAATAACTAGATATCATGTTTTCATTCATACTAGTTAATATCAATAATATATATAATGAATACACCTATTTTAAATGGTCAAATTATTTTCTATTTTTTGGAACTTGATATCATTATACTTTATAACCTTGGTCATGATAAATTTTCATATTTTATATCTAAATTATAAATAAAGATAACAAAGTTCACCTATTGAAGATGCATTCCAAAATGAATACCTCTTTGCATTATCTATCAAAACACATTGGTATTCTAATATTTAGAATTATTTAGCTACATGTAATTTTTTATGGAACTTCTCACCTAAGGAGTGTTGTAATTTGATAATCTATACTGAATTTTTATCTTGTATTAATGATTACCCTTTCCACACTAGCCCAAAACATTTCATGTGACAGTGTGTTAGAGAAGATGGAATTTTCAATATCCTTCACTCTCTATGATAAACCACATGGAACTCATTTTTCCACCAAGATAAAACCCACCAAGATACTAAGTGTAAGGTGTTATTGGAAAACCTTACATGGAATCTAAATAACATTCTCATTAGTGCGACTAGTGCCAGCACACGAGAAACCCATGTAATTCTATGAGAGACAACTTCATCCCCAACTAGTTGTGGAGTTATTTAAGAAATGGTGATTTGAATTTTTTTGTCTTGTGGATCCTCCTTATAGATAAAAGTAATAAATTATTATTTTAACTAGCTACCTCACCAAATGGGTTGATGTCAAGGCATTGAAAAAGCATGTCATGAGAAAGTGTAAAATTATTAATGAGGAGATCTTCACAAGGTTTGGTGTATTGTGATAAATAGTCATAGACAAAAGACCAAAATCTATTTTAGAATATATTTTAACAATCATCCATAAGTGTGAGATTGAGCATCATAAATCAACACCCTATCACCCTTAGTCTAATGGTTGGGAGGAAGTTACTAGTAGAGAATTATAAAATATTTTGATGAAAACATGTGCACTCAACTATCAATACTAGGCATAATCTCTACCTTAAGTAGTATGGGCCTACTAGACCACATAGAATACAACTATTAAGTTCACCTCATATGAACCCATATATGGAAAAAGGGTTGTCCTTAAAATTGAATTCAAAATCAAAAAAACATGAACTAAACTAGATTTGGGCATATAGTTAAACATATTAATGCCTTGGATGGGATCTAAATAAAATATATCCTACACGCAAAGGTTATGTTGATCCTTATTTCTAGCTAAAGTTAGCAACGTGCAAATATTTTGTCTAATAACATACATCAACACATAAGGCATGGTTTTGTTAAGTCCAATTGCACAACATCCTAAATAAGGGTGCATAAGGGAAGAAATTCCAAAAGATCTAGGAGCACAAAATGTAGAAGATCGATTACCATAAGCTATGGTGTATCCATGATGGTTTTATGAGAATAAACAATTATAGGTGGCACTCAAATTGGAAGGTCAATCAATAAAAAACATAGAGTGTGAGGATTGGGAAGATAATTGAGTGAAACACAAAGCGAAAATATAAAACAAGAGGAAAGAAGCTAAGATTTAGATGGCAGAGTGGTGTTAATCCATGTAGTTATGTTTGAATATATTTTAAAGTCCATTTGAGTAAATTTGGGAATGATTTGTTGTGTATAGGATGGAAAATTTTATGTCTATAAAATGCCACATCACACCTATATCTAGGGTTTATTATTATTGTTTGGACATTACCATTATTTTGTTGAACAACTATCATAAGATTATTTTGTATTGTAATGAAGATACATGTGTTAATCCAATTTTGAAAAATATATGAAATAATTGAGACACTCTATTTTGATTCACAGATTCCTTTTTATTATGCATATTGTATCATGCCAGTATCTCTTAGTAGAATCTATGATATTTGTGTTTGCAAGTGAATTAAGATAGATCTAAAACTTATACTACTCAATGATATCCTAACTCAAATAAGGTAATTAACTAAAAATATACAAGTAATATGTTTTTATATCGGGATCATGACCAATTATAGATATGCTAAACCTAACTAAGGGATATCGTACTACACAATGCCAAAGGAGAGGTTTCCAAGGCCTCTAGTCAAATGACATTATGCAATATCCTTATCTATGTCTTATAATGTGATGAAAGTAAATAATCTAATCTACTAAATAAACATGCAAGATAATATATTAAATTAACATAAAATATAAATCTCATGCTCACCAAAGCTTATGGAACAAAAGGGGGGATATAATAAACATATAACAAGTAAAGATAATTCTATTCAAGGTAAAATAGAAGTAATCTAAGCAAGGAGATATAGAATTCAATCCATTATTTATGTAATATCTACCTATCAAAATGAAGAGCTAGGAATATTTACCTTATTAGATTGAATTTGTCATGCTTGAATCTCTCCCTTGGCTAATAGTGATTTGCAAGAAGTTGTGGTTTTTAAGGATCATATGGATAGGTCAGCTCTAGGCTACAAGACTTTTCCTATGCATCCAATATCTCCACAAGATGAATGATACTACTCCAAGGCAAAACCTTAAGCAAAGAAATCCTCAAATGATAGTATAAGTAAGTATTTGAGCTGTAATGATGCGTAAATGAATGATCCTCCCTTTAGAAATGAAGTGAAATAGGTATTTATAGCCAAATATTGACCCCAAACCCTCCTTAAAATTTCATCGACAAGGTCAACTAGGTTGATCTTATTTGGTGAGAAATATATTCGTTACGCCTCAAACTAGGTTGATTGGGTGATGGAGTTTCATAATGTGCATTGAATTCCTAACAAGATTGGTTAGGCTAACATAGTCATAAAATGAAGAAAATTGGTGTATGCTTAGGTAGGGGCTATTTAGGAATGTTAATTACTTAGGGGAGTGTATAAGCAAGTTTTAAATTGCTTAAGGAGTTGGATAAAATTAGCTTGAGGTGGTTTTAGGTAATGGTATAGGGACCAATAGTTTTATGAAACACCAAAGTTCTGCCAACCCCTTTCTTAGTGCAACCTTTAAGGCATGCACTTAGAGAGATTGAAACTCGATAGGTTCAAGTAAGAGATAAAGTATTAGTAAATGATAAAGTTAAAATTATTTAGTGTATACATATGCCCCACTCAAATCTCATAATGTGTCATGCGGTTATAACATAGGATGGTGCTTCAATAAAGAACATAACAAGACACAATGTTGAGCTAAATAAATTATAGTGAATAGGTGGAAAGAAATGAAAGTAAAGAAGTAAAAAATACATACCTTCACTTACCTTGTTATTGTAGAATAGAATTTATGTGAGAAGAAGGAAGAGGCATCTAATGTATTAAACATTAGGGGGACTTAAAAAATATGATAAAAATTGATTTTTTTGTAAAAACATGGGTTAAGTATATAAAAATTCTCTACATTTTCAAAATTATATAACTTTTTATGGTTTGGAAAAAGAGCTTGTAGAAACATAGTTATGGGCAAAATATAAAATTTTATGATAAATAATAGGTAGTAAAATAATTTGTAAATGATTATCCTCAATGATGGCATTTTTCTTTGTGAGGTTTCCATCCCATATTATTATGCCTATAGTTTTGTTTTTAGCTGGTGCATTTTTTCTCTTTGGTCTCAATAATAGAGGTGACAGGGATGGAGCAGTCCATTTTAGTGACCCTTGGGGTTTCAATGGTGGGCATAAGCAGTGAAGTTCAAAAAATGGCATTCAGTAGTGGAGACTTTAGAGATCACATTAAGAAGATTTTTTGGGCTCTATCAAAATATTACCTACAGGCTATTTTATATACCCTGGGGGAAGAATGTCTTTTGAAAATTTCTTTGAGCAGAGTAAATTCAAAAGTTGTGGCTCTTTTTTTGTTGAATGCTAGTGTTGGTTTAGGACAAGGACAGGGTTGCCAAGGTTCTTGAATTCTTTGTGGCCTTGATGCATAAGAAAGATTTAGTGGAAAGCTTGGAAAATTTTAACATAGGCCCTTTTCTTGAACTCCCTTTTTCTAGTAACAAGGGTTTTGGGTTCATCTCAATATCTATTTTTAGGGCCCTTGAAACTTGATTTATTGTCATGATGGGCTATGTAAAATAATTACAGGGCAATCTCCAGCATCCCCCTTTGGTTGGTGGTTATTTCATATCTCTCCCACCCTGGGCATAGATTCAGAGCCCTATAATAGAGCTCAAATTTTGGAATGAATATAGACATTGCAAGGAAACGGTGGATGTTGTGTCTTTTTCATGTCAGCTAGTGGATAAATCTCAAAGTGCATCTCTTCCCTAGATAGCTTGAGTTCATAATTGACCAATCACGGTAGTGACGCATGGATGACTAGAAGTCATGGATTGATGTCAGTTGGTAGCTTGAAGGGCAGGTTGCATTGATTTGTGTATAGTGGGGAGCATGTCTTAGTTGTAGGGGTAATTTAGATTCTGAGGTGAAGTTGGAAGATGTTTCATGATGAAGTGTAGGGTCTAGTTTTTTTGTAATGTTGTTCACTTTTTGTATCATGGTTTTTTTGTTGACTATTTTTTAAGGGCCTATTTGTATGATCTTATTTTGTCTCTTTGGTAGAATCACCACTTGGTTGGATTTGTTTCTCCCTAGGACCTCAATTTCACTTTAAAATTCTTGGAGGTCTGGTTTTTTGTAAAAACTATGCATTTTTAATATAGGGCAAGAGACCCATAGAACCCTGATATTTATCTTTAAAAAATGTAAATTTTAAATATAAATAGGATTTTTAACTATTCATTTATAAATTTACTATTTTGAGAAACCAGATCTTTGTGTGGCCTAAAGGAGTGACAAGAGAGATCACGACATAGAGGTAATGAGCACGAGGTGAAGGATGCATAGCAATGGCTGCTAACATGATCTAGGTATGGAATGTACTAAATTTTGAATTTTTGTTGGCTTTAATTGGAAAATGAGGTAGATTTAAAAACAAATGTACTAAGGCAAATCCATGTAGTGAAATTTGACCTAGAAAATTTTAATGTAGAGTAATAATTAAGATGGTCAATGGGTAAGGGGTGAAGAGGATCATTAATGCTTAAGGCATTAATGATAAATGGGTGAAAAATCACCATAATAATTAAATAAGGTCAGCCAGGTTGATGTAGTTATAAATTAATAGGTTAATGAAGTTGGTTGATTGTATAGCAATAAGTTGATCTAGTTTGTCATTAGTTGGTTGACTATTTACAAATAGACCGATCTAGTTTAACAATGTATCATGACCTAACTGCATACATCTTATTTAATGTATTAATGTATGTAGTGGCTGGCATAGTATTAAGGCATGGCTGACTTTATATAAAATGGTTGATGTAGTAGGATTGCATGGCTGACTGCATATCGAGTGGCAAATATAATTATTTAGTTAGTCAATTTTGTATAAAGTGGTTGATTTTATTTGAAGTTAACAATGGCTGGCATAGTTAGATACATGGTTAAATTAGTTGTTGGCCATCATAGTTAGTTATGTGGTTGATGTATTATATAATGTATTAAAAAAATTCCAAATAGGTTGATGAAGTAGTTAATTTTGATTTAAATACATGTATTATTAATTTTTATAATGTACTTTGATGATTATCTAATATCGAGGACTAACACATACTTTTTTATTTTCTATTTTTTAGATATAATGGAGACTCTACCATTTATTAGATGTAGTGTGGTTACCAAACTTGTTAGATAGATTGGTAGTCAATAATCATGCATGCTTGATGATGTTGGGCTTTGGAGGGATCATGTCAATGCATCATATCACCTTGAGTGTTGATTTAGTCTCCATGTTCTTAGGGACATGGGAAAGACTAACCAACACTTTTAGGTGGGTGGTAGATGGGGATATCATTAACATCATTAATACCCTAGAGGATATCCATGCAGTCCTAGGACTTCCTATTGTAGGTACTCTTATGATTTATGATACCCCTTATATAGATCATAAGAGATAAGCCCTAACCCTATGGGCGACTAGTTTAAAGAGGCATTTTTATGGCCTACAAGTACATCTATTTGATGTTTATGTATAAGTGGTTTTGGATATCTAAAAGTTTATTATTTTCCTTATGATAACTCATGTGATTTATCACAAGTCAGATGGGAAGGTGCCACTATACATGTTTCTTTGTGTCGTTCAATTTTAGATAAAGGTGTTATGTATGACCTGGGGTCAGTTACTTGGGTATAATTAATGTATAATTTATATAACATTATTTCATCAGGATAGATGAATATGTGCCTTGTGATGTTACTTGGTAGCTAAAAATATGAGAGGTGTCCTATGTATCATTCAACTAGGTTTCCCCATGCTATAGATGATAGTTTACCTCATGTTTTGAGATAGTGATAGGACCATGTAATATGAGTTGTACCTCATATCATAATGTTGTAAATTTTCATATGAAAATATATTGTTTAGAATCCATGTATGATTATTATATCTATTTGGCCTTCTTAGCCAATTATTTCTCATGGACTGGCCCATGTTCATATGAACCACATTTTGTTGTTTGCTTACATAGTCAACGAGGGTTATTACCTCTAGTAAAACCTATAGTATTGATTGAATATTGGGCATAATATGTGAGGGATATTAGGGGAAATGGATGTGTAGGAGTGTATGTGGATGTTCCTATCATTTAATCATGTCAAACTAGACCTTGGGTGTGATGATGATGATGACAGTAGAGAGAGGCTAGAGTGGTTGAGGAATAGGTATTAGTGGTATAGGAGGTGGATATGGAGATATAAAAAGATGTGGATGTGGATATGATTACACCATATCAACCTTTATAGTTACCACCATGGGAACCATAATGATGTAGACATCAGTAAGTGCAGATGCAGGTAGAAGTGTAGGAGGAGGAGGAGCTACATGCAGAGTTAGTCGAGCATGGGGATCCTATGTCAAATCCTATAGAGAGTTGTTTTATAGAGTGATAGATTCATAGTGGAACATAGTTACTTATGTTTTCCTACCTACTTTTGTAATAGCTCTGAGACATGCTTTAGTGGAGGTACTTAGTAGACATATTGATGAAGATATTGGTGTTGGTAAGGGTTTCTTGTTTTGATATGTAGTTAATGTTTATGGATCAATAGATATATATATATTTTAAATAAATGATTTTGAGATATCATATATCTGTGATATATAATGTTCATTTGGTTTGTGTTTTGTAAAAACTTTAAAGGGGGAGTTTAGATGGTTTGTGGTAGTGGGAGTAACACACCATAATATTTTAGAAGATGTGTTATCGCATCATAATACTATCAATATGATTTATCCTAATGTACCCTCTACCCTAGCTTATGATAGTTAGTTTCAATTAGTCAGTTAGGTATTGCAAGAGATGTACATATAAGGAGATATAACATAGTTACCACTAAGAGTGGTTGATGGAGAGTTGCATGTCTAGAAGAAAATGTTTGAGGAATGGGCCACTCATATAGATACATCTAGAGAGTTGGGACATGTACAAGCTTAGGTGGACACTCTACATGGATAACTAGAGGGCCTACATACATAGACTGAGTCATTACAATATGACATTCAAAGGGGAAAATATTAGACATCAATGTGTAGTGTGGCCTATCTACTAGATGGGTAGGATGGACCATAGCCATAGTGTTGTTGTTGTACTATGCTTAGAAAATGTTGTATTGTATGAAACATTGGATCCATATATATATATATATATATATATATATATATATATATTTCTTGTTATGACTCATGGATGTTATGGATGTATATATTTTATTTATTTTTAGAGTCATCCAAGTCCTCTAACTAGCCATAAATGCATAAAACCCTAGGAGTAGATGAGAGCTAAAATAAATAAAATATATACATCCATAACATCCATGAGTCATAACAAGAAATATATATATATATATATATTTCTTGTTATGACTCATGGATGTTATGGATGTATATATTTTATTTATTTTTAGAGTCATCCAAGTCCTCTAACTAGCCATAAATGCATAAAACCCTAGGAGTAGATGAGAGCTAAAATAACAAAGCAAAAATCACGAATGTATTGAATGATCTTCCAAGTTAATGACCAACACTCCATAAATATCTCAAATGCACAAATAGGGAGTGAAATATGTAACTCCCCCATTAAAGTAGGTCCAATGTGATAATAATAGAGGTTAACTCCCATACCCAAAATAGGTAGTCAAAAGCAACTCCATCTAGCTAATAATGAGTCAAACATGTAACTCATCTAACAATGTACACCTAAGCAAGCATATCCCATAAATGTAGGGAAACTCCAAGTGAGGTGGAGTAACCCATGTGAAATGTGTAGGATATAATCCATAAGAAGAAAAATCATAAAATAAACAACCTACTCTAACACTCACCCATAAGTGCAACTTAGGTGGGTAAAAAGAAATGGGTCCTGATAACTAAGCATGATGAGGTACCTATTGACCAAATTTTAACCCCAAGTCAAAATAGGTCAACCCTTCTAAATTTAAACTTTTATAGGGTTTTTATATGGTCTTGACATGGTTTGTTGGTATTAAAGCATCCCATATGGTCATATTAGTCCTTGTTTATCATTTTCCAAGTTTTGGTTTTATGTTTACTTATCTAGTCTTATGGTCAATTACATGGTCAAACATAGTCAAACCTGGTCAAAGGTATAATATAATCTAGGTTCATTCCAAAAGGTTATGTAGATGTCATTTTTATCATATTATCATGATCTAACCTTTGTTTGGCTCCTATATGCCAAAAATCACATTTTACCACCTTTTTGCCCCCATTTAGAAGGGTTAGACATACCACTCTCAAAATAAATCATTTAAAGAAGGTTTCAAACATCCATGGTGTCATAGAGAGGTCAAAAAATGTTTAAGGTCAATTAGGTACTAACAAACTTACAAGTTCAACCTCCCAAATTGGAAAAATGACACTTTTCAAGCACTTTTGGGTATTTGTACGGCCTTGGATAATCAGTTGTCAATTGGAAATGGTTTTGAAGTATATATTGGTATCCATCACATCATTTCCTATATTTAGACCAAGTTTTAAGTCAAACTGATACATTAGACACCTTTTCTCCTCCATCACTACCTTTGCAAGCTCAAAAAGGCAAAATTGAAGTAGATGGTATGACCAGGTGTTGGTGGTCCTAGGTTGCTCCCTAGATAAACAAGGGGAATATTTAGGTCCTCTTGTTCAAACCTAGTCTAACATGTGACTGACCCTAGATTATGGGTTACCTAAACTTAGGTCAGACCTCTAAGATTTTTAATGAGGCTAGTTCCTTAGATTATTCGTTATGGTGCCCACTTAGGATCTAAAAGTGTTGGGATGAAAATATTGAGGTAACTACATGAATTAAACCTACACTAACATGTGGTGATGCACCATGAATTCAACTATCCACTCATAAGCTTGAGCTTTCACATACTAATGGACTAAACCCTACCAAATAGTCATCTTCATGAGTCCTATTCATGAGTATTTCATATGGAGATTGTGATAGATGAATAGAACACCAAGGCTATGAAAAGTAGGTATGTTAGAGGACACTCACTATCCATGACATACTTCAATACTCCATTATTTATTCTTCTACACTCCACATGACCTACACAAGACACTTTCTTGACACCTAGGCTGATAGGGACCTGTAATGGAAAGAAAACTATCACATTTGCATGTCAATAAGCATGAATACACTAGAATGTCACTGTGAAAGAGTTGAAAGCCCTATTATTCAATCCAAAGAGATGCAAAAATATAATTTTTGGTAGAGTATACTCATACCATCCTTAGGGGATACTTGTATAAGGCTTAGAATCTTGAATATATAGCAGAATGGGATGAGAGAGATGGGGAACATGCATGAGAAAGTGGACAAGGGGTCATAATGACCAAGATCATGTAGCTTTCTTAGGCTCCACATTGCATTAATGCCATTATGACTATTTTGGCATGGAAGAGTGGAGAAAAGGTCATGGATGCCAAAATTTACATGCAAACAATCATGGATGGCCACCTAAATCTCCTTAATCTCTTATACATTAATTCCCTTCACTATAAGGATAAAATCCTCATATTTATGCACCTGACAAAGTCATGACTATATCTACCTTGAGCAGTTATAGGTACCTACTTGTCAAAACTTATCACTATGTCGATAGATGAGACATGTTTGCCACCCTATTGTGATATTAGAGTGTAGATATTTACTACAAATGAAAACTAACCTAATTTATTGGTTTTCATATATTCATTGCATTGATGATGATCATATCCTACATCAGAGATTTAATGAAAACCTTAGCCCTTCAGAACATTGTTCTAGTTTGACCTCGACCATATTTGATTTCCATTTAAGCCCCTATCTTTCAAATTTTAATGCCAATCATTGATCATGATATGGGTCTTCCAAATTCATACCATTTGGAATCTCTACATTAGTCCTTGATTTGGCCTTTGAAAATGTGATACTTTTTAGTCTCATGTGCTTCTTATGGACCCTTCTATCAGTCCTTGCACTTCACGTGCTTACACCATGTGGAAACCTCACATACCATTGATTTAATTTCTCATGATTAAACATGCATCATTAGATCCTTAGTCATAAAAACCTTTGATCTTCTTAGAGTGTACCATGATCATGACACTTTTCAACCGTGCATTTATATTTAGGATCCACTGACTAGTTGACACAGCTCACACCGTTGATCTTCAATGCATGATCAAATGCATGTTATTAGATCTATTTGGGCCCACTGACACTATCATTCACTATGTTTCATATATATTCTACCTAAGCTCCCAATATATTGACATTTATCAGCTTCACATTAAACCTTGGAACATTTAAATTTAAATGGTTATTTATCATAGCCTAAACTTGACATTCGTGCACATGTCATCGACTGCTTGTTCAACTTTGATGTTTTATATCTTGAGATAGAAAGCTCATCAAGATAGAAAATTTGTAGGGGATATTTAAAGCATGAATAAATTCATGTCCATGTGGTCTTTTGGCTTGAAAGGATTTAAAATAAAACTTATGAAGTGTGAAACTAGACTAACCTGTCCATTTTTATAGACATTTAAATGATGGTCTAGTTTCTCTAGCTTGAGTCAGTCATTTTTTAATTAAAACAAGGACACTATGAGGCTTATAAAATAAATCCAAAGTAATGTTCATCAAATATTTTAATGATATGGGTTGGAATTTGGTTGATGAGGCCAAAAATGTTAACATTTATGGTGACTCTGATGGTTTGACCAGCCTACTAGTCATGGAACCTAGATACTTTCATGATAATATGACTTAACAAAGAAGCACAAGATAATGAATATCTATATTTAATTTCACTCTTGACACCTTAGCTACTTGTATAATAAATAATACACAAAAAGATAAGTAAAGGAAACAAACCTAGCACTAAACAACACACCTGACAACTAAGGATAAACAAAGGAAAAAACCAAACAATATAACACAACTTACAAACTTATGTACAACACTTATTTGGACAAAGAAATTAACTAAAAAACTGACCTAAACTTTTATTTCATTCCCCTAAGATCAAATGGACATGTGTTCTAATTACTATGGCACCCTAATATGGATTTTTGACATGATGATTTATGTGCAATTA
This sequence comes from Torreya grandis, assembly GCA_037957365.1. NCBI lineage: Eukaryota > Viridiplantae > Streptophyta > Pinopsida > Cupressales > Taxaceae > Torreya > Torreya grandis. Next base: position 976,392 of record JARHVA010002161.1, read on the forward strand.
GACTTTGGCCAATGTGTGACAACCTCCATCTATAGCTAGCACTCTCTTGGTCACTTGGGAAAGTGGATGGACCATTTGGCTTCATTTTTAAGTTCATAAATGGAGTATAAGGGTTAATAACCCAATCATATTCCTCAGCTACAACTGGTTCTGGTTATTGGACTCCAATTAATCTACCATCAAAGCATCCTCGATAAGTTCTTTCTCTTCAAGATTTGACTGATATAGAGGTAAGTTATTTAATTTTAGGAAAAAGTTTTCTAAGTCCTCCCAAAAGGACATCTCATCTTGGTCAATGAACAAATGACAAGGTTTGTTTGAACTTATACCATCTATTTGTAAGTCATCAAGTTGATTACTCACCTCTTCCACTTTGGTAGGGTCATCATAAGGTTATTGATCAGCTAAAGTTTGATCATCCTCATCCCCAATGGAAAGTGACAAATCATCACTCCAACCAAGTATAATCTCTCATTTAATTGGAACCTCTTGTGTTGCATTACTTTCCTCATTTGAAACATTAGCTTGCTATTCAACTTCATCACTCAAATCTACCTTATGAAGTTGTTTTATTTCATTCAAACTTTGATTATGCTTACCTTCTGATCTAATGGAGTGCACAGGGGTCCTAATTTGAATCTCTTCTTTATAGACAATATAAGTGTCCTCTTCAAGGTACCCTTGACACTCAAATACAATTGTATCACTATCTATCTCTTGAATGACTACCCCCTCCTTTACCAACTTTGATAGATTTTCCACCATGCTCAAATGATCCAATTCTAATTTTGGTGTACTTGACTTCTTTTCAAGAGGGGAGAGGGTGGGTAGATAGTAGATATCATTAGGTTGTGTGATTAATGCAAGGGTATCCTTCCAACTAGGGATATTGAATGGTTTCTTAGGAAGCTTTTGGGATTGAAGAGGGATATGAAGCGGGGTAGGAGGCACTTGAGTAATAGTAGATGCAGGACTAATAATAGATTTCACAACTAATTTTTCTTCCTTATCCTCATTTTTAAGGGTGGGCATGATTAAATTAGGATCCATGACCCATGAAGGCTTCCATGTGGGTATTATTTTAGGTTCTTTGGCAAGTGATGAGCCCCATAAATGTCATGTTATCATGTCCATCTATTGTGCTCATCCTACTTGTTTGCCATGCTTTTGAAACACTTTTCCATATAGCTTCCTACTTTCATAAACCATTTAGCATTATGTTTTCAAAATATTTTAAATAGTTAAAATTATGTATTTAAATTAAATATATGATGGTTGTCTATTACTTTAAGATGCTTTTTATATTTATATGTTTTGAAGAAATAGGTATATAGCATGGAGCATCCTACAGAAAAATGAATCTCATTACATGGACCATCCTACAGCCACTACGTGACCAAAGCCATAGTTGAACAAATTTTGATTCTCTTCTAACTGACTCATAAGAATGACTCTAACTACCATGGAGCTCAATAAGGAATCTTTTGAAGAATGAAACAACCCTGTTTATCTTGTAGCAAAGTCACAAGATTCACATGAAGAATGTCTTCAGTGAAAAGAACAAATTTTGGTTATTCCAATTCAAATGTATCTTAGAATAGAATGTATATATTGTTTTGAATAAAACAATCTCCTCTTTGGTATTTAAATACATATAAACAGAGTTGACAAGAGATATAAAAAATAATATTTACTGAATAGAGATTGTCAGAAGTACATTATGTTAAGAAATTATAATTGTAACTTCATGTAGCAATTCATTACTACATTTTTATTAAAATGAGTGATCAATTATGATTTCAATATAGTACCATAAAAGGAAGGGTTGAATCTAAATTTTTAAGGAGGAAGGGCCCTCTTAGGAAAGTTACAGCAATAATCCAACCTATCTAGTTAGTTAACCATGTCATTTAATTTCCTTAAGCATTGTGTGTTTCATTTCTAATTTGTGTAAGTTACATTCTTGTTTAAGATTTGTTTTAGGAATATTTCCATGTATAATCATTTATTTTACTATATTTTTTTTATTTTTCAGTACAAGCTTTTCATTTACTATACTTTAGCATTTTAGATACAATTAGCAAAATATCAAATTAAAGATTGAGTATGCACATACAGTGACATCATCCTATCAAGTCTACATACTTAGGTTCACATTTAATGAGGTATAAGGTAAAAATCCATGGTTACTCTCCTTATTCATTTTTATTAAGAGAATTATATCCAATTATGAATCAATTGCTGGTCATTTTTGGCACCATTATTGGGGAAGAGTGTCACACATTGTAATCTTCAATCTTGATAGTAATTATTTCTGGATGTTTATTATTATTTTTTTTTTTTTGAAGTTTTATATTTTTCTAGATTAAATATTTCCTACTTTCATAGTCTAAAATTTCCCTTTTTACAATTAGGATAGTGAAAAATTTTAAAAATCCCCATATTACTAACCCTGTGCAAGTAGGGTAGGCAAAAATTAAAAAAAAAAGTGGTTGACGTATGCAAATCAAAGGGGACTGTATAGGAATATTTTTTCCCAAATCATCAAATGTTGCTACTAAATTGATTCATCCTACAGCAACTAAGGAACACAAATGAATTTTTGAAGATCACTCATAGTTATCAATAGAAGAGGTTGAGAAAGAAGAATTTTTGGCTAGATTGGTAGCACAAGCTAGAAATATTGAAAAGGTTCATACCCCTATAAGAGACCCACATGAACCACCTCTAATAATTCCCACCTTATCACCTCATACTCAGGCATCTAAAGTTTTCTTCCCTCTGTCACCCAAATTTCTTGCTAAGGAGCCATTTAAAGCTATTCTTGTCCCTAAGGGAAATACCAGGCCAATAGAATCTTCAAATTTAGAGAGACTCTTTGTCAAAACACTTAAAAAATATTCTAAAACCTCCAAACCATCCCCATTGTATAATAATTCGTACATTCCTAAGGAAAAAGATAAAGTATCCATCTTCTACACCCTAATAAATCAAAAAATTGATAGGAATTTTGAGCGTTGGGTAGCAACAACCTCCCATCTACCAACATAAATAGTATTCATTGGGGATTACCAAAAAGAAAACACTACCAATGAGTCTACTAATTTAAAATTTCCTATCCTTACTCCTAATGTAAATTCACCCATGAAAAATGTCTCTCACTCTGCCCTCCCTACCTTTAGAGGAAAAGCATCTGAGGATCTAGATACATTACTTTTTTAGTTCGATATCTTATGCCTTAACTATGATTATAATCAATATGCTTAGAAACTCAAACTGTTCCCATCAACACTCAAAGATTTAACACTTAAATGGCTCAAAAGACTTGGAAAGGTTGCCATTTATACTTGGGAAGAAATGAAGGAGAAGTTTTTGATGAAATATCAAGATTGTTGTAGGGTCAGAAACTACATGAGAGATGACATTTTATAAATGGCCCAAGCTGATGACAAGTCACTGGAGGAGTATATAGAAATATTTTTGTTCAGTTTAAAAAAATCCAAACAGACCATAATGGACAAGGAATTGGTTAAGCTAATATTCCTGAAAGTAATTAGAAATGATTGTTTGGAGGCACTAGATCTAATGTCTGGTTGTGATGTTTCTACACTACCATTTGATGAACTAATAATTATATGTATGAACTACTCTAGATCAACCATGAATAAAAGTAGGGACAAAACCCTTCCTACAACATCTATTGTAGGATTGTCTAAAGGTGAAGTAAATGAACTACTCTAGGACATGAAGTAGGACATTATCAGTCACCTAGCTACTCAGCTTGATACATTACATACATGAAGAAAAAAAGAAGAAATTAAGAAAGCCTTGGCCACCTATTGTCTTGAATGTAGAAAGAAGAATGTGGATTGCACATGCCATTTCATGAAGGCTCGAGTAGCTAGTATCATCGATGAAAATATTGAGAGGTAGAGTTGCATGCCATAGGAGAAGATGAGAACCAAGTGTTTTTCATAAATCAATGGAAATAGTGGGTATAAAGGCCAGGTATGCCATCAAACTCTATGTTTGCAAATTCTCAATTCTCAAATAATTCCTCAATATGGTTCTTAGATGAATATTCCCAATCCAAATTGGTCTCAAACAAATTGGTAGCTACCCTAGAATTAGTTATGGATGCAACAAAATGGACAACAACATCAACAAGGACAATTCCAAAACTAGTAATGGTTTTATCCCTCTAATCCATGGCAATAGCAATGGAGAGGAAATCAACCCTTTCCCTAGAAAATGAAATAACCACAACAATAGGCCATCATGTTAAATACTTAGTAGCCTATTTAAACCAATCAATTACCCACCCTACCCATTCCCAATCTTGTCAATAAGTCGATTCAACTAACATAATCCATTGAAATAATGTAATATCTAACATACACCTTAGATATTAATCAAGTTCAAATTTTCTCAAGTCGTGTTCTTCCACAACCCACCTCACCCATAATGATATAACATTTTGAACCAACTCTACTCCATACTAATCCACAGCCACTCATAACCAATCCTGAGCTAAGTCCATCAAAAATCAAAAAAAAATGGCAATCCTCCTTTTCTGAAGAGATTAAGCATATCACATTTCTAAATAAGAGCTTGAATTCGATATCCTAGGACAACTCAAGAATGTATGCATAAAAATCCCACTCTTTCAAATAATAAAGGATGTTCCTATATATAATAAAGTTGTTTGAGAGCTATGCTTGAAAAAACTAAGAATACAGAAGAAGGATCCTAAAATAGTCTAGGTCATTAGCCAATTAGCAGATATTATGTTGGGAAACATAGTTCCCCCAAAATATTCTGATCCAAGAAGTCCTATAGTTAATGTTAGCATCCACAGCCAACCCATTTCCAATAATTTAATTAACTTGGGTGCATCCATTAACTTGATGTCCATGGAGACCATGCAGCAACTAAAGCTTACCACTCTCCATCCAATACCTACCATCCTCCAGATGGCTAACAAATCAACTGTTAAGCCTAAAAATTTATTGAGGACCTTGTTAACACTATGGATTCTTGGCATTATCCAACAGACTTTATTGTCTTATAGTCAAAGAGAAATTTAGGGGGTTATCCTCTCATCTTTAATCACCTATGGTTGGCCATCATTGATGCCTTTATTGGCTATAGGTCAGGAAAAATGTAAATTTCCAATGAAAATGACACCAAAAAATTGGTGTCGCTTCCTTGAATGATGGACCAATTCCCTGGATTAATGACCTTGAAGAAGTTGTCTCTTTATATAATCTCTATGTAATTGATTAGATTCTAGCTTTGCAAGCCCAATAAGAAGACACTATCATTATTGGTATCCTACAAAACACCTATCAATAGGATCTTATAGCAACCAACCTATTAGAATGTATACCATGCCCTCTTAAGAATACCTTTCCTAAAAATGATTTTGTTGAAACTGCAAAAGACCTTTTGGCCTTCCATCAATTAATTCCCCATCAATGTAGTTATTCTCCTTTAATCACCAATGTAGAGACCATGATTTCTTTAAAAAAGCAAGTAGACATTCTACCAAACAAACCTCTCAACATCAATACTTACTTAAAATCCTAATAAGAAAGTTAGTTACTTACAATGCTGAGAAAGTGCATAATAACATTTTTTTGGAATTATCATGACATGAGAGGAATACCCCCAGATTTATGCATGCATTACATTTACATTAAATAAGAATGCAAACCTATTTACCAACCCCAAAGATAAATGAATCCTATAGTCAAAGACATTGTCAAAAATAAGTTATAAAAACTCTTGAATGCAAGATTTGTTTATCCTCTCTCAGATAGCCAATGGGTCTCTCCCCTTGTCATTGTCCCAAAAAAAGGAGGCAAACAACGTATTTATGTTGACTATAGAGAGTTGAATGCTGCTACTAAGAAGGATCACTTTCCCCTTCCATTTATTGATCAAGTATTGGATACATTAGTAGGGAAAAAGTACTTTTCTTTTCTAGATAGCTAGAGTGGTTATAGTCAAATATGAATTGCACCACAAGACCAAGACAAAACCACTTTTACTTGCCCTTGGGGAAACTTTGCCTATGTCATCTTGCCATTTGGTCTTTGCAATGCCCCAACTATCTTTCAAAGGGATGTGTTGATCGTATTTTCTAATCTCTCCCATGATTATGTTGAAATCTACATGGATGATTTCATTGTCTATGGGCAAACATTCGATGAAATGCTAACCAACCTAGAGAAAGTTTTTCAATGCTACTAAGACCATCAATTATCTCTAAGCAATGAGAAGTGTTACATGCTTATGATTGAATGGATTTTGTTAGGACATCACATATCCCCTAATAGAATTAAAGTTGATCTAGCAAAGATAAGTATCATCAATGATCTAACCACACCAAAAAATAAAAAGATGTCAAAAGTTTTCTAGGACATGCTAGTTATTATAGATGATTCATCAAAGATTTTAGTAAAATTATCACCCCATTATTTGGATTACTTACTAAAGATGTTGAATTTTCATGGACTAATGATTATCAAAATGCCTTTCAACAACTCAAATACCTACTCATAACAAATCCTATTCTGAGAGAACCTGATTGAAAGAAGCCTTTGCACATTCATACAGATGCATCTGACACCACTCTAGGAGCTATCCTTGGCCAAAAAGATGAATCTCTGAGTTATGCAATTTATTTTATCTACAAGAATATTCAAAGGGGTGAACTAAAATAAACTATAATAGAGAGTGAATTTCTCACCATCATCTTTGCCATCAACAAATTTCAACACTAAATTATAGGTTACCAAGTATTTATCCACACTGATCATGTAACAATATGATATTTAATGAACAAACCTATTGTAACAAGTAGGATAATTCATTGGTTACTTTTGTTGCAAGAATTTGATATTACCATTATGGATAGACTTGATAAAGATAATGAAGTAGCATATTTTCTATCTTGATTACAAAATGATGAACATAGTCCTATTGTTGATGATTCTTTTTCTAATGAACATGTATTTATTATAACAATTCAATCTCTTTGGTTCATAAATATTGCTAGCTATCTTGCCGCAAGATCACTACCACAACATTTATCACCTAGAGATAAACAACACCTAATCCAAAAGAGAAAACATTATTCTTGGATTGTAGTATATCTCTTTATCATTGGACCAGATTCAGTTATGAGAAGATGTATCTGAAAAGATGAAGCTTATGACATTCTCAAAGCCTACCATGATGAGCCATGTGGGGGTCATTTTGTTGTCAAATAAACTGTCATGAAAGTACTCATTGCTGGATATTATTGTCCTTCTTTGTATAAGGATGCCATGATGTACACCTATAGATATGATCAATGCTAGCATATGGGAAATCCCACTTACTCTGATGAAATGCCATTACAGCCACAACTGGTTTTAGAACCCTTTGACAAATGAGGACTGAATTTTATAGGTCCCATTGATCCTAAATACAACAATAAGGAATACATATTAGTGTGCATTGATTATGTCACCAAATGGGTAGAGGTCAAAGCCTTAACCCATGCTCAAGATGAGAAGGTATTTGAGTTCCTCTTTGAAGAAATCATCACCCATTACGGAGTTTTAAGAGAAATAGTCATAGACTAAGGCCCACAATTCGTATCAAACCTCATAGTTGCCTTGGTAAAAGATTACAAAATCAAATATAAGAAATCTACCCCCTACCATCCTTAGTCAAATGGTCAAGTGGAAGTTATAAACCATGAATTAGAAAATATCCTCACTAAAACTATCAGCTTGCATAGAAAAGATTGATCAACTCATCTTCTAAAAGTAGTTTGGGCTTATAGAATCACCTGGAAAACCACAATTGGTTTCACTCCATATAAATTAGTTTATGGTAAAAAGTTTTTTTTGCCCATTGAGTTTGAACATAAGACATAAAGGACAACACTTGATTTGGGCTTATATTTTTCTAAAGCTCAACAAGATAGGATTATGCAGATGAATGCACTTGATGAATTAAGAAAGGAAGCACTTCATCATACTAAAATAGTGCAAAGACAACATGTAAGATGGCATGATAGGAGCATTAAGACTAAGAATTTCCAATAAAGAGACTAGGCACTCCTTTTTTACTCTAAATAAAAGGATCACAAAGGAAAGTTGTAGTCTAGATGGCTTCGGCCTTATGAGATTGAATGAGTTTTTGACAATGGAGAAACAAAGCTCACAACCATTGACTCTATTTGATTTCAATTGCTTGTTAATGGCCACAAGCTCAAGCTGTACAAGAAACCATTTTCCAAGGAAACTCTCACTCATTAACTTCTTGAAGAATAACATCCCTCTCTTTTTCATGAATCAAATCAACATGCTCCTACAGCCGAAGGGTATTTCTATCAACCCTTATCCTATACTTTCCAAAAGTAATAAAGCTTCTTGTAGCCAAGAATAAGTCATTCCAAATGGCTTGGCTTAGGATGAATAAAATCCTACCCTCTAGATTCTTGTGATTTTAGTTGAGTTTGAATCAAAGAAAATCAAAAAAATCAGCAATGAAAACCATTGGGCATTGTTGATGGGTGATTGTCTTAGAAAACCAAGTCACTGGCTTATTAACATTCATTTTTAAAAAAATGCACTACTACAATAAAAAAATATATTTTCCCTTGATTTTTCTTGTAGATTCATTCCCTTGGATCAGCAATATATTTTCCTTCTTTCTACAGGATGGAATACTTGTCGCTACAAGAGAAAAACTTGTTGCTATAGGATAAAAATTGTGATTGCAGGATAAAACTTGTTGCTATAGGACACATATTTTGATACAAGATGTCTTCTTACATTCCATCCTACATCAAGTGTTTTCTTCCACTCAAACACTATCATATTCCATGATCACCACTTCACATCATCATTTGCAGATTTATGAAAGGTATTTCTATAGGTAATACGGTAGTTATTCTATATTTATTTCCTATCATACATTTTAATTATTTTTAAAGATGATGAGACTTAATGTTATTAATGTGTCATTGTATCCTCTCCTTATCATGCCCATTTACCATCTCATTTCCATTGTTGATGTGAACATTAACACACCTACTACTATCACCCTTTACTCTTTCCATGAGTGTTTTGTGCACGTTGGCCTTCACCCCTTGAGGACAAGTGACATATTAAGTTAGGGAATATTTCTTATAAATTCAAAAGGATTATTTCACCTATCAATGTATAAATCACAAATCATTCTGACATTTCCCAAAACTCTTGCTACAAATAACCATGCAATATGGGAGGTGATTTGTTGAAACATTAACCACTAGATGTTACTCCCTTGACCAACAACCCATAAACCTTAGCCTTTTTTTGATATATAGGATGGGTACAGTATTTCAAGAAAATATAGTCCATGGATGAAGGAATTATAGAGGAATTTTTTGGCACATTGCATAATAGTTTGGCCACGATAAAAGGGATGGAAGTAAAGCTGATGGAAATAGCCATCAGTAGAGTAACGAGACTACCTAGAATAGGGGAGGAATGGTAGGATAAATATGATGTTGAGGTTAAAAGATGAAGGTTTAGCAAAGCAAATGAACAACTAAAAACATCAAAGTAGGGTGCCACAAGGTTCTCTCTATTAGGGAGATGGGATAAGGTTGTTGAGTTTATCTCTAGACATTTTATCTATGAAGGAAGGTATTTGATTTTGCATGGTATACACTTCAAACTATTGAATCATTTGTGGCATAGAGTGGAGATAAATATTCCTAAATTTTTGCTTCATAGATCACCAAAATATCAAAGGCTTTTAAAAAAGGTAATTCTAAAGCTATCTCCCGCCATTGTCTCATTCAATTACTTGTTAAAGACTATTTATAAAGAACTAGACCCAACATCAATTGGGAGGAATTTATCCAACTACCAAGAAAAGAAGAAAGTGAAAGAGAAGGAAATGAACTAGAGGCAGGATTAGAGGTTGAAAAACAAAAATCAAAAGAAACCCTCCCTACATAATCATAAGAACTTGTAGCAGAAAACCTTCTTGTAGCCACACAAGAACCTACAGAAGAAGGTATTCCTATGACAACACAAGAACCTGTAGCAATCTCTGAGAGAAATAAAAAGAGAAAACTCACTATTTGGCTTGATTTAGATGAGTCTGAGGAGGAATTCCCATATTATTCCAAGAAAACCAAAGTAACACCCACTTTTCATAGATATCATAGATTAAAGAGAAAAATAAGAAATAAGCCTTCTTCCATTATTCAAATAAATAAAGAATCTAGGGAAGAAAGGACTACTAGTAGAAATGAATCTATTGAGACTAAAATAAATAAAGAAGAATGTTCTCCAGTATTCCATCAAGAAGAAGCAGAATAATTTGAGCATAGTTTTTTCTGAGGATATAATTGAGAAGAGTCTTGAAGAAATACATGAGAGAGAATAACAAGTGGAACATAATTTTGAAGAGTTGCATGAGAAACCTGTGTAGGAAGAAGCTGAATAATTGAAGCAACTTATTGTAGAGCAAGTGGAATTTTCCACTCTTAAGGAAGCTTTACAATAAACTGAGAAAATAAGGAAGTAACTATAAGATCAATCTAGTGGAGGTTTAGATGCACTTGTTATAGTAGGTTGTCAATTGTATCCCTCAGCAGAAGATGACCCTACAGCTAGCATTCCACAACCTTTTATAGAGGTCAATCAGCAAAAGGAACCTAAAGCTACCCCTGAGGTCAGGTATCACTCATGTTTTGAAATATCTTTTAAACTATTAAATTGGATGGATAATAAATTAGAATTTCTAAAGGAAATAAGGAAATAAAATAGGAAATTGAAAGAGAAAAATAAGTTGAAGGAAGATAGCATCACCAAACTAAAACATAAAGTTGAGGACATGGCTAGTATATCATAAGAACTCCTTGATTGTAGGCCTCCTATAAAAGTTTAATCAGTTTATCTTGAAGAACAATGGCACAAGTTTAGGTTTATGAGAATTTATTGTGATATGCCCCATGAAGTTATTGATCCCCTTTCTTTCTTTTCCATTTATAAAGTAAGCTCACAGGAAGAACAAGCATAATTATGTGAATTATACTTGCATAATTATGTTGTTCCATATGATAGAGAGTGGAATCCCAATCTATATGTTAGATATATCCAATTACAAGAATTTTCATCATATTTTTTAAATGAACATAAAATATGAAGAGAAATAGTAGAATACATGACAAAAGAAGATGAAAGCCAGTTACTTATCAGGGGCAAATCAATGGCACCTGATGTTGTATTAGCTAATTGGGACAATATCATGTTAAAGAAAGAAGTCAGAACTTGGTTTGGATAGAAATGTGATGAGGTTCAAGATTTTTATTTGGGATTAAGAACTTCTACTAGTCCTTCAACCAAAGAGTCTTGTATTGAATGTTGGAATGAGCTCATTACTACATAGAATAAGAGGGAGCCTTATTCCCCTTTTAATTTAAATGCAACATTTACCAAGACCACAAAATACATTCTTCTTACAGGTGACATGGGATCATAATTACTAAACCTATAGTTCTAGCCACCCCTATTTTGGTATCTTGTTCTAGACTGGCAGGACAAAATCCCAATAGATGAAGCTCATAAAACCAAAAGATAGAAAATATTTGAGCAGAGGCAAGGTTTTTACGCTCACCTTGGTAAGGGCACTGTAGAACCCATGGATTTTAGATTTCTTTATGCACAAGGCATGAACAACTATGATGCTCAAGTTCAAGAAAGAGCTTAAGTTAACATATGTGATGAGCCCCATAAATGTCATGTTATTTTGTCCATTTATTATGCTCATCTTGCTTGTTTACAATGCTTTTGAAACACTTTTCCATATAGTTTCCTACTTTCATAAACCATATAGCATTATGTTTTCAAATTCTTTTAAATAGTTTAAATTGTATTGAAATTAAATATATGATGGTTGTCTATTACGTTAGGATGCTTTTTCTATGTATATGCTTTGAAGAAATATGTATATAGCACAGAGCATCCTATAGAAAAATGAATCTCATTACACGGACTATCCTATAGCCACTACATGACCAAAGCTATGGATGAACAAATTTTGATTCTCTTCTAATTGACTCATAGGAATGACTCTAACCACCATGGAGCTGAATAAGGAAGTGATTGAAGAACAAAATATCCTTGTTTGTCTTGTAGCAAAGTCACAAGATTCACATGAAGAATGTCTTCAATGAAAAGAACCAATTTTGGTTATTCCAATTCAAGTGTATCTTAAAATAGAATGTATATATTGTTTTGCATAAAAAAATATCTTGTACGATATATAAATACATAGTAGCAGAGGTGAGAAGAGATTAAAAAAAATTATTTACTGAACAAAGATTGTTATAAGTACATTATGTTAAGTAATTGTAATTGTAACCTCATGTAGTAATTTGTTGTTACACTTTTGATTAATATGAGTGATCAATTCTGAGTTCAATATAGTATTGTAAAATGAAGGGTTGAAGCTAAATTTTGAAGGAGGAAGGGCTCCCTTTAGAAGTCTATAATAACAATCCAACCTATCTAGTTAGTTAAGCATGTCATTTAATTTCCTTAAGCATTATGTGTTTCATTTCTAATTTGTGTAAGTTACATTCTTTTTTAAGACTTATTTTAGGAAGCTTTCCATGCATAAGCATTTATTTTACATATTTTATTTATGTTTTACTAAAATAATTTCATTTACTATACTGCAACATCTTAGATACAATTAGCAGAATGTCAAATTAGAGATTGAGTGTGCACATACAGTGATGTCATCCTATCAAGTCTACATCTCTAGGTTGACATTTAAATGAGATAAAAGGTAAAGATACAAGGTTATTCTCTTTGGTTATTTTGATCAAGATAAGTATATCTGATTGTGAATTAGTTGCTGGTCAATAGGCATGGGATCTTGAACAAAATTGGATTGCTTTGGAGAAGGAGAGTGAAGGCAATCTACCTTTAGGGTGATTGGAGGAGGTGTTAGAATGTGGAAGCTAAAAAATGACTCATACTTGATTCTCACTTCCACACCATATTCAAGTTTTCACATTATATGATATAAGTCTTTGAGCAAGTACCCTCAAACCTTAGTCATAAATTAATTGCCCAAAAACAAGGCAAAATGAGGTAACATATCTGCTACAATAAGATGTTGCACAACTAAAGGTTTGGGTTAGGTATGAAAGTGAGTTAAAGGTTTCACCAAATACATTCATGGGGGGATCCATTCCATTGAAATTCAAAGTCAAAAATAGGTTCATGCCTCATATTCAATGTGTCTGCCACTGATTTAGGAACAATTGAAAGATTTGACTTGTCATTAAGTAAACAATTATGGACCAAGAAATCTCATGTGACTAGAGAGGCAAGAAAAAGAGATGGGATGACTAATTTAACTGATTGTGGTTTGTTTTCAAGAGTATTTTTATGAGGAAAAAGAGCTTGGCATTCAACCCTTTTTTGTTGTCTAAGAATATCATGTAACTTGTCCCTTTCTTTCCTTAATCTCTCAATCTCTAAGTGTAGATAATCAATGTTTGGTGTAGGTGAATCGCAAGGGGTATGAGGTTCATAATAGGGCTGATTATGAGGATGAAGAGGTTTACATAGAGGTGTAAGAAGCTCAAATTATGGTGGATGGTCTTGGTAGTATGGAGGATGTGGATTATATGGATGGTAAGGATTAGTGTGTGGGTCGTATGGGCTATGGTAAGGTGGATATGGGGTGGAGGGTAAAATCCTACCTCATGGTCTATCATGACTCCTTATGTAATATGTGTATCAAATCAAAACCATGACCAAAAACCTTCTTACCTTTTAAAACATGAAACCACTGGTATCTATAAACTTGAGATTGATTACAAACCTTTCAAAGATTATTGACTTTTCCCAAGATGATTGTAGATGATGATGTTGATGTATTCAACTACCAAATATCCTTTAATATCTTTAGATCATGCTCTAAGTAAATTGAAAGCCATCCCACTAGGCATGCTAGAATTGTTGGTGGTCTTAGGTTACACCCTAGCTAAGCAAGGGGATTGTTCAGGTCTTCCTGCTCAAAACTAGTCTAACATGCGACTGACCCTAGGCTATGGGTTACCTAAACTTGGGTCAGAACTCTAAGATTTTTAATAAGGATATATCCTTAGATTATTCATTATGGTGTTCACCTAAGATATAAAAGGGTTGGGATGAAAAAATTGAATGAATTGCATGAATTAAACCCACACTAACATGTGGTGATGCACCATGAATTCAGCTATCTACTCATAAGCTTGAGCTTTGACATACTAATGGACTAAACCCTACCAAATAGTCATCTTCATGAGTCTTATGCATGATTATTTCATAAATAGGTTATTCTATATGAATGGAACACCAAGACTATGACAAGTAGGTCTATTAGAGGACACTCACTAGCCATGACACACTTCAAGACTCCATTATTTGTTTTTCTACACTCCACATGACTTAAACAGGACACTTTCTTGACACCTAGGCTAACAAGGACCTATAATGGAAATAAAACTATCACATTTGCATTCTAAAAATCATGAATACACTAGAATGTCATTGTGAAAGAGATGTGAGGTCTATTATTCAATCTAAAGAGATGCAAAAGTACATTATCTGGCAGAATATACTCATATTAGCCTTGAAGGATCTTTTTTTAAGGCTTATAAGCCTAAGTATATAGTATAATGGGATGAGAGAGATAGGAAACATGCATAAGAGACTGGAGAAGGGCTCATAATTACCAAGATCATGCAACTTTCTCAAATTCCTCATTTCATTAATGTCACTATGACTATTTTGGCATGAAAGAGTGGAGAAAAGGTCATGGAGGCCAAAATTTTTACTATAAACAATCATGGATGGCCACTTGAATATCCTCAAGATCCTCTACATTAATTCCCTTCACTATAAGGATAAAATCCTCATATTCATGTACCAGACAAAGTCATGACTATATCTACCTTGAGCAGTTGTAGGTACCTACTTGTTGAAACTTATGACTATGTCAATAGATGAAACATGTCTACTACCCTTTTGTGATATTGGAGCATAGATCTTTACTATATATGAAAACTAACCTAATTTATTTGTTTTCATATAATCATTACATTGATGATGATCATATCTTGCATATGATTTTTAATGGTGACCTTAGCCCTTTGAAACATTGCTCTAGTTTGACCTCGATCGTATTTGATTTCCATTTGAGCCTTACTTTCAACTTTTAATGCCAGTCATTGATCTTAATTTGAGTCTTCTATATTCATGCCATTTGGAAGATGCATATTGGTCATTTATTTGGCCTTTGGGAATGTGACACTTGTCATTCTCGCATGCTTCCTATGGACTCTTCTGTTAGTCCTTATGTTTCATGTACTTATGCCACGCAGTGACCTTACGTACTATTGATATCCTTTCGCATAATTAAATGAGTGCCATTAGATCCTTAGTCATGTGGAACATTTATTTTCTTATAGTACACCATGATCATGACACTTTTCAATCATGCATTTATCTATTGGATCCACTTACTAGTTGACCCAGTTCATACTGTTGATCTTTGATGCATGATTAAATATGCATTATTAGATCTATTTGGGCCCACTGATACTGTTAATCACTATACACCATAGATATCCTACCCAAGTTCTTAATATCTTGACATCTATTAGATTCATGTGAAACCTTAGAACATTTGAATTTAAACAGATATTTATTGTAGCTTAAACTTGGTGTTCGTGTGTATGACCCAAACTGCTTGTTCAACTTTGAAGATTTATATATTGAGATAATAAGCTCATCAAGATACAAATTTTTTTGGGTATGTTCAAGACATGAATAACTTCATGTCCATTTTTTATTTTGGCTTGAAATTCTTTCTAAGTAAACTTATGAAGTGTGCAACTAGACTGACCTATCCATTTCTACATGACATTTAAATGATGGTCTAGTTTCTATATCTTGGGTCAATCATTTTGTATTTAAAATGAGGACAATATGGGGTATATAAAATCAATCTAAATAAATGGTCAACAAAGCTTTGAATGATAGGGTTGACATTTGGCTAGTGAGGCCAAAAATGTTAACACCAAGATAGGGAGAGTTAGGAGCTGAAATTTTGGCCATTATTAGGGGTCCTGATGAGATTTAAATTAGTGGTATTGTTTTGTATAATTATGGCCTATTATTTATTAAAATTTATTAAGAGTTACAATAGGTCACGATGGCCTATTCATTTGAGAGGGGTCTATTCTTGCATCTATTTCTTTAGCTCAAAAATCTATGGAGATGAATGCTTATGAGGATGGTTTTTATAGGCCTTTTATCTCCCTTTAATGGTGGTTTAATTATCCAACTCATCTCTATGAGTTTCTTTCACTTGGAGAAAGAATACCTTAAGTACAGGTTGTTTCATACAATCCTATTATAAATTCTTGTTTCCTCTTCATGGTGACCATTATCGTAGGTTTATAGTTCTTCATTATTCATGGAAACTACCTCATTTTCATGTTTTCATTATTCTTTTGTCTTAGATGTGTTTTTGTCCATGATCTTCAAGTATATTTTATTTTGGAATATGTTCTATGTTTGCACAGTCTAATGGAGGTTTGAAGATATAATTTGGTTCAAATACCAATAACATACCATAGTGTAAATTTCTTGATATCGCATTGCACTATTGAGGTATAAGAAGTTTAAGATGGTAGTTCAACACACATTTTAATGAGAGGTCATAAGTGTCTCCTTCATATGCAAATTGTATGGACTATAGGAATAATTTGGAGATGCTCAGAGATATGGTGGATACTTGAGATGTATATTAATGCATTCATATGCCTCTAACTACCCTACTACTACCATTATGGGACTCAAACAAATAGACTCTCCATTCTCTACATGCATACCTATACATGAACAAATAGGCACCTATAGGTCCATACAAACCTATAGGATGAATTGAGGGTGACTTGATACATGATTAGAAGATATGTGATATTTAAATAATTAACAAAGAATATATAGTGGTTTGACAAGCTGGAAGAGTTCAAAAACTCAAAAAAAGTGGCTTTTCTTAAGCCCTAAAGTAAGTAAATGAGACCTATAGGCCTCAGGCCTGTAGGTCCTCATTTAGACCAAGATTAACATTCAACCAAATCAAAAGAGTATCATATAAAGGATTAAACCTCAATGTAGATGAAGACAATGGCATTACTCATCAAATAACACCCAGTAGATACCAAGCTACTTGGAAAGCCAATGGTGATCAATGAACTAAATACATGATCAAATAAACATCTATAACACTTGTATAGATTATATATGGAAGAAAGAAAAAATTAATTTTGGATACACTCTTAGGGTGTTACCAGACCATGTAGTAGAATGAAAATACTAGGTTCCAAGTGATACAATCTAAAGGTATAAATATCAATGAAGGTTGACCTATAGGCAGAATGTAAGGTGAACATGAATGACTTCAAGTGTAAATGTTATTAAGTGTTGTGAGAAGGTATGTTGAATGTTTGAAACTCATGATAGACCCCCCATAATCTCTAAGGTCAAGTCATTTAAGTGATAAATCTAATAAATAATTTAGTTAACTTGATATCACCTATAATCATCTACTCACAAGCACTCATAACTACACCTACATATTTGTACGGACTAGTTAAGAAGGTTGGAGATGAGTACACTATAATAAGCCTTTATAAACCATTAAAACAATAATAAGAGGTTTTTATATGTGTCTTAAAATCTCTTAGAGCCACTTGAGATATTTAACCAATTTCAAGACTAAGAGAAAGGTCAGTGTTTTCAAAGTAAAGCCTCAAACTTCAAACACAATAAAGTGACCTTCACACAGTCACCTACAGGTTGTAAGGGCTTAGTTATGATCAGACATAAAAGAGAGATAAATAATGTTTTAAATATGTTTTGAATTTCAAATGGAACTACATCCAAGTCTATGACCCATCAAATACATCAGAATGAGTTGAAAGTAAAGTATGAACCCAATACACAGCCAAATACCTCATAGTAAACATCTATAGGTTACCCTAATGAAGCACACTTAGTTACAAGCCTAAAAGGAAGAGACAAAGGTTTTTGGATATTATGGAACTCAAATGGTAAACTTAAACTATGTTCATGAATTCTAAAGAGGCTATATATGTGAAAATGAGGTCTTGAGACTCTTAACACAATCGATACCCTAGAAGGCTACCTAAAGTCATACATTAGGGTTAGTTCCTTCTCCAAGGTTAAGGGAACAGAGAAAGGATATTTTATAGGATTTTAAACCTAGATAATAACTCAATTTAGGATCAAGATCATTGAAAAGTTTATTAATACCATGAATGGGATACCTACATAGTCTGACCACAGTCAAGACCTTTTCAAAGTACCTACAGGCCTACTCAGGAGTTGGCATATTCTCAAGTTAGGAAAATTTGATAGAGAGGTGTATGAAGAGGCTCTTAAGCCTATTTTAAACCCTAATAAAAATTTTCAACCTTGGATAGGTTAGTGATTTAAGGTTGAATGCCCTAAAAACATAGTCAATAGTCTGCAAACACCTACAGGTTCATACAATACTATGTACAAAGTGAGCAAATATAAGTGGTTTAAGAGAATGGTAGTTATTTGAAAGAATATTGATCTAATTGAGACTATATCTAGGTTAATGGGCCATTGAAAAGGTCAATATTTGATAAATTATTCTAAAATATCAAAACACAATCTAAGAGCTAACTCTCATGCAGTCACTAGCAAGCATATAGCTAGTTGAGAGAAATTTGAGTTTTGGGAGTCCTATAGGTATGACCACACTATAAAAATTAGTATAGAGGGTGTTTTTGAGTTTAGTTATACATCCATTGTCTCATTGAGATTATAAAAATAGTGGAAGGACTCATTGTTTTGTCTCAGACCTTGCTCACTCCTTAGATAAAGGGTACCCATGAGACTTAAGAGTGTACTTGGTCTCAAAGAGAAAAGAAAGAATTATATACCCCATGAATGGATCTTGAGCATAGTACGTAGTAATAAAAGACATATATATTCATTCTCATGTGAAAAAAAACTTCATATTTCATAGGGCCCTTAAGGACTAGCAAAGAGAAGACAGGATCTTAACCTCAAGTACCTTGATAAGTGTACCAATTACATAAAAAGGGGTAATGAATAATTCCAAAGAATTTGTAATCATGGATAGTGTTTTTCTAGAGGTGTATGAGTCTCTCATAGTAGTGGGAATGATTTTCAACACCTATAACTCAAAGTAGAGCTCTCTCTAAGCCTAAGAAAGCTAAGCAAGCCATTCGAGGAGTAACTTTAGATGATCATACCATTGCTTACACTTTGAATGGGAGTATAAGCCTTTTTTAATAGTTTCATGGGTATACTAAGAATTTTTTATAAGTGGAAGGAGGTCATTTAATGATTTGTTCTTTAAGAACAATCGTTAAGACCCCAAACAGATCTTAAACCCTCCTAAAGCCTTAGTTGTGACTAGTTTGTAGAGAGATATCAAATACCACCATTTGATATTGAAAACTCTTGGATATTTTTTAGGAATCCAAGGAGGTTCTTCCCATGTACTTCACTTGTATGGAGTGCCCAAAATATCCTATTTTTGCATTTTTTTATGTTTTACAGGTGTTCTAAGATTAGGAAAGCTTACCAATCATGGGATGAGGTCATTTGGTATTTTATATATCTATGAAATTCCAAAAATTTGCATAGGATATTCTGGAGATGATCAAACTAGGCCCATTTGTTGGGAAATACGGAAGCACAATTGATTACCATATACAAGCAACTTAAGATGCGAAATTAACCAGAAGTAACAAGTAACTAGAAACCAAAAACAACACAGAATATGAGAGACAATACACAACTTGTATCAATACTCATCTAGAAAAGAATACAATAAAGAAGATGCCACTTCTTCTCCACACCTCTTAGAGGATTCCCACACCTCAAGTGTACAGTACTTCTTTCCTCAAAGCTCTCTCTCTTACGGTCCCAACACACAACTCAAACACAAAGTTGGTGTTCACCTCCAACTAGTCAGTATCCACTACTGCCAGTACCCAAGTGCTCCACGCACTCCACAAGTGCTCCATGCACTCCAAGTAGATCTCCCCTAAACTTGCAACAACTTGCAACTCAAATGATCTTACTTATGGAAGGAACTACCTTGCCTTCCTCTTTGCTCTCCAACTGAGTACACACCGTACTCCAAGTAGATCCCACCTGATCTTGCTCCCTGTTGTGTTGTTGTCCTCCCTGATCTTGCACACCTGCAAATCAATCTAGTTCTACACACCTACAAACCTAGATCCCACACCCACATACACCTGCAGATCAATGATCTTACTTACCATGCAGATCTCCTAACGTAGCCATGCACACCTGGTGACCAAGATCATACATACATGAAGAATCCTTTTAATTCTCCAAACCAGCACCCACACTTGGTACTGTGGGACTAAGAGGAACACACCATGCTCTCTTCACACACAGAAGGAGCTAACTTTGCTCAACTCAAACTAGCACACCTTTACAATACAGCCTATGAGTCTCTTAAATAGATTTCATGCAAATAATAATTAGACACCTAATTACAATAATTAGATCCGCAGCTTCCAATATAAAATTGGCTCTTAACATGCAAACACTCAGTTCGTTAACAAATTGTTCATGCAATCAATAGTTTCAGAACCACACAGGTGATTGACGTCAATCCCTGTCTACCTGGAGGTGACCGACGTCAGCCGATTCCTGACCGTCATTGATTGCTTCCTGTCTGTACCCTGTCGACATCAGTTGGCCTGACTGATGCCGGTGACTGTGACAACAGCATCCTCCTCCATGTCTACATCCATGTGAAGCTTTTAGCTCCACAACCTAACAATCTCCCACTTGGAGATAAACATCTACATTATACCTGTACATGTACCCTATCTAATCTATTTCCTAGCTTGTATCCCTCTTCAAGATCAATCTTGAAGACCACCCACCACACAACTTTTGGTGCACCTCCTGTCATTCGAGTACCCTGCCACATCCAAACCTACAAAACCATGTAGTGAAGCCTGACCCTACTTAGCATGAATCCCTGCTGCTGGTCCCTCTCAAATACCTGAGAACCCACTTCCCTGAATTGGCTCCTAACTCTTTGACAGCTCCCACTGCTTGGGAAAACTCAAGTCTATACCAGACCTCATGTGATTTCAGACACTGAATTGTCCAGCCCTTGGTGTGCTCCAATTTTGCATCCTTTGTATTGAACCTCACCAACACCTAATTCACATCAGCTCCCACTAGAGATAAAATCAAATTGTGATCTTCCATGTCTCTCATGCCAAATAATTTTGCTGCTCCCAAATCCTTCATGGCAAAACACTGAACTAACCGTACCCTTAGCTCAGCAAAACCTTGTATGTACAAACCTGCTAGCTAGCATACCATCCACATACAATAATAGGATAATGTTATGACCATCATCCACCTAGTAAGATAAACACAATGGTTACACCGACATTGACTAAAGCCCTGCTTTGTCATCCACTTGTCAAAACCTGTACCACTGTCCTGCAGCTTCCTCAAGACCATATGACCTGGGCTTCTGTCTCACGTGTCCATTCTCTCTATTCTTTAACCAAGGTATCCATTCATCTCAGTGCTTTCATCCTGACTGGCAACCCTACCAAGTCTTTTGTTTGGTCCTGCATCATGTTCATGCCATGCTCCCACTGTTTCTTGGATCCTTCCTGCTCTGCAGTCAGCAACTAGTATAAAGAAGAAGAACAATGAATTTGAGGCTTACTTACCACTTTCAGTCCTCCATATGAGCATTTGAGACTCCTTGACAGCTTGTTGTCTGCCCAAAATCCATTACAGTGACCAACCTCGGTCACCACACAGTATGCATCTGATCGACGTCGGTTCCATACGCCTGTCCTGACCATCAACCCCACCAACGTCGGTGTCTACCTATTGCCTACATCAGTCCTCCTAACCGACGTCAGTCTTACTGTCACTGACGTCATTCCTCATGACTGACGTCAGTCTTACCCTGCCTGACATCACTGGCTTTGGTCTGCACATGACCAACATCAGCACCTGTCTGTTCGACGCCGGTTCCTCCTGACTGACACCGGTACTTGTGTTCGCCTGTGAGTGATGACTTTTTATGCATGAGCTTTCTTTGAATCAAATCCCTGTCCAAACTACTCTGCTCAGAGTTACTCAACCTTCTCCACTGATCTCTGTCCACCATCTCCTCCATAAACACCAAGGCTTTCCAGTTCTTAAGTCTGTCAAAAACATCTGACTTCTTGTTAAGAACATGCATCTCCTTTTTGCTCATGTGACCAAGCCTACAAAGCCACAACTTTGCAACAAAAGAAGAATCAGTAATATGAGCAAGTAGATAAAGAGTACCTACTTTCTTACCACTAGCTAATTCAAGTGCATCCACTGTGAGAGTTCTTGTGCATCTCTCATCACCCAACTTTTTTGAAGTAATTAGCCACATCTTCAAGACTAGGACCTGCATGACCTTCTTCAACACCCATGTGTTGGCCGCCTGTAATTTCAGCAACACTTCCCCTTTGCCAATTCTTTGGCAAGGCACACCAGTCCCTAAATAAATCTTTCCAAAGTCTCCAAAGACCTTAACATGGAAAAATACTCTATTTCGGACTGCATGAAAAGAGGCAACAGAATCTATAAGACAAGATTCTACTTTATCTAAGAAACATACCAGAGCATCTTGTGCAACAACACCTGCAACATCTGCTTCTTCAGTTCCTTCATGCTGATTTGCTACCAACCAACAATCTTTCTTTTCCTGCTCTTTCTTTCCATAAGACCGTAATTGACCATTCCTGCTTTTTAATTCCTCCATTCTTAGCTTACTTTCTTCTTCTATTGCTATACTCCCACTCAATCATAAACCCCTGAGAGTGACCTGTAACCAAACACAAAACTTCTCCTTACAACCTTAGCTCTGATACCACTTGTTGGGAAATATAGAAGTACAATTGATTACCATATACAAGCAACTTAAGATGTGGAATTAACCAGAAGTAATAAGTAACTAGAAACCAGAAACAACACAGAATATGAGAGACAATACACAACTTGTATTAATACTCATCTAGAAAAGAATACAATAAAGAAGATGCCACTTCTTCTCCACACCTCTCAGAGGCTTCCCACACCTCAAGTGTACAGTACTTCTTTCCTCAAAGCTCTCTCTCTTACGGTCCCAACACACAACTCAAACACAGAGTTGGTGTTCACCTCCAACCAGTCAGTATCCACTACTGCCAGTACCCAAGTGCTCCATGCACTCTACAAGTGCTCCACGCACTCCAAGTAGATCTCCCCTAAACTTGCAACAACTTGCAACTCAAACGATCTTACTTATGGAAGGAACTACCTTGCCTTCCTCTTTGCCCTCCAACTGAGTACACATCGTACTCCAAGTAGATCCCACTTGATCTTACTCCCTATTGTGTTGTTGTCCTCCCTGATCTTGCACACCTACAAATCAATCTGGTTTTACACACTTGCAAACTTAGATCCCACACCCACATACACCTATAGATCAATGATCTTACTTACCATGCAGATCTCCTAACGTAGCCATGCACACCTACTGACCAAGATCATACATACATGAAGAATCCTTCTGATTCTCCAAACCAACACCCACACTTGGTACTGTGGGACTAAGAGGAACACACCATGCTCTCTTCACACATAGAAGGAGCTAACTTTTCTCAACTCAAACTAGCACACCTTTACAATACAGCCTATGAGTCTCTTAAATAAATCTCATGTAAACAATAATTAGACACCTAATTAAAATAATTAGATCCGTAGCTTCCAGTCTAAAATTGGCTCTTAACATGCAAACACTCAATTTGTTAACAAACTATTCATGCAACTGATAGTTCTGAAATTGCATAGGCAACTGATGTCGGTCCCTGTCTGCCTAGAGGTGACCGACGTCGACCGATTCTTGACCGTCATCGGTTGCTTCCTGTCTGTACCCTACCAACATCAGTTGGCCTGACCGACACTGGTGACTATGCCAATAGCATCCTCCTCCATGTTTTCATCCATGTGAAGCTTTTAGCTCCACAACCTAACACCATTTTCAAGGTAATCTCAAACAAGCTCAAAATGAGACTAGATGGTAAGGCCATTTATTGGTTTGCATACTTCCACAAGGTCTCAAGACCCTAAAATTGACATGAAGGTTTTTGATGTCCCAGGTAAAGTGAATCACAATCTCTTGGGTTATTTCACACATGTGTCAGAATTTTTGAGCAATAAAATAGGGTCCAAAGTAAAGGAGACCTAATTAGGCGTGATTAGTAGAAGAGAAAAGCAAAAAAAATGGGATTCCACTCAAAATCTAAAGATTAAATTTGGTATGGATATGTAATTCCATATATGGTCCTATAATATTTCATTATTTTTTCAATATCATCCTTACAACTCTGACACAATGAGATTTACAGTAAAAAAAGGCTATAAGGAAACTAGGGCTAGTGAAGGCTTAATAAGAAAAATAAGTTTTTGGGAGTTGGTCCAAGAACAAAAATGGTGTGTTTCAATATTTAAAACATATTTAAATATAATTCATATATTTTTGATGAGATGGACAATATGCACTTGATTTTTAGGCCACTTTGACCAAACTAGGTGTGGGAAATGAAGAGTTACAAGACACCTATGCACTTCAATGATGGAATGGCATGCCAGAGGAGTTTTTTAAGGAATTTCATATGTTTAATGAGTTTATTAATATAATTTCAAGGTTTATTCATGGTTATAAGGTCCATTGGTCACTCCTTTCATGTAAAGAAGGATAGTTTTTAAGATGTTAGTCAAGGTGTCAAGACAAGTTATAACTCTTATGCCACTTGGAAGGTTGGAGCTAATTCAAGAGTGAGACACATGGCCTTGGAGGTATATTATACTATCTCATATCTTTATTTATGCTTATAACTCTCATGGACATATGTCACTCATCTTCTATCACACCTCTCTCTCTCTCTTCTCTCTCACATTCTTTATATATTGAGCCACTTTTGGCTAAGTTTGTATCCTCCACCTGGGTATGGTGAAGCCTTACCCATTTTTTATGCCTTTGTCAATAAAATAATCAATTTTTTACCTCATTATATGACTATATGTACTGATAAATATCTAAAAGGTTGATCTCATCAAGTGTAGATATATGTCACTTTGTTTATGTCCTATTTATCTTGCCTCATGTGGTTGTTTCCCTATTGCAAGTTGTAGATGGTATCATCAGGGGTATCTTGTGAGTTTTTAAGTCTAATTAGTCTTCCCTCTTAACCTTATAATGCCTTACCCTTCTACAAAACATTGATGCAATAGGTTCATTATCAGAAGTGTGTATGTTCATGTTGTCTTGTAGGTCTTAGTGTATTGTGCAATGTGTGGTAGTGATCAACAAATTTTGGTGCATTATCATTGTAGTTATGTTTATTTAAGTTCTTTCTCCCTCTTTTCAAATCAATCAAGTAGTGAAAGTGAGCTTAAGTGATTCATCTAGGGGAGCTTTCCCTTCAATCTAGAGGTTTACTCCTGTTATAGACAACCCACAAGTCTAGGGGTAATCCCATGTTTAACCAAATTTGGAGAGGTCTAAACAACCTTCTCCTAGGGTGAAAATTTTTGTCATAACAATACCCATGTATAAAAAAACTCTCATGAAGTGGAGAAAATGAGAAAAATCATAAGAAAAATCTCCCCACCTCAAAAAAAAGAGATAAAATAAGAAGAGAAATAGTGTATGATCTAAGGACGTCGAGCACAGTCAAAAATGCACCACAAGCAAGAGAAACATAGCACATAGAGATAATCAAGGGAAAATAATACCCACTAAGTATTATTTTGAATCCATTTGCACTTCAAGTATATCTCATAAGATGACTAATGTTGACAATGAGATCCTCTGCTTGAATATTGAAGAAGCTCTATCTGCATCAAACAATGTTTCTTCCTTTTTCCAAAAGAATAACATGATGTGTGTACTGAAAGTCTACCCATTCTAAAGTGGAAGATGAAGATATCACTATGAATATATCTAAAAGAGGTCCAAAAATAAGGCATGGCATAGGTCTAGAAATATAGTGGATAAGAATTGGATGTAATGCCACTAAAGTGAAACTATGAGAAGAAGGACAAGGAACATTTACTGTAATAATGTCTATGTGAAGAGGAGAGCTCAGCTCAACAACTATTGAAACTAAAGAAGATATTATAGATGAATCATGTATATCTATAATATGAACATATGAGTCATCGAAGCTCTCAATGGGTGTATTCACATTGAAAATAGTAGACTCCTCTAAAGTACAAGATATGAAGGCTTTGGAAGAGCAATATCTTGAATAGGGATAGAAGTAGAATCTATAATGGGACAAATAAGGTCAAGTAAAATATCATCTTATAATGGTGGCTCAGAGAAGGAAGAGTATAGTCCACCATGAATGCATCATCATAAGAAATAAGAGTAGGGGAGGGAGTACAATGGTATCTAAAAAGATGATAGGAAAAGGAGAAGGATGAGTGATATAAATCTCAAAAATATCTTTGAAAAGAGATTATAGGATACTCCAAATAGTGTAAGGACATGTTGTATGTTATACATGGCAATCAAGATCCATGGAAACATATAATAATAAGGTACCAAGAACCTTATCATAAGTGTTAGCTCACTTATTGTAATGAACCAAGTCAGTAGGGGTATGAATTTATCCATATAAGAATGGAGTATGATTCTTACTTGTGATCAAGTGTTTCATGTAAGCATACCAAGAATCATAGTTGGTCTTTCTAAGAAGAACTTTCGTGTAGAATCAACTCTCTTCATTAGTTGGTATCTCTTAAGTGGAGTCAACATGACTGAGAGAAGACACCAAAAAAATGTAATGAGAAAAACATTGCACAAGTGACAATGCATGCTCAATTAATGGATGGCAGGCTCAACTAATAATGCATCCAAGAATGTGAGAGAAATCTATGAAAATGATACCAAATTGGCACACAAGTCATATAAACTAAGTGTGCACATAAGAGATAAATTATGACCTAAAATAACCCCTCTAAGATAATTAGCAATGATGCCATGTGTTTTTAAGTAACACAACATGCTCAAATTTAAAGACATTACACTTGATCGATAATGCATCCAAACAAGTAAAATCAAATAGTGCATAAGTGTCAATATATATTTCAACAAATGGACTTCATAATTTGTTGATAATGTGTTTACAAGAAAGATAAATCAATATAGTTGACATGTGAAATAGGAGGACATCAAACTCTATCAATAATGCATCTATGTACAAATCTCAATAAGACATAAAATGTTGTTGTGAAGGGATCTAACAACCTATTAGATCGGACCTCTCCCTATGGTGGAATAAAGTACACTAGGAAGTACTAAATAAGGGAATATGATGTATGGGTTTTGGGGAAGTAACACCTAATTGGGTCAAGGAGAAGAGCCCCTTATGGGGTCTAAGGTCAGTGCCTTGGGTGTGTTCCCTATTGTAGTACATGGCAGAGTTGAGGGATAGATCCCCTAACACCAAACATAATTCAGATCTTGTGTGGCCCTTGGAAATGCCTAAAATTCACTAATTTTATCCAAAAAATATCCCCTCATAATGGATGTCAATTACCACTAAAAATGCATCTAGGAGGAGAGTACAAGTGCAAAATAGTAAACAAGCAAAAAGAGAGAAGGAGAAGAGAGTTTAGTTTGCTTGTGAGGGGGTTTGGCCACCTACCAAACTAGGCCTCACCCTCTGTCTTTGATAAGCAAGTTGGACAAAGGTATATGGAAAGCAAATGATAAAATTTTAAAATCTCCTTATGTCTCCTAATATAATAATATTGTTTTTATTCAAAAAATAATTAAAAACACCAAAGATATTGTTTTATAAAAAATTAAAAAAAAATTCTTCCGCCTATTTTTTTTCTAGATACTAGTTTTGGTGGGATCCTTACCCTATTCACTTTTGATTGGAGCTCCAACCAGTCTAAGACATAATCAGGGGTCTAGATCCCCAAGTGATTAGCTATCATAAGTAACATAATTACCAATACAAACCATAACCAACCTGAGAATACTAATGAATAGACATAATCGGCCCAAAAATACCATCAATGGTCAAAACCATCCCAATAATACCAATGATTGGCCATAACCAGCCCAAAAATACTAATGATCAGCCATAATCAGCCCAATAATACCAATGATCAGCCACAACTAGCCCAAGAATACCAATGATCAGCCATAACTGACCTCTAATACCAAATTGAGATTTGAACCTGGGTAGTGATTGAAGCAACCAAGTCACTTTACCAATTCACCCACATCTCATCGGTTGCCTATATCTATATTAAACCCCACCATAAATAATATTATTTTATGAAAAAATAATAAAAAGACCATGCCCTCTTTAAAAAATTACACTTACAAAGAATTTGTTTTCTAATGAAAAGTTCATTCTTAAAGAAAAAGCAGGCTTTTCAAATTTAAAAAAAAAATGCAAAAGGGAATACCACAAATTTTATCCTAAGGAAATAAATGAAAACCACTAATTTAAAAAAGAAAATAGTTTAGGTTAAAAAATTTACCATTTGAAGTGATCAGCATAAAACTTTTGAAGGAGGGTTTATGCCACTGCCAGGGGAAGTAGAATACAGATGGGTGAATTGTTAATGGAAGTCAATGTAAGGAACAAGACCAGAGGTTCTGAACTATAATGATGAGTGAAATATATTAAAAAACCAACTATATGATTATCAGACCAACCCAAGAAAGCATTGACCAGCTAAGGACATCATAAGGAGACTTCATTTGGGGTGAGATGAGGAAGTTGACCCATGTAGGTATGCTTTAGGATTGTGTAGGCCATAGTATAAGTCATGATGTTCTAAAACATTTTAGGCATGTATAAGAAGGCATCGACCAATCTATGTATCATGTTTCCTTCTCAATTACATTTTTAAATTAGAAACCATGCATGCAAGTCATGAGACTTTAATTTAAGGATGGCATCCAAAGATGGAGGTTCTAAGAGCATGTGGTTTTGATTAGCAAACCATAATGAGACATCAACAATGTATCACACCTGTAGAGAGCCAGCATAATAGAATCATATATCAATCCCTAACAAACTACAAACCAAATGCCATGGGGAGGCAATTGGAGGGCAATGAGAGCTACATGGACCCAGGAATGGACTACTAAACTCTACACAAAATTTTGCCAAAGTGTGTGTGAGACCTAAAAACCATCCAAATGTGAAAAAAATAGCAAATATACATATAAAAATTTATAAAAACATAGAATCTATATGATAACTCCAAAAACTAGCAAAGACCCATTATAGAACTCAAAAAATCCATAAAGAACCCAGAATTAGTTTTCTGATCTAAGCCATTTCCATACAAATTTCTAAATATTTTGAGAAAATCTAAGTAAACCCTAAAATGGCTAATGAAGCATAAAAACAACAATCCATGTAATCAAATAGAATCACCAAGCATTTGAAATGGTATAATCGGTTGTTAACAAAGCTTTGGTAGCATGTTGGATTCATCCAAGATCTCTAACTAGCCATAAATGCATTGAACCTAAGAATAGGTGAGAAACAAAATTGTAAAGCAAAAAACATGAATGCATTAAATGAGCTTCTAAGTTAATGTCCAACACTCCATGAATAGATCAATATCTTATATGTACAAATAAGGAGTCAAATGTGTAACTCCCCCATAAGAGTAGGTCAAATGTGATAAGAATAGAGTGTAACTCCCATACCTAGAATATCTTATCAAGAGTAACTCCATCTAGATAATAATGAGTCAAACATGTAACTCCTATGACAATGTACATCTAAGCAATAATATCCCACAAGTGTAGGTAAAGTTCAAGTGAGGTGGAATAACCCATGTGGCATGTGTAGGAAATAATCCACAAGAAGAAAAGGCAGAAAATAAACACCCTACACTAACATTTTTAGCATGTGTTTAATTTTTGATATATGCTTAGGGGGAAATGTGTGATATATTTTGGATTCTTTTCTATCAATTGTGAACAAATTCATGGTTAAAAATAATGATAAGAAAATAAATGTAATGTAAAATACACTAGATCTCATGTAAAACATATTAAGTCTTGTTGGGAAGTGTGTAAAATGTTAAAATAAAGGGAATTATAAAACACACTAAATCAAGTTTGAAAAGCGTGTAAGACAAAAATAAATTAAAATATATAAAACACACTAAATCAAGTTGAGAAGCATGTAAAACATAGATAAATGTTAAAAATGGAATGAAATGTAAAACACACTAAATCAAGTTGAGAAGCATGTAAAATGTAAATGAATTTTAAAAATGGAATGAAATGTAAAACACACTAAATCAAGTTGAGAAGAGTGTAAAACTTAAATTAATGTCAAAATTAGAATGAAATGTAAAACACACTAAATCAAACTTAAAATCTTGTAAAACTTAAATTAATGTCAAAAATGGAATGAATGGTAAAACATACTAAATCAAGTTGAGAAGCATGTAAAACGTAAATGAATAAAAATAATGAAATGTAAAATATAAGACATACTAAATCAAGTTGGGAAGCATGTAAAGCATAATTAAATGAGATACTAGTAAAAAGAATTTCAATGTCAATAATTATAGTTATTTTTATGACTAATTATGGTATGAAGCTTTATGTATATTTTTTGAGGAAAGCCTATTCCTATCCAAGGTCTTGCACTAAAACTCATAAAGGGTAGACCAATGAGGTTAATAATAACAATTGGAAATGCTAATGGATAATAAGGAGGTGCTTGTGAGGAAGTTCTGGTCCTATCCAAGGTCTTACATTGTAATTCACAAATGGAGAACCAAAGGGGTATGATCAACTAACAAACAATAGTCATCAAGGAAGAGTATTGGGAATGTTGTAATGAAATAGGGAATGGAGAAAGTGTGATATAGGTGTTTGGGCTAAACCTTAGTAGGCATGAGGCATACTAAGTAAATAATTAAGCTCTAAGAATTTATTAGATGCCAAATTCAAAAAGATATTTATTCGTAATAAACTCAAAACTTTGTGGGTGAATAAGTGTAGTACTAAGATCATCTCATAAAGGTTATATATACATAAAAAGTAAAATGGATCCACATTCCCACAACTTGTTCCTCATTCCTCATGGCCACTTATAGAGTCGTTGGTAGACTGTGAAGATTGGGTACTTATGTGAAAAAGTAGTTAGTACTAAAGAGTATTTTGATATCTCTTATCGCAGTCTACTATCCTACCGCACCCTAATGGACCTCGGTGCTATCACGAGGCCAACTATGAAGTTTGAGCTTCAACTAGAAAATAAGAGATATGTTAAGGTATGAATCATGTATTTTGGTGTGATTTTTAATTTTAAATGTTTATTTTTGCCTTTTTATCATTGCTTTTTATTTAAATGATTTAGATTTTAAACTTTTATGGCTTTTTTGATTCCTCCTCCATACGGATTCAGAATAACCAAATAGGAGTGATAAAAGTGACAAACATAGATAAGCTTTAGGCTTTGTTTATAGGATAAAAAATACCTAGATATTTTATCATGTTGCTAAATAATTAGGCTTATAAACAAACAAGAATGTTATCCCAAGACTAACCACATGTGTGTTTAATATAAAGGGAAGATAAGGGGGAAATGGATATCAAAGAGATCTATGTATGTAATAAAACAATGATAAATATGTTTGCTAACCAATCATATGGTAAATCTAGGATATTAAAGGGGTGTGGATTTAGAACCATGTCATAATAATAACTATTTTTATTTAAACGAAATGACATAACAAGCATAAAATAGAAATCATCCTAAAGAAAATAGGGGATAAATAAATAATACTGAAATTAAATCCATGAAACATTTCTAAGTGATAAGTAAAACATAAAATCCATACATGCTCATAAATCAAATCCAAATCATATAAAATTATATTAAATAATGTGATGAAACACCATGATGTACTGATAAATACTGATAAATTTAGTGGAAAAACATCATCCATAACATTGGATATGTTCTTGTGTAACTGTATTCTAACTTTTCTCGTCAATCCTCAGAGAGAGTCATGAAAATACTACCTCGCACATTGTCTCTACTAAAAAAGTGGGTATGCTAGAAGAAGAATGATGTTCATGGGGTAGTTCTTGTGAAGTATATTAAATACAAGGAACTGATGTTGAACTGTGATGAACATTATTAGATGTGTGAGTAAATGTGGGTTATGGATAAGGTTTAGCCTTTATCCATGAATGTCTAGGAGA
Source organism: Torreya grandis (assembly GCA_037957365.1). Lineage (NCBI taxonomy): Eukaryota > Viridiplantae > Streptophyta > Pinopsida > Cupressales > Taxaceae > Torreya > Torreya grandis. Next base: position 1,008,858 of record JARHVA010002161.1, read on the forward strand.
ATACGGTAAGTTGTTGAAGGCATAGGCTTTGGAAAAACATGAAAGTGTTATTGTAACACTCAACATCTGTCTATATTGTGTGTAGTAAAATGATGTTAAAGATATTAAGCTTCCCCATATTTAGGGATGTAATCTGGAAGTATCTTAAGAGGTGGTGAGCTCTTTGTTTTAGACTATCTTCTCTAGACTAAGTGTATCAATGTACTTTTGATGATGTCAGTGATGAATAGAAGAATGATTATGTGTGTCATGAAAGCAACAAGTATGTCTTGGAGTAGATTGTGAAGGATAACTATATGTAATAGAATTAGAGTTTGAGGATTGTTTTTATTGATGTGTGAGACAATCCTTGGCCCAATGACCAACATCTTTATGGATCTCAAAATATGGCTCATCCGTCCATCATGACGATATAGGATTAATTTTAGAAAAAGGTAGTATATCATCACCAATAGGAGGAGAAATCATAATAGGATCACGAATAGACTAGGCTACATCAAAATATGAACTCATAATAGGTTGATATAGTGTAGCCAAAATATGTAGAGTAAGTAAGATGAAAGGGTCATGATATCTAGTGAAGCAATAAGGTCATATCATAGCATGGTCAAGAATCATACTCTAAAGAGGCTTAATAGTAACTTAAGGAGTAGTGTGTGTGTGTGTGTGTGCTCCATCTTAGACTTGTGAACATCAGAAGAAGAACTAATATCAGGTACTATAAAAGGAGAAGGAACTATATGAATAGAACTAAGAGAATGTTATACATAAGAATGATATCTAAGTATCTCTACATTTTTAGCTTAAGCAAAGCTAACTAAAAAGAGATCGTCTAAAGAATATCAATCATTGTAATCAGGAGTGTGAAGTTCATTAGTACACGTGTCAATGATTTTATCTGTTAAAGAGGCATATGAATAGAGTGTTTAGTTTTTGTTAGAGACTAGAATTTTGTTTAATGGTTTTTTATGAGACTAAGGTTGTAGGGGAGGTAATTGAATGATTATGTTAAGAGAGAGATCTAAAGTTTTAATTTTCAAACTGATCTCATCTAGTTCATCTTCATTTGAATCTAAGACAGTAGGTGGTATGGTTCCTATTAATTAAGGATGATCGTTATAAGCTCTAGTAGAGTTGATAGGGTAATTAAAGCATTCTAATTCACAAAATGGGAGTTAGGTAAAGGTTAGAGGGTAGGTATTTTAAAAACACCTTATTCTTGGAATTGTTCAAAATTCTAAAGATTGGTATCTCTTTGAATTTTTATATAGCACCATTATAAGGAAACTTAACACATTAGCATGTTGATGAGGCTCCTACTCTCATATGATGTGTCCAAAGTTGACCAAGTAAAATGTTATAAGAAAGTGGGAAGTTAAATATCATGACTTTGGCATGCACTATGATAAGGGAAACTGTGATAGGGAGCCAAACACAATCTAAAGGAAACATTTGTCTTCTATCATATCCTTGACATGTACTTTGAGTAAATTTGAGATTGCATTCAAAATATCCAAGTGTTTTAATAAAATCAAGGGAAGCCACACAAGTGCCTGATCCTTCATCAATTAATGCACATTTGACTTGGATATCTCCTATTTGGACACTAATGAACAATAGAGGATCATCCACATGAAGCAATATGTCATTGGGAATCATGGAAATGATAGGGAATTTAAGTGAAAGATATTTTTCTACCATTTCGTCAACATGGATAGACATCTCTTCACACTATTGAAGGATGTTATCTTTAAACCTCGACAAAGTAGATTCTTTCCCCATAGGTGGGGGATGAGTGATGTTCATTTCAAATAAGAGTTGCATTATATTGTTATGATGATGAGGAGAAGTTCTCATGAATTCTAAGAAATGGATTTGAGATGGTAGATGTGAAAGTTTGGCTATAGGATCCCATTCGTCATATCCCATTAGAATTTTATTGGATAAAGGTGCATAGTGTTACAATAAATCCTTTGAGGGTATAGTGGAATTATATTGAAATTGATGTTGGTAAGGTATGTTTGATTTAGATTTGATTAATGTGGGTTGACCAATTGTATCTGATTGTGTTATTTTAGATTGTGTGGTTGTATCACTAGTTGTTTCTTGTGTTTGAGATGAATAAGTATCAATGATACAAGGTTTTGGGATTTCAAAATGAGATGTATTAGTTGAAAGAGGGTTAGAAATTATATCGATAGTATGCAAGGTATTGTCTAATTGTATCATTGAATTTGATGCTTGTGAGTTTGTTAAATTTGTTGAAATTATCTTTACATGACCCAATTATGTGAGATGAGATGGATAAGAGTCTTGAATAGTATGAAACTTTGGTAAATTATTATAGTTAAAAGATATATAATGATCGATATAAGAAATTGGAAATGTTAAACTATTTAGAGTTAACATGGTAGATAGAACAAGATCGACCAAGTAGATGTAGTAGTTTTCCCTGAAGATGTTGAATTGTTGTTTAACGAGGTTGTCCAGGCAAGTTTGTGATCCTATAAAGTTAGAAAATAGTATTATTGAACATAATCAAATCATTTGATCTAGTTTTAAAAAATTGAATAAAAATAAAGTTAGATCGATCAAATGAATTAGTTAGATGAAAACAAAATACAAAAATAAACAAAATTGATCAAGTTAAATCAGTTAGGCACATAAAGTAGAAAAAAGAACTAAATCAATATGTTGGATCTAGCTGGATGAGACTGAAAACCATATGCATAGAAAGAAAAACTAGGTTGACAGGCTTGATGAAGTTGAAAAATGTGCGCACAAAAAGAACTAGGTCGATAGGTGTAGAACTAGGTCAACAAACTCGATGAAGTTGAAAAACCTACACGTAGAGTATAAAATTAAATCAACATGTTTGATCTAGTTGAATACAATTAAAAAAATTAAAAATTAAGGGTTAGATTTACATCATTTTCACCAAAATGTATGCAAGCAAAATAAGATAGATCTACAACTTATCCTAAATAATATCCAAGCTCAACGAAGGTAATTAACTAACAATTTGCAAGAAATATTTGGTTATATCGAGGTTATGACCAATTATGGATCTGTTAAACATAACTAAGAGATTTATTACTACACAATGCCAAAGGAGAGGTTTCTAAGGCCTCTAGTCAAATGACATTATGCAATAACCTTAGCTAGGTCTTATAATGTAATGAAAGGAAATTAGCTAATCTACTAAATGAAAATGCAAGATAGTCTATTAAATGAACATACAAGCTATTCTAGTGTTCACCAAAGCTTGTGGCATAGAAGGGGGGAATACAATAAACATATAACAAGAAAAGATAATTCTATTCAAGATAATATAGAAGTAATATAAGTAAGAAGAGATACAATTTGATCCATTATTTTTGCAATATCTACCTATCAAAATGGAGAGTTGGGAATACTTACCTTATTGGAGTGAACTCGTTATGCCTCAATTTCTCCCTTGGCAAATGGTGCTTTGCAATAGGTTGTTTTGGTTTGTAAGGATTACAAGGATAGGTCAGATCTAGGATACAAGACTTATCCTATGCATCCAACATCTCCACAAGATGAATGCTACTACTACAAGGCAAAACCTTAGGCAAAAAAATCTTCAAATGATAGTATAAGTAGATTTATGAGTTGTAATGATGCATAAATGAATGATCCTCTCTTTAGAAATGAAGTGAAAGAGGTATTTATAGCCGAGGATTAACTCTAAACCCTCTTTGGAATTTTGCCCACAAGGTCAGCCAGGTCAATTATGTTTGGTAGGAAATAGAGACATTAGGCCTCAAACTAGGTTAACTAGGTTGATGGAGTTCCATAATGTGCACTAAATTTACAACAAGATCAACCAGGCTGATATAGTCATAAAATTAATAAAAGGGGTGTATGCTTAGGTAAGGGCTATTCAAGAAGTTGAATTGCTTAGGGGAGTGTATAAGTGGGTTTTAAATTACACAGGGAGTTGGATAAAGGTAGTTTGTAGTGGTTTTAGGTAATGGTATAGGGACCAACAATCTTGTGAAGCACCAAAGGTCTACCAACCCTTTTTCTGGTGCACCCTTTAAGGCATGCACTCAGAGAGATTGAGACTCGACAGGTTCCTACAAGAAAGAAAGTGTAAGTAAATGATAAAATTAAACATATTGTGTATACAATTTGCTTGCATTTGTATTTTTTTTACAATGTCAGTTCATTTAAGCTTAATTGAGTGATTTAATGGAGTTTTTGGTTAAGTATCTTCCATGACTAATGTAATGAACCCTAGTTTTCTCTCATTATGCCTCAGGTGAGTGCATAAGTGTCACTTGTGTGATGGATTGGCGTAATGATTTCATGCATTTCTTAGGGTTTAGCACTAGTGATAAATATCTACAGAGAATCACATAGAAATATCCCTAAAATTTTGGTTTCATTTGGTTCCATTGCCAAGATTATGTTGAACCAATTACTGAAGATGACATTTAGAAATGATTTATTAGATATCCTTGGAGAATATTGAAAGGTAGATAGTCAAACTAGTGCTTGCCTTCATGAAATATCAGTTGAGTTTGGGAGGTTCAACTCTAAATAAATGGTTATAAAAACACCTGCATGATTCCCTCCATGAATTGTTATTTTTTGAGTTACCTAAACATTTACATGCATGGATGGATGTGTATAGTATGGGTCGTAGTAGAAATAATGGTGTAAAACATTCTTTGATGGAGGCTAGGATTGAATAGTTGAAGTGAATTGGCAAGTTTAGATAAGATTGATTAATGTTTGGTGGATAGGTATGCTCAATATATACCTATTAGAGTTCTCAATCATTATGTACTCTTTCCTTAAGGAGGCAAAATATTAGTTTTTACCTGAATATTGAGGATATTCCCAACTACCCCTTGAGATCAAAAGGTTAATGTTAAACTATGAAATTGAAAAACTTTACATGGAAGGCTATAAGTCTCTCTCACATTAGATAGGTAGATGGTAGGAGGAGGGGTAAGGCATGATTTGCATGTTACACCAATAAGGGTGGAAAACCAATAAACTTTAGAATAATGGAGAATCTAGATGCTCGTGAACTTATAAAACATAAATATGATGAAGGCATCTAGATAGTGATAGCCTCCATGGACCCCAAGAAGAGGGAGGAGACAAGTCAGGAGAATGTCATGAGGACCTTGCAAGACATGAATGGCATCAGTAAAATATCACATAGAGGAAACACATTCCAATGATGTAAATATGTGCACCACTAAGCATGAGGTTGACACTCTGGAACCATTAAGAATGTAAAACTGCATGTTACTCCGGAACCATTAAGAATGTAAAACTGCATGTTAGTTGACATATCACCTATCCCTAACCTATATAAAGTGATAGCCTATGTGTTTTCTATTCAAATAGATGAAAACTTCAGAGAACATGTGGAGTGTTTTAAGATATTGAATTTTAAGAGATAAGAAGCCCAAAAGAGTGTTTTGAAGTAGATATTATTATACTAGCAGTTATGACCAATTGTAACACCACTAATGATATTAAGCAGCATGGTGATGTTAGGGATGCCATAAATAAGAGGAGATAATAGTACCATGTGAAACTAGTACCAACATAATAGGGGGAACAACATACGCAACTACTATGCTTGTTAACCTAGGTGCAACTCCAAAAACCATGAAACCTAATTTAAGAAGTGGGGGTGTTGTACCACCACCTAACTATGGGAAATAATGGTGCTTCAAGTGGATTCAACCCAAGAGGAATGTAAGGAGTGTGTACTCCAATAGTGAATAGCTTGCAACTAACATAAATTATTCCCCAGTAACATGTCATTTACGAGATGCCTACAAAGTTAACAAAGTACAAAAGAGTGGAAAATTCCATGGAACATGTATACAAATGCAAGATAATATGGTACACAAAGGCAATCATAGCTTGAGATAGGAGGGTTATTTGGTTCTCTACAACCATTCTACATATCACACACACATTGTATTGAATGTATGATCCACAATAGGCTGATGTGGACTATGAGTTATTGAAGACCTCTTTCATAAAGGAGTCTGATATCCCTGAGATCGAATAATAGAGTATCTTCACTCTTAAGGAGATTAAGTAGGACCTCATTAAAAGCATTCATGTTTATTATTCAAGTTTTCAAACCTTGATTTGTAAACTCTCATATGAGATCAAACCCCTACAACATGCTCAATGTATTTTAAGAGGTTTTTTCATACTGTTTAGGCATGCATTATCAATAAAAATCTTTGCAAAACTAAGGGAAACCTTATAGGTTGCCTTTAGAGTTGAATTAGTGGGAAGCGTGGACGTTAGGGTCAACCCCTTCATAGAGGTGCAAATCACAACTATCACCACTCAACTCCAAAATTTAACTGCCTATAACACACATCACATATGAAGCAGGTTATGATGTATCGATTGTAAGATAGAGGGCCATAGTAAAAATAACTTCCTCGAGAATAAAATAAGATCACTTATTCATTCATGTGAAGTTTGTCATGAATATCATGACATGTGGGCCTACTTAGTTCTAAAATTAAGAAGCAATTGAAGGTATCCTTGTACTGTAAGATTGGTGAATCCAACACACATGACGTTGATAATTGTTGGGTTATTTATGAGATACTTGAAGTGTGAGAGAAAAGAATGCACGAAAAAACTAGGGGGGGCTTTGAATCAAAGAAGATATGAAGAAGGTAGGTATGGAAAGGATAATTTATACAGAGGAAGAGGTGATGGATGACGAGGGGGAGGAATATTTACTATCTGTACTTATTACAAATGTGCTTCAGTTGAACACTACCCAAGGGATTTCACCAAGTTCCTCACTTATGGCTATTGTCAAGGAGATTATCAAATTGAAGAGTGCTCAGACTTATATAAGAAGATCATCGATAAGGGGAAAGCGAAAAACTTTGTCAAGATGATTAGAATTTCAAAACAAGGGGATAAATAGGTGCCTAAGTGATCATAAATCTGAATAAAAAATATCATTGAATTCAGTTGGTAAGACTATTGACTATCAAACAGGGGTATTTGCAACATGCCAAGTCCTAGAAAAGAACTAGTTTCTATTGTAAGGGCTTAAATAGAATATGGTTGGCATCATAAGTACCTTTAGAGTACATATTTGGCTTCCTATCAAAAAAGTATCCAAGTTCAAAAAGACAACATGTGACTTCAAGTTCGCATGCAAAAGTTATGGCCTCTAGAATTTAGAGGACTTTTCATGGTTGTGAAATTCCTAGTTTCAGTAGTAGGCAATTTCATAACCACCCCAATAGTTTTACAATGTTGTGTGGTAGTTACAAAACTACCCCAATGGTCTTTTAATGTTATGTGATGGTTTTATAATTGCCTCAATAGTTTTGTAAAGTTAAATGACAATTTCATTATGTATAAGGTGGCAGCTTGCTTGCGTATAATGCACAAGAAGCTTAAGGGACATAAGTGTTTTGGTTCAATTTATGGCTCTTGGGATTCTTGTTCGAGCCTAAGGGATGTTCTTGTGTATATATGAACTTGTAGAGTTTATATAATTCATGCATTGATTCATTCATGAGGGGTTTCGAACATCAAATGATCAGAGATGCGTAGTTGATAGTAGACGAAGCATAGTGAATTAACAAGAGCTCCATGAAGTGCAGAGAAGGTAATCAAGTGCATAGAACCTCTGAGTTAAAGACAACACAATTGAGATGGCTAAGTTTAGAAGACTTTTTTGCTAAAGAAGCAAGTCATCCATTGAAGAGTGCAAAGATCATTATGAGTATAAGAGCCATTGAGAGGTTGGTGTCCTTGTAAGCCCAAGAAAGAAAAACGTGTAAATTGTAGAACATAGTGGAGATGAGGAAGCATGGCTTCACTATTGTTGGATTTTTCTAACATTGAGTTTCTCTAGGGTAATGTTCTCTTATTTTTAAGTGTTTTTTCCTTTGATTGCATGTTCTACTTCTTGCAATTACTGTACTATCTCAAACACTTAAGAGAGCTCAATAATCATCTATCACAAGCATAGTAGTTGTTCTTAAGATTAAATAACTTCACATTCATTTGTACAAACACATTGAATAGCAATCATGTATGGAGTAGTAGTATTGATAGAGTGTGAAGGAATGTATGCATTGGATGTAGCATTTGAGGATTGCATGTGAAGGGTTGTATATTCTTGTGTATGTTGTAGATGACAGTTATAAGAGCTAGAATACATCTTAAACAAAAAAATTGGGTTTTTTTTATGGCATAGATCTTGTAGGAAGCCATAGATGTGATCAAGAGCCTTCAAGGCGAGCTTCAAATCACATGGGACATGGAAGTTAGGTTAATTGGGGGTCTCCCTAGAGGGCCTAGCATTAAATAGGTCGAATAACCATAAGAGATATTCACCCTTTTAAGAATGGAAGGAATCGTCACTCCTTAAAACTTGGCTAGAGAAAATGTGGTAGGTGCGATAGAAAAACGGCCAAATAAGGCCGAGAAATAAGAATTACAGATAATACAAACTCTTATCAAGAGCTCCTAATCGACACCACCATTGATGGGTGGGTGGTTTGTGATACATTGATTAACATGGGTGCAAAATTAAACATCTTTACTAAGGATGCATGGTGCAAGATAAGAAGCCCCTCCTTTGTAGTTGTCTCCACATATTCAATTTGTGGATAATAAGACACACATGTAACCTCTTGGTATTTTGAGAAATGTCTCCATGGATATTATGGGGGCAAAGTTCAACATTAACTTTGAAATCATTGAACTAGTGGAAATGAACAACTATCTAACTTTTCTTGGCAGACCTTGGTGTTATGAGAATAATGGTGACATGCACTTCAAAAAGTGCTACATGAGTTTTGAGTATGTTGAACAATGGGTGGTCATCGCAATCAATAACCACCAAGGCCCTACCTATGTGGATAGCATGGATATGGACAAGGACATCAACCACATATATAGTATTAGTGCATGACGACGAGGTTCTCTACTTAGAAAGTAGAGTATCGATTTCAAATACGACAAGTGTTGCATGTGATAGGTGGGTTCAAAAGTCTTTATCAAGTCATGAGGCACAAGTGTGCAGGGGTCAACACAAAACCACAAGGGTCACTTAGGTGTAAGATAGCTGGAATGGATAGACCCAATATTGTTGAGGATTTTAGCACAAAAATATGGTAATTGCATAACACATACCAAGTTAAAGGGGTGTTCTGGGTCGATAAAAGAAAGCTAGGAAAACTTGGTATAATTATTCAACTTGTGCATCTACATATGTTAGTGATTTAGAAGAATGCTCCCCTGAGGAAGGACACCACATCTTTTCTTTGGTACGCACTTCGAAGAGAATTGTCACATAATATTGGACAAGTAACAAACTTTCATTACTTACTCGGATTACCATCAAAGAAACAATCTACACCATATTTGAGCATATAAATATTGAGAAGGGGTAGCCAAGTTATAATGAAGACTCATTCCCAGTGGAACATTTGAAGGCAGACCTTTAGACACGGAGTGTGAGCTATTTACTGGTTGGTCTTTGGGTTCATGCCCCAAGACTCTTTTATCACTCTCACTAGTTGGGGAATGCACATGGTATATAATCAACGCCACTCGGTGGGAGACCATGGGATGAATGGGGACGGGAAAGCAACCACCCTGCGTGGGGTGGTAATGATTAAAGAGTCCGTTGAAGGGCAGATGAAAGAAGGGACGGTCCCGCACCAATTGTGCGGCGTGTCACCTCACACGGCCAGCCCGCCAGCAACAAAAGATCTGCCGGGAGATGCTGCTGCCACTGCTATGCCCACATCCGCACGTTCCGCCGGCAATCCGGACGCCGCAGGATCCCTCCACTGTAAATGCCACGTCACATGTCCGTAATCCACCATTCGTTTTTGCTACCTACTCATAACATGGCAGCGAATGAATCGTCGACTGCACTCTCTTCTGTTCATCACGATTCAATGAATTATGAAAGCTTTAGACTGTTTGGTGGTTGGCTTGGTTGGGGGGAGGGCGAGCGTAATGTTTTGGAATGAGAGAGCGGATTTTTACATTCACAAAGTATACGTTGAAGACTTTTGGTAAATTTGTGTGATAAAGTTTTAATTTACACTTACAAAGTATATGGTGAAGACTCTTGGTAAAATTGTGTAATAAAGTTTTAATTTACGTTTTTTGAGTTTTTTGAATTATTATGGTAGTTGTGAATTATTTTTTAATTTTTGATGATGGTTTATAGAGTGTGTTTCAAACATTGACTTTAAAAATTCACACAATTTTATCATAACTTTTCACTGTATATTATTTGAAAGTTTTTTTTTTTTTTTTTTGGAAAAATCAATTAAAAAATCATAATATCATTTTACAATTTAAAAAAACAGGGGAATGAAGGCTCTCCAAGCGAAAAATTGTAGAATGTGAAAGAAAAATATAAGCGAAGTTGAGCCGATGGAGAGAAACCTTAACAAATGAACAAAACCCTAAGGTTTGAAGCCTGTAGCAGTCAGTGCATACAGCGATTGGGGTCTACAATGGTCTATAGCTACGACCATTCCTCTCTCTCCCTGCTCGTGACTGTATAGCATCGGGTTTTGTTACAGCTAGTGGTTCGATGAAACAAGACCCAATGAAATATAACTCTAATTTCTCCTACAAAGATGGCATTCGCTCAAAGGCTCCCTCAACTTCACCTTCAATTTATCCTAGTCTAAAAATTGTGGAGAAATCAGATGAAGTGCCTATAGTGGAGGTCTCCCTTTCTGAGGTAAATGAGTTAATCTCTTCATTTGAAGATTATGCAGTTATTTGTAGGTTTAATGGGTTTTGCCCAGGTCATAAGATTTGCATAAATGCTCGTCTATGCTACCTGCACCAACAATTGTGCGATCCATTTATACTTTAAAGCATTTTTCATAGTTCAATTTTTTGAGCTTAAAGATTATCGTATAGTTTTTCAAAAGGGTCTTTGGTTTTGGGGAAGAGTTGGGCTCTTTATTGCCCCTTGGTTTTTTGATTTTGATCCCTCAATAATGGTGGTATCCAAAATCCCAGTTTAGGTTCGGCTCGCAAACCTCCCTATTTCCTTATGGTACCATGTAATGTGTGAAGTTATTGGTAACATGCTTGGAAGATTCATAAAAACATATTTTGAACAGATTAGGCAAGTGTTGTATACATATGCTCGTATTTGTGTGGAGGTGGACCTTAGCAAAGGCCTCCCTGATAGAATCCAATTGAAGCATGAAAACCTTCTTTGGATTATGAAAACATTGTTTGTACATGTCGTTTCTGCCACCAAATTGGCCATCTCTAAGGAGTTTGTCCTTGGGCAACGAAGCCAAAAAAGAAAAAGGATTAGTGTACTAATCATAAAGGTTGGTAACTGTATTAGATCCTTCTCCAAGCAAGGACATGAAAAAATCTAAAGATTACATAAGGAAGAAAGAAAGCTCAGAGCTTATTAGAGAATTATTGATGGCATATTCCTCTTGTCAAATGATAATTGCAGATATTCCTTCAAGGGGAGGTATCAAAAGAGCTCATGATTCTAAAACTTTTGAGTATGATAAGGATCAACTATTATTTGAACCTTAGTATAATTATGTGCTTCCGATGGTTATTGCTAGACCAATGAGTATAGTTGTTCAAAGTGTTGGATTGAGATTCAAAAAAAAGGCAAAAATATCGTATAGTGGATACATAATTTGAAAGTCTATGATTTTTTCTAATCGATATTTTATTTTCTTGCATAACTTTTGGAGTGTGACTTTTCTACCCATTTTTTTTTGTATAACTAATATTATACTATAGTTTTTTATCAATAAAATAAAAGTGTGCTTTTCAATCCAAAAAAATCATAATATTTTTAACATACAAAATATTTGTAAACACAAAATAATAATTTTATAAAAATATTTTTTTAATAAAATTTTCAATAAATAAAATCAGCTATCAAATCTCATTCCATCAAAATTTATTTTAAAATAAAACCCAACTTCATCTTTTTTTTAATATTGTTTAAAATTTATACTTAACATGATTTAATAAATTTAACTTTTAATCAAAAGTGTGTGAGAGAAGAGGTACACTCACTCTAAGCCCAATTTGTGTGGAAAACAAGGCTAGAATTTCTTTATAACCAATGCCTATCTATTTAAATTTTGTTGATCCTTTCAATTCAAAATTTGCCGGTGGTTAATAATTATAAAATAATATGATTCTTAATACAAATTATCATGTTGTTAGTTTTTTATAAATATTATCGTTTTTATATTTTTAAAATTATTTATATATTAAATAATATATAATTAATTATATATTAAATAAGTATTATGATACATGAATATATATTTTTAAATTTTTTAAATAAAAAATAAGTTATATTTATTTACATTTGTATCATATATTTAAAAAGCTATTTTTATAAATATTATACTTCTATAAATTTAAATAGTTATTTAAAATTACCTTACCTTAAGAAGTGATAAAATGTTTTATATTTACGATGTGGAGATAAATTAAAAGCTATGATTTGTTTCATATTTTCCCCATAAAAAGTTTACCTTCGCTATATTTTTATTTATTTTAATTAAAGATCTGAATTTTTGATTTATCATACTTTTAAAAAAGAATGCAACAATGTTTATGTTGATCCACTTAGGAACTTTCAAAAGAGCGAGAAATAATGAAGCAGATACACATTTAAAAACTATAGAAGAGATGAAAATGAAAAGAAATAAAATTAGACAATTATAATGATGGTATGTTATCGAGAAAATTGATTTATAAATGTCTATTTTTTAATTAATATTTTTTATATGTGAATATGTTTTTATTATTTTTGTATAAAGTTGAAGCATTTTCTTTTGTGATATTAATGTATATGTAAAATTATCAATAAAATCATATGATTATTTTGTATTTAGGTGTCTAATGTATTATGAGATTTGTGGTAGGTTTTATTATTTTTTTAGAAGAAATTAAGGCTCTCAACGAGATCTTATTCATTATAAGGATCAAAGATGTGTAACTTTATTCATCAGAACGATAATTTAATACAGAGTTGATTTCTTCAAGAGTCATGGTTCAACTTTAGAATTATTTCTTCAACCTCAATTTCAGAAACGAAAAAAGACTCACTTTTCTACTCAACAATCATGAATTGTCAATAAAAAAATCTCAACAACTTATTTTTTATATTTTATGTTTTGCCTCCTTTTTCTCTTATAATTTCTTATTAACTTGTTATGATTTATAAACTATAGCAAGGTAATAAGAATGTAAGAAAAGTACATGAATTACAAGAGAAAAGGGAGGAAAAACATAACTTATATTATTTTTATCTTAAAAACTAATATTAGTTCAGTCTTGAAACTTATGTTTATATCCATAAATATAACTTTTATTTTTTAAATGAAAAGGTTCTCAAAAGATATACAGTCTATTAATTGTTTAAGCTATAATGGTATATATAAAAATTAGGTATAATAAATATCCATTCAAATATCTTTACTCATCTATAAAGTTATGTGAATAAGGGATCAAGAACACTTGTATGCTCAATGTATGTATTTCTTACAAGAAATTAGTATTAACATTAAAATTATTATTTATAGAATACATTTTCCATCAATATTTCTCACATATTTAAAAGAAAATATTATAGATGCATTAGGCATGATCATGAAATCTATAAATAATACTTAAAATCAACTCGAATAAAACTATCAAACCTAGTGTCAACAAAAATATATTGGAGAATTATAAAACTTTTATTTGAAATATACTTTACTTACAATCGTATTAATTTAATATGATTATTAGTGGAAAATAATATAAAATTAAATCAAATTTCAAAATATTTATGACTTTTAGTTAATATGATATGAAATATTGAAAACAAGCTATATACCTTCTATTTCCACGTTGATGGGGAATCTCCATTTGATAATCTTGAGAATATGTTTAATTTTTAATTTGTGTGGAATTAATTCATATATTTAATTTATTTGAAGATGATTTGCATCAATGGTTTTTACATATTGAAAAGAGATAATTGTATAAGCATTAAAGATGAGATCTACAAATTTTACATAAAATTAACTTGTATAGAATTATTGAATTCGTTGTAAATAAAAATGTAACGTTATTTGGAGCAGTATTTTTAAGTTGAAGATAGATATAATATTGCTTCCAAGTATAAAAAGCTTTCTTTTGGTTTGAGATTTCTTTAATGAAAATTATAGGTATGCTTTCATCAGCTTTACATGGATTCATAGTATTTCATTTTGTGACATTAGTGTATATATAAACTTTACAATAAAAAATTAAAATTAGAGGAACAACTTGTATTCAGTTTTCTACTATATTATAAAATTTGTGGTACGTTTTATTACCTCTTCAAAGAAAATCAAAGATATTTATAAGATCTTATTTATTATGAACATCAAAGATGTATAGTTCTATACATTAAAGAGACGATCTAATATAATAATCGTTGGCACAACTCTTTATTTTATTAATCAACTTCAAAATCATTTTTCCAATTTTAATTTTAAAGGTGCAAACAAATCTATTATTCTACTCAACAATTACAAATTATCAAGAAAAAGATCTCAAAAACTTAATTTATATTATATTTTTCCTTACAAACTCTTATTTAAAATATAATTTTTTTATAAACTTATTGGCTTGCAATGAGTACTAATTATTATTTTTTACTTTAATATAAATGGTTAAAAGAAATCGGTGAAATAATTTTCAAATATGATATGGATAATTAAAAAAAAAAATGAATTTAAGTTTTTGGAAGGATGAAAGTAAATATGGTTTTAAAAATTTATCTTTTTCAATTTTACTTTTCTTTTTCTAATTTGTTTTTTCTTTACTTTAGATGATGAGGGTTTGGGTATAGCTTGTATATTGCAACCATATTTTATATTAGCATTTTTTATTAATATTATTAATATATTTTAATAGTAAATAATAAAGATTTAAAGATTGTTATGATATTTTATTTTAGAAGAATTAAAAATAAATTATAAATTATATTTTAAATATTAATTTAAAGTTTTAGTAGTGGTGTATTGTAATTTTGGATGGTAAATTAATGTATCATAATATTACATTAGATTTCAAACTTTTTATTCATTTTAATATATTATTTTAATTATTTATAATTAAGATTATAAAATATATATTTTTAAATTTATAACTAAAATTTAATTTTTGATGTACCAATAATTATACATTAAAATATCAATATTTGAGTTTTATTTCTCAAAATATAATTAATTACTTTTAATTTTATAGAATAAATGTTGAACAAATATTAAATACTACATACTCAATTTCTAATATACTTTAATATTTATATACATCAATATATTTCATTAATAAAACATATTTTAATAAAAACTTGTTTCGTAATTAAAAAGTGTACTACTATTAAAACTTTTCCTCTAAAATTTTTAAAATAAAATGGAAAGCTCTATACACTTTATATGGTCTTAGAACATTCAAATTTGCCATTGTCATCATTACTTTCACTATTAAGAAAGTTTGGTAGTTGTGTATGGAAAGAAGTTACTTATTCAATTACACTTGCAAAAATGAATTGTGCTAGATTGAATTTTGACATTGCTTGGCATTCTCTCTTGTATCAAAGATTTTTAATCGACAAGGCTTTAAATTTGATGAATACCTATGCCCATGAACCATTAATTTTTCACTCTTGTTTTTCAACTTAGAGAGTCATATTACCCTCTCTACATTGATGTGAATAAACTATAATTTAATAGTGAATCTGGAAAGGTTGAAAGATCAACATATATCGATGTAAAAGCTTTTATTATAAGCAAATAAGGGCTTCAATTCATCTTACTCCCTATATTATATGTGTGTGTGTGTGTGTTTATGTGTCTCCATAAAGGATAATAGTGATTCATGTGACTACAAAAGGTATAATGTAATGAAGAAAATGGGAGTGTAAATATTTCATAAGAAATATATAAGAGTATATTAAATTTAAAATGAAAAAAATATTTAGAAAATATTATATTAATATAGTAAAATAATATATCAAGGAAAATTAAAAAGAGGAGAGTTTTATATAATGAGTTGAAACTTGTTTTTATAGACTAAAGTTTATAATACTTAAAGTTGTAAATAAGTCTACCATATGAGTTTGGAAGTTGGCTACAGAGCCTCTTCCTAATGGTGGTGTGAGAGGATTGGAAATAGGAACTATTTAACTTAGTGTAGGCCTTTTTAAGGGACCTGTATCTAAAAATCCTTCAATTAAGATTGAACGTCTCTCAAAAAAAGAGAACTACTCATATATTGTCTTTATATGTCCTATGATTATAAAAAGAACCAAGTGAATATACAAAGATACAATATTTTATCCTTTTATCTTACAATAAGGAGAACATTTGAAAATAAAATGGTCCCTGATCTCAACCTCTAAATAACATTTATGGCAAATATAGTACTCCTGAGGGATATCGTGGTTTGTTTCAATGCAAACTTGATGGGAGTGAATTTTAAGCTAAAAAAGAGGGATCCTCAAGCTACAAGGTAATTGGATTTTGACTTGTACCTTGGTGGTTAGATGAACACATCACTAAATTGGACAAATATATTTAAGTAGTGTTAAAGATTTGAAGAAAGTGACTCTCTAGGTTAAAACCATGTGGACTAGAGGTAGGATATGTAGATATTGGTAGAAATTCCCTTACATTAAACTCTCTTGGAGATCGATGAGGAACATCCTTTGAAAATTTATGTGGGGTGACTTAAAAATGTCAAGGTCAATGAGACAAAGAAAAATGGAGGCTCTCACATAGCAACAATCTACCACATGATCTTAATGCTCCATAGAGGACTTAAAATCAAGGTATGTTTACCTAAGTGACCACTTTGGAAGTTTACAAACTACCTAACACTATGAATCATTGTCATCACATGAATTATCACTCAAGCAATGGGTGGGGTTATGTCAAATTATGCAAGGATGACTACATAATGGATTGATATCTTGACATGAATATTTTTTGGATAAAATTGTGACAAACACTCTCTATTCATTTCCAATCCTTTGCTTGAAGGTATGGTACCTAAACCTTGTACCCATACAAGAGGGTAAGTGTGACTAGTAGGTGAAAGAAGTGGATCCTCATCTAAATGACCTAAAATTGAACCTGAAAACATTTTTTTCAAGGGTGGCAAGAGTTGTATATCCCTTATTCAATCTAGACTCTATAACTGGAGTCGTGTTAAAGCATGGTCTAGAGAATATGACTTCCAAATTTATATATGAAAAGACTACCTCAACCCTATCACCTCTATAAGTAATAATCACTTGTCTTACCTCCTTTTTAGATATGTTAAAACATATGATTTTTTTTCCTAAGTTAACTTGAAGGTCATGAATATCACAAAAGGAGGCTCATATATCAAGTTTTCTCTAGAGACACATCATCAAGTGAGATATCAAAATAATTTCATATGAAGATAAGAGAATGGGAATAGAGACTCTGGATATTAGTGGTACCCAATGTATCTAAAGTGATTCCCTCTAATTTATCAACATAGAGTCCAAAATGTGTAAGAGAGAGTTGTTCAACTTTTTTAGTTCCTATGGTATTGTGAACATCCTCCATTTCACCATCCCTCATTTTTTATACCTTACTAACAATGGTCTCATAAAGTGTCATAAAAAACAAAAATACCATGGGTGGAAGACCCAAATTCTTAATCATGACAACTATGAAGTTCTTAAAAATTGCACTTAAATGCCTTGAAAAATTCACAAAGAAGTCCACAATCGATAATACAATTCACACTTTTTTATTTGTCTTTCTCAGGGATAAAAATCAAGGTGAAGGTATGATCAATGGTATGATGGTTCCTCTTGAAACCTATTTATGCCATGACCCTCAATGTCCTTGTGTTTGACCATCTAAAGATACAAATGCATAAACTTGTTGCAAATATCTTACCCAATGTGTATCCAACCTTGATAGTGGAGTGTATAATTACTAGGATGATTCTAGTCTATAGAACTGTAGATGGGATGAATGAGATACGATGTCCAAGAAGATGGAAATTTATGAATCATTAAGTAGTTAAATATGTATGTGATATAGACTAATAAAACTTTTGATCTATGTATAATAAAGAATGTTTTAAATTTATCCACTTCATGGGATTTGTTAGATTGAATCTTAAGGATGACATGAAGGATTAAGTGATTGAATAAGAAATGATAATGATCAAGTTTCAAGTTGAATCAAAAGCTTGGCTAGTTTGGATCATTGTATAAGCTAGAGTCATAATCAAATTAAGTAGAGGGATTTGATATTGTATGTACTTATTTATTGGGGAGGAAGACTCTCCAAATGAGCTTGCAAGTGAACCAAATTTAGTTGAGGATATAAATTTGTGGTTGTTTAAAAGATAGTTCCTGTATTTCCTCCTAATAATGGTTCTATATATGTTTTGCATTTTATTTGACTTTGAAGATCTATGAATCATAGTATGTTTCTAGATCAGATACATATCAAAAGACATATTTAGTTTGCATATAATATGTTTCTTCTCATATGTCTTTGATTTAGAAACTCCAAAAATGGAATTCTGTCAGACAATTTATGTACCAAATGGTGCTTCAAAAATTCAAGTTTTTTTTAGAAAAATAAATCTCTCTCTCAAATTTTGTTAGGAAAGAGAAGCACAAACATTGGCATAAACATCTTTATCTTAAAAAAATACCAACAAATTAAAATCGCTGAGAGAATAACATTTTTTTTTTCCTTTTTTTAATTTACAAGAAAGTTTTGACAATTTAAATAATTCTTAGTTTGAAAACCACTTTTATTCTTAAAATATTCATTGTTTGTAAAATTTAAATCATTTAGAGTAAAATAATTTCGCCATGCTTAAGCATTTTTGCATCCAAAATTTTTTGATCTATTTTTTTAATATGAAAAAAGTTCATCAAAATAGTAGAAAGTGTTAAAGACTAATTTTTTCTTAAATATAAGATATTAGAACTTATATTTTCGAGTTAATTATCTGGTGGTTCATATGTTAATAAATATAGATTTTTTACTTGTTTTGTGATTAATGTGATCTAAATGAAGTAAAACTATGAACATTTAGAGTACTTAAAATAGGGTAATAATAATATAAATTTGAATGTAAAAGTAAAAATTGATATTGCACTTACATTATTATAAATGGACAAAATACTAAGGAGAGATTGATACTTAACTTTTTTTGATTTTTTGTTAATCATTGTGTTCATCAATATTTTTGAAAATGCACTGTATCTGATCTTCAATCATCTAGATAAAGGAAACATGAGCTCAAAGATTATACGGATGATGTTGATGAAACTCAGACCCATGCATTAGTCGATACTATCTATATCTTTCTAGTAAATGTCCTTGCTGACTATGTGGACATTTAACATATTGTAGCATTATATATGTGCTTATTTATGACTCATGTGTGTGCACTTACCTTTGGTCTTATGTATTGATCACTATTTTCCTTCTCTATGCTTTGAAACCTTGACTATACTTAGAGACCAAGATGACTTTTGAAAAAGAGATTAGTATGTTGGGTTAGATAGCAAAAATCACTTCCCACCAAGTGACTAAGCATTGCTTACATTCCAATACTTTGAAGAGGGCTCAAACAATACATAGTTCACCCACCTAGGTGTGTGTGTGTGTGCACCATTATGATCAATCTAGAATGCTATACAATGTTTGGTTTTTGACACTTAGCACCATGTAACTTTGAAAATCATTTGTATTTAGACATGACTTTAAGACTAATATTTTGAAATATATTCAGATATGTATGCATTTTTTATAATGTCTCAAGAGAATTCTAATTTATTTCTAAAGTTTGTTTGAACTTGCCAAGATGGGTATAACCTTAAGATTGATTTGTATTTATAACTAACACTCTGATATTTCTCTCTATAACCGACCCATGAAATATGTTTAATCCAACCTACTAGAGAATATTTGATTTGAAAATAACCATTGAGTGTTCTTGGATGTTTACAGTAGAGGCAGACACTTGTAACAAACTTCAACTATATGATTGTTGGCAATATTATCCTAGGAGTGAAAATTAGTGATCTGAGATATAGAGATAAACAATTTATGATTCAAGAGTGTTCTTCCACAAAGTAGGATGACCTGAATATGTGTAATTAGTTGATTAGGTTGGCCAAGATAAGAAGTGGGTATATGCATTGGAGAAAGTGTATACAAGAGTCAGATGTGTACGCAAAGTCTAAGTCTATTAAAGTGTGCAAAAATTAACATTTCAAAAATGTCTAATACCAAATTTAGTTGTCTATAATAGTCTTATGTCTAAGAACCTATTCATTGAGGGTTGTATTTCATCCTTGCTTGATTTGAACCAATTTAAGAAATGTAACTTTCACAACAATTTTGATTTAAAAATGGACTAATAAATCATCAACTAAGTTTGTGAAGGAATGCAAAAATCCACATGGTAAAACATATAAATAATAAAGACAATAATCCTTTAAAATCCTTGGAAATGCTTAGTTAATAGTTTTTCATTGTGAGAAAAATCTAAGTAAAAAGTATAAATGATTCCAATAGATATGAATGATCTCCTTTTCAACTAAAATTTTCAAATTTTGGAGCTAGAATACCTAAAGGACAAAATATACAAGGACTTCATAAACAAAAAGGTTTAAAACAATATAATTGGAAGTAAATCTATTATTAGTTTTATGAGACTCTTGAAAAATGATTTTAATTTGATTTTTCTTGTAAATAATTTTATGCATCATATTATTTATTTTGATATTTGGAGAAGTATAGTAGGTGGACAAGTGGCATAAGTAAGAATGGAATATCTTTAGAAATTTGAGGAATTGTAATTATGTGGACAAGATAAAATAAATTTGTAAGCATGAGTTTTTTGATAAATAAAAATAATGTTATCAATATGATAATTATATATAATATTACAACTACAAGCATGTTGAGAAGGAATAATAGAAACATGGTGAGAGGGAAGAGTAAAAGCAATAACATGTTGGGGAATAAGATAAATATTAGAAGCAATAGTGATGGAATAAACTTTAGAAATAGAAGCTTGTGCATTAAAGGGAGTAGCAAAAAATTGTGAAATGATGATATTGGAAGGCATACGTTGAAATTATTTTGTGGTATTTATCAATCTTTTGGAGTGGGACACAATCAAGGATCGAGAATTGACTAGACATGAATGCACGAGTATTTGCAAAAATTAAAATGAAATATGCAGAAGAGATAGCATGTTGTAGTATTGAAATAAAACACGAGTAATAAGAATCTTATCCTCAACATTCAAAGATTGAAAAATTAGCATTGAAAAAAATAGCTTTAGGAAAGGTACTTTTATAGAGAAGCAAAAGGCCACCAAAAGGAGGTGGGTGTGCAACTCAAAATTATAAAATAGATTAATCCATATTTTCATAATGACCTATTATAACACTAAATAAAGCTAAAAAATATGTGTAGCAAAAACTATATAATGGTATTAAAAACCTACACTAACCACCCCCCTTAAGCGTAGCTTAGGTGGGTAGAAGAATTGGGTTCTAACAACAAGGTTTGATTAGGTACCCAAGTACCTATAAAATCTCTCCAGAAGAATAGAGAGAAGTCCCCACAGAAGTAGAGAGAGAGGTAAGGAATGAACTAAAAATCCCCTCTAGAGGATGATGTTGGAGCTACCCAAACTTAAAAAGAACTTGCAAATGAAGATACTTGCTCTCAGTGAAGGATTTGGTGAACAAATCAACAATTTGCTCCATAGTCTAGTAGTAGTGAAGATCAATGACTTGCTCATGAAAAATCTCCCAGATGAAATGCATGTAAATCTCGATCATGGTATTTTTCAGATAAAAATGTTTTTTTAGAAGTGTCTAATTATAGGCAAATAGTTTTACATTGAAAATTATGAAGCATATGTGTGTTAGGTGAATTCTATGGTAAAAATATGAATTATATATGTGTGTTGAGAGAGAGAGAGGCAAAGCTAACAACTTGTTGGACATTTTATATGAAAATATGGTGATTTATTTTTCAAATATTTAATCATTGGTGATTAAAAAATTTATTAAATTTGTCAAAAATTAGCCAATTGATGAAAAATAACCCCTAAAAGATACCCTAATCTTGATATGCTTGGTCCACTAATGGAGGATCGAATTCCTAAAAAAATTAGTGGTGATTTAATTGTCATAAAATATTATTGTTGATCTTCAAAACTAGATACTGAACTCTGTGAGAATCCTCTAAAGACAAATAGCCCTAATGGCAGCATTAAAAACTCATATATATCATGTCTCTATAAAAGATAAAGCAATATCATTATGATTCTTGCTTGACCAACTAATTGGTCTTGAACCAAGGGATAAATTATAGCCTAAAGTATACTTGTGATTCTGAATATTATCAACCCAATATGAATCTATATACCCAATCAAGTCAACATCAATGTTTGATCCATATTGAATCAGCCTCAAGGTTCACACTAGATAGAAAGTAAGTTAGAGCTGGCTTACAATCAACCATGTTAAATCATGTAAGAAAATAAAGAGCATATTTGGATTGTGAAATAGTGATCATGGAGTTAGATTGAGAAAATTTCAATCCCAATGAAGTAATAAGATTGATAAAATTTCAATCCCAATGAAGTAATGCAACAATCCCAAGTTAGTCATTGAAAACTTATTTGACAAAACAATTTTCACTATTGTAATGGAGGATGAATAACTCCTTGTGATCAAAAGTTCATCCACATAGAGAACCAAAATCAAAAGTGATTCATCCTATCATAAAATGTAGACCTTAGAATCAAAATAAAATATAGTAAACCCAACCGAAATAAGAATTGAGTCCATCTTTGTATACTAAGCTGATGGAACTTGTTTGAGGCCATATATCATTTTTGAAGTCTAAAAACTAAGGAAGAATCTTCTAAAAAACATTTTGGTTTCTCCATGCATATCTCCTCCTTGAGGGCACTATGAATAAAAGCATTCTTCACATCTATCTAATGAACATCCTAGTGATGTGTTATGACAATGGAAAGGGTGTGTTGGATTGAGTTCATTTAGACAAGTGGGGAAAAAGTCTTGGTATAATCAATGCCAGGTACCTAGGAAAAAAAATTCAACCAAATGTGCTTTGAACTTATTTGCAGGTCCATTTGCAGTAAATTTTATTTGATAGATCCATCTACTTTGAACAAGTTTTCTTCCCAATTGTTGTTCCTAATTAAGGAACCATGTTCCTCTTCTATAGTAGTATCCCAATTAGGAGTGCCATATGCCTCACAAAATTACTATGGATTGGAAGCAGATACAATGAATGCATGTAGGATATTTTGTAGTTATGAACATGTCCACCTAGTGTCTGATGGATCTCCAACCCAATGTCCAGCACTTTTTAGTGTCTGTCTATCCCAAAAAGGACTAGAATTTGGAGAGTTGGGAGGAAATTCCTCATACTTTAAAAAATGACTAGCGGAGGGAGGAGGTGAGTCCCCATCACAACTCTCATCATTAGGACTAGAAGAATAATCCAAATAATCATAAATTTATTTAGGTAGATTTGAATAATTAAAAATGTCATAAAATCCCAGTGAGTCCAAGGAAGAGGGAGAAGTGTCAAGTGTGGATTCTAAAGGACCCTCTTGAAAATGAACACTTCTCTCAAAAAACAACTCATGAGTGGTGGGGTGGAGAAGCATGTATCCCTTAACACCTCAAGATATCCAACAAATATGTAAGGCTAACTATGAGGTTCCATTGCCTTGTGTTTCTTCTTAAGAATGTGGGCCATAACAGGAGATCCAAACACTTAAAATTGTTTAACTATGGGTTTTTTACTACTCCATGCTTCAAAAGGAGTGAATCATTTTAATTCTTTATGAGGAATGTGTTTCTAGGTATAAAAAGCATAATTTATGGCCTTGATGTAATATTGAGGTGTAAGAGACTTGGAATGAAGCATACAATTTGCCATTTCTTTCAAGGATACATTTTTATGTTATATAAAATTATTCTACTGAGGACTGTACAAATTTATACTTTGTAGTTCAATCCCCTTTAAAGTGCATAATTTCTCAAAACTATGGTTGAAATAATCACCACCATTGTTCATGCACAAAATATTAATTGTGATCAAAGACTATTTTTATAAAAGGCCTTCAATTCCTAAAAGTGATCAAAGACCTCAGACTTCTACTTCAAAAAATACACCCATGTATACCTTAAATAATCATCAATGAAGGTAAGAATATATCTAGTCTTGTTAAATTAAAGTTACAAAAATAACATTGTGGACTAGCTCCAAAATTTGTGTAGCTCTCCATGATACCATGTCAAACTGGGCCACAATTGAGGATCAGAAATTGGCTAGACACGAATGCATCAATCTCTATAACATGAAAAATGAAATATGCATAAGAGATATCCTATTGTATAATTGAAATCAAATATGAGCAATGAGAAGCTTGACTTCCACAATCAAAGGTTGAAAAAATAATATTGATCAAAATAGCTTTAGGAAAAGTACATTTATAGAGAACCAAAAGGCCACCAAAAGGAGGTGGGTGTGCAACTCAAAATTATAAAATAGGTGAAGCCATATTTTCTTAATGACCTATTATAACACGTAAGCAAGCTAAAATACATGTGTATGAAAAACCATATAATGGTTCTAAAAACTTACAATAACAAATCCAAGAAATTGGTTAAGGTTCTCTAAATAATATTGTCTAAATTGAGAAACATTCTAAACTCTAGCCCTATCCTGAGCATCTAAATAATCATATTGATAAAAAAATTATTCTTCATTTCCATTCACATCAGCATTTTGAGATCCATTAACATTCAAAACATTATCATAATTGGTATTCATATAAGGCACATGGGAATTTTACAAATGGGTATAATTCACTTTTTTTGTTAAAGGACCCTTAATTTTTACATGATTAGACACAATTATGGATTCAATTTTATTTTTCAAGCTTGATATATTAACCCAAAATTTTGGCTAAGGACAATTTTGCATGTGCATCATTAAACAAGAATGCATTTAGTAGGATAAATTCATGAATTGCTAAGTAAGGCCATGCACAAAGGTAACTATCAAACAAAGTAATATATGTACATGAATATATGGTAGGGTTGTATGAAGTATATACACATGAAATAATATATATAATGTAATGGTTTTTTTCTAAGTTTGGTTGTGTGCCATGTAAAATAATCATGTATAATAAGAACATGACATGATACTAAATATACACAAAGCATGCAAAGGATAATTGTTATCCAAAAAAATTTAGCTCAGTAGATACTAAAGATCTAACTAGCACAAACCATGCAACCATAAATAATAGGGGCGTGAAAGGTAGAAGGTCAGCTAACACAAAGTACACGAGTGAAAGGTAAGGGTTTGGTTAACAAAATTCAAAAATTAAGAAGGAAAGTCATTAAGCTTTTTAAGGAAGTGAGTTGTCATTAACAACAAGGTGAGACTTGTCTATAAAATCCTACCTTTCCATTTTTAAAAGGGTTTAATCAATACATTCTGGTTGAAATATGTTATGTATGTTGTCGTTTGAGTATTGAAATAAAGATTATTATTATTGTAATATAAGCTTCCATTATTGGAACTTGAATAAGAACTTGAACAAATCACATTTTTTAAGTATACACTATTATTAAGAATAAAGAGGACTATATTATGTAGAATCTTGTCTATTAACACTTCTACATTTTGTGTGTATAGTGCCATATATTGGGTCGAGTTTATGTCAAACTTTCTCTTTTCAAAATTTTAAATTATTTTATGGTGCAATCACGATATTAATGCTTAAAAAACTTGGCAAAAATGTATGATGAAAATTATGGAACTTATAGCATCGGACTTGTAACACATTTATTTTCATTCTAAATTAGAGGTATTAAAAACTTTTAAATGGGTGCATATGTTTTGTAATTATATATCCAACAAACATTAAAGTTTTAGTTGTCTTTATTTTTTAATTTTTAGTAGAAAACATAGGAAAAAAAGGAAGTTTATCTATCAAAAGCTTATTGTGATTGTCCGCCATATGCTTTTACTTGGCCCTATTATGAACTTGGTGATAATAAAATGGTAATAGAAGTAGGGACACTAAGAAAATTTTCCCAATTTTATTATTTTTTAGTAGTTTATTTCTATTTTAGACAAGAAACCTTGTGTTGGGAGTTTTGGAATATCCTCATAAAGTTATTATTTTTAGCTAAGCATGCATAAGGAATCCAGAGTGAAGCCCAGTGGGATTTGACCCATCATCACAACCTTATATACAAAATTTATTTATATCCTTGAGATTACATATACCTTTAGGTATATCAAAAGATCCTATATATTTTTGTATAACTTAGCCATAATCAATCTTTGAATGTCTATATCCTCTAGTGCACAAATAAGTAGTTAGCTTCAAATATTCACTCACATCATATCTCAAAGATGTAATTATTTTTAAATGGATTTGCACCCTTTGAAGAGATGTCTCAGCTCTCCTCATCCAAGTGGCACAATTGAAACACCATTAGGCTATGGGTAGCCTAAGAATGAGGTGAATCTCTACATAGGGCTAGCTCCCTTGATGTACCACTTGTAGATCACTACTACACTTATGTTTGCAAGGAAAAGGGAGAGAAAACTAAAAGTAAACTATCCTAGAGGAGGTGATACACCAAATTTATTAATGAATACCAACCAATTTCATGTCACACATGTGACGAAGGGACTAACTAAACATACACTTCTCTAATCTGAATCTTCTCACATTAGTATTTCATTACGAGGTTGTGATGAACATTTAGGCTAGGAGGACTAGACAATAGGCCTAGAATGGCACTATTTACATAGTCTAACTAAGCAAGATCAATAATTCAAGTGAAAACACTATGAATAGTCATAAAATAGGTCAAATTAGTAGTCTTTATTGATCCATGATATGTAAATGAGTATGGATTTACCATACTCAGGTGGAGCATCTTCTACAAAGGCCAAAATGGCTAATTCTTATAAAACTTGAGAGAGAGAGAGAGAGGAGAATAAAGAAGTACAAAGGTCACAAGGACACTTATCAAGCTAATAAAATTAGTTACATGTCCATGAAAATATAATGTGAAACTGATCATTCAAATTTAGTAAGCACAAGTGTCACCCCAAGTCATGAAACTCTTGAAATGTAGCATAGGAGTTCTCATTCTGAATAAGAAAACTAACTTCATCATTCACCCCTATTTTAACATCCCAAAACTGACTAGGGATAGTTATAATGATTATAATAATATGGAAGGGTTTTAGACATACTTCTCCATACATTGGTTACATTCTTAATCACCTAGAATATCCTTGAAGTGAGTCATCACTGCCTACAGTCAAAAGGAAACTCCTCTTTCACACACCTTGCATACTTGGCCTCAAATTTGGATTAAATTTTACATTGAAATACATGAAATGTAGTGTATTACACTTTTTAAGACCTTCCATGTCCTTAGAGGCATCATGCACACCTTAAAAAGACTCCCACTTGAAGTTTTCACCCTTCTCACTATCATGTTCACTATGTCAGTTCTGACTGGTTGAGATGAGAGATACGGTAGGAAAACTTAGGAGTGTTGATGAAGTATTGAATGAAAATTTTGGAGTTATCTTAGTTATTTATATTCCTCCCAAATTTTATTTCATCTCTTGAAACCTCTTAGAACCCGCATAATGCATAAAATAGTCAAGAAAAGTAATTCTTTACCCTATCTGTATAGGTATGAAATACCTCAAGTGGATGGGAAGGGTAATTGGAGAGTCTCATCAAGGTTTAAATAATTTTAATTCCCATTCCATCTTATTTGGATATCCCTCCAACCTTGTTTTCTCAGTTGGGTCATTAACCAAGGTTTGTGAGGGTTTTGAGTGTTTTAGGCTCTTAAGCTTTGTTCATGTAGATGGGATGTTGGAATTGCAAAAAAAACACAATAAGGAATATTCAAACCATTTTTAATATCTCCAAACTTCTTATATCTCCATGCAAAGCTTCAGAGGAGATGAGAACACTCAAAGTTGCCATATCGAGCTCTTTTCTCCATTTCCTGCAAGATTGGATTGTCTTTGAGCTAAAAGTGGATTTCTATATGACTTACCTACATTCCAATAGCTTAGAAACATATAATTTTATCCTATAAACATTTTCCAACCAGTTATAATTTTTATCTCATGCTATAATTGAGGTTGACCTTTATTTGGACTCTAGGCATAACCATGCCCATTTAGCCTATTTGCAACTATGAGAGTCTAAATCACCTTATTTAGTTTAATACTTTTGTGAGATTTTTTTAATTTTTCCATATATGTTTTTCAACTCCACACACCTCTTTCCAAGGTCTAATAAACTTCTGGTTCATCCTTTTATCCCCAATCCCCAAGACTATAGGGTTTGCAACCTAGGGAAGTACCCTTTGTCTGAGACAAAAAAAGGGTACTTACCCTATTTCCACAAAAAAAATGGATGTTTTAATGGATTATATAAGTTAAAAATACACTCCATACATGTTTTTTTCCCTTTTTCATTCCATTTGACCTTCCAAAAGTACTAGAACCTAAGACATATTGTTAAAAGGTAGATTGTGTGTATCATTCAACCATATGGGATGTGTGTTGATTTTGAAAAGGATTTATGTTCTACCTCATTTATCTAAATGTATAATCAGATGATAATTACACCATTGTGATAACATTCACAATGTTCAAAAACCCTTATAATCCATGCTTGCACCTTGGAACATATCCTTACTCAGTTAGGCATGACTGATAGGCTGACCCTGCTTACTCAAGAACAGTGAGCCTATAAGCAATGATTGTGTGCTTAAAACCCTGGTTTCAAGTATCTTGGGCTCCCTTGAGGCTTTAAAAAAATCATTTCATCTATGTTTTTATTCATCTTTCACCTTGAGGTTGGATTGCTATCTAGATCAATCATAAGTCATTTTTTACTGATTATGTTTTCTGCCTTAGAGGGGACACCTGCAGGTGACCCTACATGTTTTATCTTGAGAAAAATGTTTACCAAAATCACTTGAGTCCCTTAGGATAATTTTTTACTTTTTGGGATCCATTTATCTCCTTCTCATGCTATACAAACACCAGAAACATCTTTCTTTATCCCACTGTTCACCACAATTGAACACAATCAACTATGTTGGAAAGAGTAAGGTCCTATAGGCATAAATTTCTCTTAGAAAATACTTCACATCACCTTGAGATAATTTTATGGATTTGAAATCATATTCCACTAGAAAAAATTGATATCTATTCCATGCTTAAGACCTTACCATGAAAGATGTAGAGGTCACCAGTCTGTTGTAGGTGAATATTTTCAAATGAAGGGACCCCTATAGGTGCTAATGGAGCTCAAATCATTATATATAAAATCCTCTTTATGGTCTATTAGATCATAAATGTTCTTTCCAAAAATATAAAATAATTTAATCATGGATACATGGTCTAGTATGCAACCTTGGGTGAAGGGTCTAGTTGAGGTTCAAACCTGTAGGTGATATTGATTGTGTTTAGTGCATACAAGTGTAACTTATGGCTCCTCAACAACCATCCTACTTAAGTCATCTACCCTCCATATTTTTACTATATCTTGTCTTATGTGGGGGTTATAAGTTATACACAAACATATTCTTCAAATCCTTTAGTACCCCTATTACAAGATATCAACAAAACATCGAGGTACTCTATTTTTATCTTTTAGGGATTTGATCCCTAAACCTGCAAGCATCATATTTTGAAGTAAATCCCATATCTCATCTACCAATATAACATTAAAAATAGGTATTATATTCTTTCTATAACACATTATGACTTCAAATAGGGTTCCATATTATGCTACAACACTCCCTATGACACCTCAACTTTCTGTTAGGGCCACCTATAAGTGGTTGTTGTCATGTACAAGGATTGAGTAGAATAGTCCATGTATTCAAGGAATCTGCCTTCATTAGTCAACTAATATCCATTTAATACATTCAAATGAAACATCATGATATTTTAAAGCTTGAAACAAGATCACACTCCTCATTTTAATGTATTTCTTTCTTGTAGGTGTAGTTAATGGCAAAAAGCTGTGTGAGTGACTATGTTGACTGCCACAGTCTTTCTTCTAACAAGTGAAAGGATCTACTTGATTTTACTACTATCATAATGTATTAAACCTTTCAAGTCCATATTCATTACCTCTATGGATGTGTTTAAGGCCTTAACCCAGCTCACTAAGTTGACTGTGCATGATAGTCATAGAACTAATTGACTGCATGGTGCTTGTGATTGTAATTCCATGAAGATTGATTTGGGATAATTTTTAATGGATAAGGGAACAAGAGGATATTATTAACATGAATATAAAAATATCACCATCCTCTGACACCATTACCAAGACATGAAAACATTGGAAATGGTGGAAACATATCTATCACCACAAATGAGGGTAATCTGCAAACCTGAGATGATTAGCTCATCAAATAAACTCCAAACTTGAAACAAAGGATGGATAACATGTGATATGGGAAAATACCTTTTTAATGAATCTTAGTATTTTTATTATATAGTCTTCTCCAAACCAAAGAAAAACCTATAGGGTATACATATTAGCAAGCAAATTGGATAGGTTAACTTCTTAGGAATGGTTCATAAAGCATAGGTCACCATTATTATGAAACAAAACATCAAATTTAAGATGACTAAGTGTATAATACACCCCCAAGATCAATTTTTTTGAAACCTCCCCTGTTGGCTGTACCAAGTACAAACCTACTCACTAGTTCTGTGTTCATGAAAGGGTGAAGAAGGAACAGAATGGTTTCAGCTCAATTTTGAAACTTCAAGAATGTAAATGGGTCTAAAGAAGATGAAGAGTCATCTCATAAAATTATCCCATATGTCACATTTCCTTATGGGTCGTATAAGTGCCAAAATCCTCCTTTTTCCAAGAAAACTACTCTTTTTTCTAAAGAACCTACTGTTATTTAATTAGAAATGGTTAATTAAGACTTTGTAGGACACATGGGGAATGACGTAACCTTTTTAAACCTTCAAACTTCCCAAAAAGGTTGTACAATTCATTTAAGGCTCTATTTTGACCCCCAAAATGACTAAAAAAGACATAAAAATTGAACATGACCAAGACCAAGGCTAATGTGATGTGAAATGACATAAAATGAAATATAATACACCTTATGACATAATATTAGACACCTAAAACACCTAAAAAAAGAGTTTTTACCTATATGGGTCCTAATTTGACCTGTAGGGTCAAATTTGGTCAACAAATTGGTGACTCATAGGGGTAGTATGCCTACTATACTAAAGATTAGTAGCCTTATCAGTCTATTAGGCTGAGGGAGTCATCTGAAGTTTGAAACACAATAAGAGGACTTTGACCATTGATGACAAGCTTTAATCAAGATAAGACCAATTGACTACCTCAACCACATAAAATGAAGGATGCACACAAAAAATAGCAAACAAATTAACAAGACACACACACATGTTCTAAAATCACTTAGGGAAATAAAAAAACAAACCTATATGTAAAACTAATAATTAAGCATACCTCACTTTCTAGGATCAAAAGGAAAGTTCTTTACATCTCCTTCTTCATGAGATGAATCATAGTGCCAAGAATGTTTCTCTTTGGATCGGATACTTGATAGATCAGACATATTTCTTGGCACTTCACTTGTTATACTCTTAAGTAGACCATCTTCAAATAGGTCTCCGATGTAAATGTATTCCTCTTGGACTTGTACACATACCTCATTCTGTTTCCCACTCTTCATCTCATGATCAACTTGCATCTTCTTTGTAGGCATGGTTTTAAGAGGAATAGTTTCTTGTTCCTTGGAAGATTGAGACCAATAGAAGCTTCTTTTGACCTTCAAAGGCTGAGGTGGAATTTGTTGTGGATTGTCTATGACGTTTTGAAAAATGTCATCTTACTAACCATCACTTGTAATCAACTCTAAGGAAGTTGTAGACCCCTTGAGAGACTCAAACCCATTGCAAATGATTGAAAAATGCTACCATAAGTCCTTATCTTATCTTTGACCAACATCATGAAGGGGAACAACAAGATAAGCTCTTTTATCCTCTTCTTTAGAATCCAAAAGGACTTCATCTAATATTTACTCTTTGACACAAGGAAGGCATTCTTCATTATTAACACAACAAGAAGACTCAACACAAGGACTCATTTCCTCTTCAAAATTTGGAAACTCTTGAGGACTCTCAGGTTGTATATCAACTATTATAATCTGATTTTGGCTCTCAATGGATACAATATCCTCAATTTCTTTCTCCTTCTTGGTGATGCCAAGACTAGGCATCTTGTAATCAAGTGACTTAGTCCAATGAGGCTACCAAGGAGCTATATTTTCTTCAAGCAAAAGTTTTGAATTCTTCTCAACCAAATGATCTTCTATAGGTTTTCATACCACTAATCCATCAAGGAAAATGGTGATAGGGTGTGGACAAGATGAACTAGTTGGTGGAGGCGGGACAAAGAACTCAACTTCAGATTGAGAATGAATTGTAGGGGATCCTTTTGGGAGTTCTTGAGGAAGGGGAGGCAGAACTTGGGCTAAAATAGCTTGGTTTTAATCCTTCTATTTGAAAATCACTTCATTGAAATATGATTGAGCTTGAGCACTCTCTAGAGGAAGGTTATATGGGGTATGTTTAGGCATAGGATCTTATTTTGGCTCTAAACCTTCCATCACACCTTGACTCAACAATTTCATTCTTGACTCTAACTCTTCAATTAGCTTAGCTAGATTCTCTTGGAAAAATCTCTCTTGAAGTTGATAAGCATATTCATGAGGATAAGGAGTATAATAGGGCTGATATGGAAAATAAGAGATATCTTAAGGAAGGGTGGGAGGGACTTGCAGAAGATCAAGCTCTTTCTCAACTTTACACTCTTTATCTAGGCTTTATCCCCCTTTCTTTTCCCATGATTCCAATACCTTACTCTTGCTTAAGATGTTAGGATTAGGAGTCTCTTTTTGAGGTAGTTGATGCAATTTGAGGAGTGGATGTAGTGTTCAAGAAACTTGGGATGTCCTTAGGCTTGTATTCTCTAACTTAAAATCTCATATCTAGAGGTCTCTTCTTAGGAGAGGGAAATGAGGGCTTAGATTCCACTTCCTTTTCTAGATAAGATGGACTGATTCATCTACTTTTTGGATAACTCAATATGCCTATCAAGGTTTAGTTCAAAAACAAGGTTTATCTTTCCAACTCTCTCTTCTAGCTAATTAGGAAAAGGATGAATTTTATATGCTTGATTGGGTTAATGAGTAGGAATCAAGTAGGACTGATAGCAATATTGGGGAGGTGGATATGAGGGCTGACAGATTTGGTGAGGCTATTCTTCATGAATTATTAGCTTATCTTCTAAGGATGAAACCAACCCACTCACATCTAGCATCTCACTTGTTAGCCTTTGCTAATTTTCTCTCTCAATAGGTGCCCACTCTCTCTTAACCAGCTCCAATGAATTTCTCACATTATGAATGAGATGAATAGGAACATCTTGGCCATGTCCCTTTTATGTTTCAATATTTATCGTGTACCTCTCATAACCCAAGAGAGTTTGCTTAAAAGTTGAAATGGACTGATTTGAGAAGTGACTATGTTGACTAAGAGGAGCAAGAATTTGAGAAGGCTAGTTATAGGACTAATACAACTCATAAAAAGGCTAATAAGGATCATGTTGGAGTTGATAAGTATCATGAAAAGGTTGATAAGAATCATACAAAGGCTAATAGGAAATTCCATAAGATTGATATGCCTCATCAACTTATGTAAAACAATAATCAACACCAAAACCAGCCATGGGACTTCATTAGGAAGCAAGAACATAAGGAATTATTATCAATAATATTCAAAAATAATACTTGGGTTTCTTGACTAGTTGATGTAATCTCGGAGTCCCCATTGATGTTTAGATATATGCCTCTAAAGACTAATGTGTTGAAAGACAACACTAAAAATATTTCAACTTCTTATACTAAGAGTCCTACTAGGCATGCCAAAAATTATTGTCACTTGGATTTGAACCCTTTGGGGAGATGTCTCAGCTCTCCTCATCCAAGTGGCACAATTAAAACACCTCTATGTTGTGTGTAGCCTAATAATGAGGTAATCTCTAGATAGGGATAGCTCCATTGATGTACCAATTGTAGATCACTACTACACCTATGATTGTAAGGAAAAGAGAGAGAGAACTAAAATTAAACTATCCTAGAGGAGCTAATAAACCAAATTGATTGATGATTACCAACTAGTTTCATGTCACACATGAGACCAAGGGATTAACTAAACATACACTTCTCTATTTTGAATATTCTCACATCAGTATTTCATTATGAGATTATGATGAATGTTTAGGCTAGGAGGACTGTAAAAGAGGCCTAGAATGGCACTATTTTCATCGGTTAACTCACTCAACCTTGACACTTCATATAACACTTCACATAACCTATAATAAGAAGCTTTCAAGCTACAAATAGGTGTTACAATGAGACAACAATGCTAAGCAAACAATGTTCATCACTAAGCAAGATCAATCATTTAAGTGAAAACACTATGAATAGTCATAGAAGAGGTAAAATTAGTAGTCTTTATTGATCCATGGTATGCAAATGAGCAGGGTTTCACCATATTCAGGTGGAACATCTTTTACAAAGGTCAAAATGGCTAGTTTTTATAGAACTTAAAAGAGAGAGGAGATGAAAGAATTTAAAGGGACATAAGGACACTTATCAAGCTGAGAAAATGAGTTACATGTGTATGAGAATATAATATTAAATTGATCATGCAAAGTTAGGAAGCATAAGTGTCACCCCAAGTCATGAAACTCTTGAAATGTAGCATAAGAGTTCTCATTCTACATAAGAAAACTGCCTTCATCATTCACCCATGTTTAAACATCCCAAAAATAACTAGGGAGAGGTCTAATGATTGTAATAATAGGAAATGGTTATAGACATGCTTCTCCATGCATTGGTTACATTCTTAATCACCTAGAATCTCTTGGAAGTGAGCCATCACTACTTGTAGTCAAAGAAAACTCCTTTTTCACACACATTGCACACTCAGCCCCATCTAGATCCATAAAATGTAATGTATGACACTTTCTAAGACCCTCCATGCCCTTAAATGCATTAGGCACACCTTAAGAATACTCCCACTTGAAGTTTTCAACCTTCTCACTATCATGTTCACTATGTCAATTTTGACTGGCTAAGATGAGAGCTATAGTAGGAATAATTAGGAGTTTCGATGAAGTATGAAATGGAAATTATTATTTATCTTAAGTCTTTGACTTCCTCCCAAATTTGATTTCATCTCTTGAAACCTCTTGTAGACACCAATATTGTGTCGACTCCCCCTTGATCCCCTTCTAACACTTACACACCTTAGTAATTTAAAATAAACTACTTATTTTAAATTAATGACATCACCCTAGACACCTCACCATGGAAACCTCTCCCTTAGACCATTTCTCACCCTATGAGTCACCCATGACCTATTCTCACTCCATCCTAACCTCCTAACTAACTCTCGTGCCTAATAAACCCATCTTTTGACCATTCTCCAATAGCAAATGCACTTGGTGGATGGAGAAATAGGCAAAGGACTAAAAATATCCCTTTTACCCATTCTCTATCTGCCAACGTCGGTCAACTATCGGTTGACGCTGGTGGGATCACCGACGTCAGTTACATAAACTGAGTTCTAACGTTGAGTTAGCCCTTCTAGCACCTGGCTTCTTGCATATCAATGCACACACTTTTGAGACCAAGCATCAGACTTCAACTTTCATTCTCTTAGCTACAAAAACTCTACACAAGTCACTCCAGATTGGATTGGAACATTGCATGAGGACCTCGACATCAGCCACAATAGGAATAAGCATTCTAACACCTCTTGTTCTTCACCAAGCAGAGCTAAGTATTCTTCTATCTTATTTCAGTCTTTTAGAATACGTTGGTAATTAGTTTCCATTTGTTATTTCTAAGAACTATTGAGACCCGACCTGACTTTCTTCTTAGAGAGGCTGAAAAGCCTTCCTCTTATTCTTATCCTCTTTTCACACCTACCCTCTACCTTTGCCTCTTATCAGACCTTATCTACTCTCCCAAAACCCTGCATAAACCTTTAAACTCCTAGACTCCTCTATTAACCATAGACATAACCCTGAAACCTATCCAAGGCCCATTGCCCCTACCAACATCAGTAACATAACCGACGTCGACATCATTGACAAATCGACCTTGGCAGGACTACCAATGTCGGTGACTATGACAGATTGATTGTAGAGAATAGGTACGTGTTGTCTACTTTCTCTTTCTTAGTCTTTCATCATTTCTCGTTATACAACAATATTTTTCATAAATAGTGGACTGTCATCCCTTACGGAGCTTTACGCTTCCAGGATCGAGCACGTAGCTTGGCAGTCCACCATATCATCTTCTAACATTTTCTTTATTTAAGTCTTATTTTTATCTACAGGTGTTTCCTCCATAGCCAAAGAGGAGCTCCTATAATGCTTGGATAGGGTGCGCAACTTAATCCGGGTAACGTATAAACCCCTGACTCTTTAACTTTAGTTTCTTCTTTCTTCTGAATGTAATTAGCAAAAATGTAGAGAAACATTCTGGCATGCTCGGTGGGACCCTGGAGTTTTCCTTGGGGTCATTTTTTTAGAAAAATAAAACTTTCATATAGGTGGATTAGGTAAATATTCTCTTCTTGCATCCTTCTTCTATCTCTTTATTTCGAAAAGAAATCATAAGCGGAAGTTAAAAAGAAGATCTCTCTTTTTCTTCTTGTCACTTCTTTCCTGCATCTTAGAGTAGTGAAAAAATCATGCTCTTAACCTCTTCTCCAAATTGTTTGCATTTGAACAAACATATTTCAATTTGGGTTAAAAACTATTGTATTTCATTCCTACTTGAATGCATACTTAGCCCACTTAGTAATTAAAAATGCATTATGAATAAATCATAGTGCACAAATGTTACACAACCAGACCACAAGCACATCAAATTAAACATTTAAACATACTTGAGACAAGGCCCCTCTAGGATTTCATCACCTAGCGGATACCTTACCCTTCCTGGTGATCCTACTTGGACTTCACTACCAAGGGGAGGACCCACTCTATTCTCTGGCAGAGTATAAACTATAGGCAAAGTATATATTAGCTAAGTAGCCCAGCTCAGCTCTATGTTCATGAAGTGAAGGGAGTGAGCCCCAGCACCAGGCCATGTACTAAACCTAACATAGATTTTTGAGCACCAAAACATAACCTGAAACCAACCATAGACTTCCTCTTTAGGATCTGTTCTAAAAGCCCAATTCCCAAACATATTCTTCTAAGGCATAAGCCACCACGACTCTAAAATTTATTCTTAGGAATTTAATGTTTTAGAGGTTGCTTGCCATCATCTATTTTGCTATTTTTATCTGATCTTTTGAGCTGGTAAGGTCGCATCATTCTAAGGTCTAAAAATAACTCAAAATTTCTCTTTCAAAAAAATATCAGTTTTTTGTGTTTCTAGAATTACACAGAAACTGACATCAATTTTTCCACCGACGTCGGTTATTCCACCGACCTCGGTAACATTGCATAACTGACATCAGTTAGTAAACTGACGTCAATCACTGTCAACAAATTTTCTTTCCAAACATCAAGCTTAAAACCCGACTTTTTTGCTGTCAAACACAAATTCTAGTTTTTTGAAATTGAGACACATAGTTTTTGGAACCTAAACCCATTTTGCCTTGGATGGTTTTGACACGTAGTCAAGCTAAATCTCTTATTGACCACGCAAGGCAACAACCACTCCCACCTTTTCCTTCTATACCAAGTCATCTAATGGAGTATACTTCAGACACTGAGCATACTCCTATCCAACCAACCCCCAATCAACCTCTTATTGTTCCCGAGGGGGATCAAGTTTTTGAGAGATTCCTTGACCTCAATGTCAAGGCTCTCCAACATTATCTCGCTAGAAGCCAAACGTGAGATCCGTCAGGTAACCCTATTTATGGGATGTAAACTTCCCTGGTTGAAGTGGCAATGATATCAACAACATCCGCTACCCAACCTATGGTTACTTAGGCCATTGCCTCAACTAGTAACCCAACCATGGCCAATGTTCAAGATTTGGTCTCTCCTATTTCTGGACCTACCTCCATCAGGGTTTTCATACCCCCTCAACCACAAATAATTCAACCAAGTTTGACACCTTTCCAGAACTTGATTGTCTCCATCCCACCCACTCTTATGCCTATAAATACAAGAGTGACTACCTATCCTTTAACTAGTGTCGACACCATCCAACCAGCCTTGGTGGCATCTAGTCAAGTTGTGCCCACCAGCTTCATGGCACAAGCCCCCTTGGCCTCAACATCAGTCCCTATAATGAACTACCAATATGTTGCACCTACACAAATGCAACCAAGTACATCATACGCCCCTCCCAATGCCTTCCAAGTACCTTATAACCTAGGGGGTGCCCCTCTTGCTAATCTATCAGCCGATCTAATCAAGATGCTGATGGATAAGATGTCCAACCTTGAGACATCTATTTCAGGTTCAAGGAGTGTTTTTTCATATGAAAAAATTTGTAATGAACCTATACACCCTTCGGTCCCTATTAGACCATACCCTAGCTAGTGGTAACTCTCAAAATTTACTCGCTTTCAGAGTAAAGAGGACCCACAACAACATCTATGAGTGTTTAGACACACTTGCTACCTTATAACACACGATGATGCATTGTTACTTTGCACATTTCCCATGTCACTTTATGGTGCCGCCCTTGATTGGTATAGCTCTATTACTAGTCATTCTCTCTTTACCTTCACTCAACTAGCTCAGCTATTCCTCGACCACTTCTCAATCAACATCATCAAGAAGGTTTCCATCACAAACCTTTATTCTATTAGACAATTTGACGATGAATCAATAGCTGACTTCGTTGCCCGTTGGAGAGGTTTAATCAACCAACTCTCCTTATCATTACCTCAACCTGAGCTCATTGAGCTCTTTTCAAGAGCATGTGCCACGCACATCTCATCTACTTTGTGGGTTCAAACTTTTCGTACATTCGATGAAGCTTTCACTATGGCCCAAAAGCTTGAACTCCACACAGTCTAAGAGGATAAGGTTAAATTGCGTAGTAAAAATACCAACGCAAAATCCAATGACCCTTCTTCCAAATCTTCTTCTTCCCATTCCAAGTCCAAGGAATCGGCAAATGCTATGGTACTTAGATCATCATCTTCTACCACCACCAACCAATCTGAACCTTCCACATCACAAAACAATTCCAACAACGGTATGTACAACATCAATACACTTCAATATGAGAATCATATGCTTCCGTATTGGATAAACTAGTGAAGCAGGGAGTCCTCAACCTCCCTCAAATTTGACTAATCCAATTTAACCCCTCACAAGCCATCCTTGCATGGTATAAGGCAAATGACTTTTGTAACTATCATCGTGTTAAGGGTCATGATACAGACAATTGCAAAACCTTCAAGAACATTGTTCAAGACATGATAGACAAAGGGGACCTTGTTTTGGACAACCCTAATTCACTGGCCAACCAAAACATGGATGTCTTTAGGCAACCATTCCCTATCCATCCCCCAAGTCAGAATAATGTTTATACCATGGCCGATGACCTTTAAGAGCGTAATATATGCACAATCGACATGGTTTCTCCTTTCATTCCTAATCAACCTCTCCCACAGCCTGAAGAGGTTAGTCAACCCATTTCTCCACCACGGGTAGAAGAGCCTATTCTACCTATATCACCCCAATGAAATCAAACACATCCTCTACCCATTCTTCAACCTCGTGAGAAATCTGTATTACCTGTTCCTCTTGCCCCCACCTTCCCTCTTCTTCTACCATTGGAAGAATTTACCATTCATACCCCATGCCCTCATGAAGAAGGGGCCATCATCCCTCTACTTCAACCTTTAGAGGAGCCTTCCTCTCCTATTTGTCCTCCATCGATGGAGGATAGTCCTCCATCCACCCCCCTTTCACATGTAAGAGAGGCTACTTTGATCTCTCCCATATTGGAGGATGCATTGATAGTACCAACACCGATGGCCCCACCCTCATCCTTCTTATTACCAATGAAGGATCATACTTTCCACACTCCTAGACCACATGTGGAGGGCATGATCATCCCTGTGCTCTATCCCCTCGAAGAGCCTAATTCTCCAATCCCTTCTCCACCGAGAGAACTTATCATTTCACCCACTTCGGCTAAGGAAGATCCGATAATGGTTTTCTCTCACCTTTGGCCTGAGATCAATGTGTCTAACATGTTTCCACTCTCACGATCACCTAAATCCTCCAAAAGACTAATTTCAAGACCTCACTCGACGTCACCTAAACCCTTTTCTCGATTGGTAGAAAACTTAGGATTTCTCCATTCTAGGAACCTAAAACATGAGGAGTTATGGGAGCGACTTAAGGCTCCTTATTTTACACATCTCGCTTCATCTCATACTGCCAATCCTTCCATAATAATTCACCCCCTAGTCTCTAATAAGGATCGGGCTTCTACTTCCAAATCTTTAGAAGCTCAACCATCCACATCTAAACCTAAACCCTCACAAGCGTCCACCATACCAAAACAGGTTAAATCTCTCAGTGTTCGCCCCGTACCGAACCTCACTTACCCATAAGTGAAGGTAGATTTGAGCCTCACCCCATGTAGTAGTGGTCCTCACACCATATCAAAAAAGGGTGCTAAACCACGTCAGAGAACTCCTCCCCCACCTTCACCATTACCCTCTATCTTGGGTCCACATCCTTCCACTTTAAAAGGAGTGCTCCCTATTCCAAAACCTCACAAAAACAAATTGCCTCCATTACTCCCTCTACCCGTCAAAAACATATTTTATCCATGAAATCCAACACCTCTCATCAAGAAAGTGCCATCTACACATGTGGCCACACCACCAACTAAAAAGGTGGTACGAAAAACTCCCCCTACAACTCTACCCCTACTGCAACAACAATTGCATACCCATTAGTGGGGTCCTATGCTTCATTATTACCCTGATTGTTGTAGTCTTCTAGCATCATTCTCTTGCTAATTAAGCCATGCTAACCTCTCAGACCAAAACCATTTTGGTTCGACGACACTCAAATTTGTGCATATTATCGCACACCTGGACATGACACTGAGCGTTGCTGCACTCTTAAGGTTGTCATTAGTCAACACCTAAAAAAGGACACCCTTCTCATTAAGGATCCTCTTGACCACCCTTTCAACAAACCACCGACACCATCCCATGCCTCCCAAACCTCCTCACATAAATCAAGAACCCAACGCGAGACTATGGTCCCTCTACCACCTTCTCCCCCTTTGTTCGAAATCAGCACTATCAATGTGGCCACCAAGTCACAAACCTTAAAGGATAAAGGAAAAGAGAAGGTTTCTACCCCTTGGACATATCCATTTGCCAAGCCTTCTCAACCACCAAAACCCAAGATTCCTATCTTGGGCACATCTCAACCAACATCTTCTAGGGGAATTCGTGACTCCATGGTGAAAAACTTCACCAAATCCCTGTGAAGATGTCTTTGTATGACCTAATTCAAAGCTCTCCACAACATCGCCAAGCCTTAATCAAAGCTTTATAGGTAGTGGAGGTCTAACCTAAAGACCCCCAACCATTGGCTACTTTAGTCAAATCGTTACCAACTGTTGCCTCCATCACCTTCAGTGATTCTAAGATTCCTGCTTCCAACTTGGAAGATTAGGATCTCGCCTTTTAAAACTAAGCCTATCAGATAAAAGCTTCGCAAGATGCATCCTCATGTCACACTCTCTATTAAAGAGAAGCTTCAACATCTTCTCTCCATCTCATTTATCGAACCCATTGATTATCCGCAATGGGTGTCAAACATTGTCCCTGTCACAAAAGCAACTGGGAGAATTTGAATTTGTACTGCCTATCGCGACCTCAACCTAGCCTGCCCAAAGGATGACTTTCCTTTGTCAAGCATCGACCAAACCATGCCTATAATAAAAATCTAAAAGAGAAAAATTTCAAAATTAGAGATCTCATTCTTAAAAAAAACCAACACGTGATCAATATGAAAAGAAGCAAACGAGGCAAGTTTGCTCCTAATTGGCTCGAACCTTATATCATAACACACAAGTATGGATCAAGGACTTATCATCTATCTTCTCTTGAATGCTAGCCAGAACTTAAGCCCCTTAATGCCTTACATTTGTGACCATTCTATTGTTAATCAAGTAATCATTCACTTGATGTTTAACATGAGCTCATCCCTTGAGCAACCTTTTGTCATCCTCATTCCTATTCCTTTCAACCCTTTTTTCCTCACAAATATCAGTTAACCCTCTTTTAAGCATTAAAATAATTTGCCCTAATAAAAGGGAAAGCCCTAAACCTCTATAGTCTAGTCCATGACTACAAGTTCAGTCACAAACCAAACATAAATTGGGATGGCTAACAAAAGGTCATAAACTATAAATGTAGACTACTCCCTTGAAGGATAGCTACATTATTGCTGTAACTAATAGACTACTCCCTTAAATGATAGTTGTTCAAAGAAATCAACATACAAAGTAAACTATAGACCATTCCCTCAAAGGATGGCTATTCCCAAATTTTTTTACATACACAGAACCCTCTCAGGAGCTGCCCACATCAATTAGCTTCACATGACCACAAAACAAAACAACATCCCCAAGTAGACTTCCCGCATTGATCAGTCTACCAAAAAAAAAAAACTGACTGACAAACTATTAAGTCATGGACTTGCCTATAATCATTCTCAAGGTCACCTATAAAAGGGGCAAAGTTATCCCTACTAAAAAGGGTTATGCTATCTTAACATATCACCTAATCACACCTATTACCCCAACATACTCAAGGGATTTTAAGCTCACTTAATGTCAAGTGATTCGAGTACTTCTCTAACAAAAACCAATGGTTAACGACGTAATGCATGAACGGGGCTTTTATTTACAAAAATCCTATCTATGCTATCATTATGGTCCTTGTCAATGAAAGAACAATGCGCCTTTCATTTCTTACACACCTTCGTCACATACAACCAACCCAAACCAAGCCAAACCAAACCAAACCCAACTAAACCAAGCCAAACCAAACCAAACCTAACCCAACCAAACCAAAACATTTTTCAACCACTAACATACCTCATGATTTATTTAATACAAATACCAATTTGTGTTATATAAATTATTATAGACCATTCACATTAGTTTCTATGGAAAACAATACACATGGAAACTAACAATCAAACACAATTTATGTTAAGCATATACCATCACCAATATGGAAAAGTGCTGAAGCATAAATAAAATCATTTCATTTTTAGCATACATCCATCACCAATATAAAAAATTGTTAGGAATGAAAAACCACATAACCTATGTTACAACATACACCATTACACAATATGGAAAAGGCTATAATATCATCATACACTCATCATTTCAAACATAACCAAACCAACCAACAACCTCTTTGATTCCATTTTCCCTTTTTGGGAGAGCTACATTGGCCTAAGGCCCTCTCATGGGCTATGTAGGTAGTACTCAGTTGACATAGGGTCTTCTGAAGTTAGCTCGGCCATTCGTTCATTCATC
Source organism: Torreya grandis (assembly GCA_037957365.1). NCBI lineage: Eukaryota > Viridiplantae > Streptophyta > Pinopsida > Cupressales > Taxaceae > Torreya > Torreya grandis. The sequence continues at coordinate 1,052,731 of JARHVA010002161.1, forward strand.
TACCTGATGGACCAACCATTTAACCTTTAACCATGACCTAACCTAGTCAAAACCAATCCATAACCTACCCTCTTCTTCCCTTTTGGGGAGAACTACATTGGCTTGAGGCCCTTAAAATAGGGGCTATGTAGGCAGCACTCAATTGACATGGGGTCTTCTAAGGTTAGCTCGGCCACTCATTGGTTCATTTACCTAATGGACCAACTATCTAAACCAGCCCAAAAACATGACCAAACAACTTGTTTCTCTACGTTTTTGTTAATTACATTCAGAAGAAGAAGAAACTAAAGTTAAGGGTCAGGGGTTTGTACGTTACCCAAATTAAATTGCGTACCGTATCCAAGCGTTGTAGGAGCTCCTCTTTGGATGTGGAGGAAGACACCTATAGATAAGAATAAGACTTAAACAAAGAAAATGTTAGAATAAGATATGGTGGACTGCCAAGCTATACGCTCAGTCTCAGAAGCGTAAAAACTTTCATAAGGGATGACAGTCCACTATTTGATAAAAAGAGTGTTGTATAAAAAGAAATGTTGAAAGGCTAAGAAAGAGAAAGTAGATAATGCGTACCTATTCTTTGTAATCAGTCTGTCATAGTCATCGATGTTGGTAGACCTGTTGAGGTCGGTTTGTTAATTATGCCGATGTCGGTAGGGGCAATGGGCCTTGGACGAGTTTCAAGGTATGTCTGTGGTTAACAGAGGACTCTAAGAGTTGAAAGGTTTCTACAGGGTTGCAAGGAAGTGAATAGGGTCTGAGGAAGGACAAAGGTAGAGGATAGGTGTGAGGAGAGGGTAAGGATAAGAGGAAGGCTTTTTAGCCTCCCTAGGAAAGAAGTTGGCTCTGGTCTCTCAACAATACTCAAAAATAGTAAATAGAAACTAATTACCAAGTTATTCTAGAACTTTGAAATAGAGACTAGAAGAATACTTAGCTTTTTGGTGAAGATCAGAGGGTGTCAGGATGCTTATCCCTGTTGTGGCTGATGTGGAAGACCTCGTATAATATTTTCAATCCAATGTCTGGAGTGACTTCTGCAGAGTTTCCGTAGCATAGAGGATGATAGTTAAGTTCTAATGATTAGTCTCAGAGTGTGCGCATCGACCTGCCAAAGTCCCAGGGGCCCAGCTCAATGTTAGAGCTCGGGTTAAGTAACTGACGTCGACAATCCCACTGACGTCAGCCGATAGTTGACCGACGTCGGTAGCTAGAGAATGGGTAAAAGGGCTATTTTTAGCCCTTTGCCCATTTTTTCATCTGCCAAGTGCATTTTCCATTGAAAAATGATCAAACAATGGGGTTATTAGGCATGAGTGTTGGTTAGGAGGTTGGAATGGAGTGAGAATAGGTCTTAGGTAGTTAAGATTTAGATGACCTAGTCTCAAGGTTGCGGCTGATGTCGAAGACCTCGTATAATATTTTTAGTCCAATGTCTGAAGTGACTTCTGCAAAGTTTCTATAGCCTGGAGGATGATAGTTGAGTTCTGATGATTAGTCTCAGAGTGTGCACATTGATTTGCCAAAGTCTCAGGGGGCCAGCTCAATGTTAGAGCTCAGATTAAGTAACTGACGTTAGCTATCCTGCAAGTGTCAGTTGATAGTTGACCGACGTTGGCAGCTAGAGAATGGGTAAAAAGGCTATTTTTAGCCTTTTGCCCATTTCTCCATCTGCCAAGTGCATTTGCCATTGAAAAATAGTTAAAATATGGGGTTATTAGGCATGAATGTTGGTTAGGAGGTTGGAATGGAGTGAGAATAGGTCCCAGGTAGTTAAGATTTAGGTGACATAGTATCAAGGTGACTCATAGGGTAAGAAATGGTCTTAGGGTGAGGTGTCCAAGGTGAGGTGTTTAAGTGATGTCATTAATTTAAAATAAGTAATTTATTTTAAATTAATAAGATGTGTAAGTGTTTAGAAGGGGACCAAGGGGGAGTCAACACAATTTTGGTGTCTACATTTGCCCCTTTTTGTCTTGTTGGTTGTTCTTGACGAACTATAAGACAAAAAATAGATGTTAGTTATCCTAGGTATGGGATAAGGTGTAGGTTGCCCCAAGTATGGGATAAGGTATTCCCCTTCAAAGTGGGAATCGAGAGAAGGTAAGCTAAAATTAGTTGCCAATTTGATAGGTAGTGGATGGGTATGGTGAGTTGGAGTGTGAACGTTGTAATAGTTGAGATTGCACATATACCACTTCACGTGATAGGTAGGTCAAATTGTCACAGGCAAGATCGAGGAGCACTAAAATCGAAGTAACCAGTCCCCAGATTTTTGGTCGTAGCTGATTGGGTTAAATGATCAAAGCTGTAACTCCAATGGTCATCGTGTTCCAAGTATCCTGGGCTAGGAAGTGCTCCTAGAAAACATAAAAATGTCACAAATATTGGGGATTAACTTGGTCATGATCCAACAATACGTGTGAGGGTCATAATGTGGGGTGCGTAAAATTTGCTATCTATTTGTGAGGTAGCATATATGCAATCAAAATAACCAAGGCAAAGTTGCTTCAAAAGTGGTCGTGTTCTGAGGAGATAATCACGATCTCCAAGGTCATTGGTCGAGTTGGGCTGAGATATAAGTGATCTCAAGTGTTGTTTTTTGTGGTTAGGGAGATGTATGTGATCTCCAATGTGCCCCATGAGAAGTCTAATGTGACTTCTACAGTGTTTGGGCTGGTTGTTTGGTCATGATTTTGGACTAGGTATAGATAGTTCATCCATTAGGTAGATGAATGAACTACCTACATAGCCCCTGTTTTAAGGGCCTCAAGCCAATGTAGTTCTCCCCAAAAGGGAAGAAGAGGGTAGGTTATGGGTTGGGTTTTGACTAGGTTAAGTCATGGTTAAAGGTTATATGGTTTGTCCATCAGGTAGATGAACAAACAAATGATCGAGCTAACCTCAAAAGACTTCATGTCAACTGAGTGCTGCCTATATAGCCCCTGTTTTAAGGGCCTTAGGCCAATGTAGTTCTCTCCAAAAGGAAGAGTCAAAGAGGTTGATAGGTTGTATTGGTCATGTTAGTGTTGTTAGCATTTCCCATATGTATGATGGTACATGCTTGAAATGATGAATGCATGATGATGTTACAGCCTTTTCCATATTAGGTGATGGTGTATTCTGTAACATTGGTGATGTGGTTTTTCATCCCTAGCAATTTTCCATATTAGTGATGGTGTATGCCAAAAATGAAATGAGTTTATTTATGCTTTAGCAGGTTTCCATATTGTTGATGGTATGTGCTTGACATAAATTGTGTTTGGTTGTTAGTTTCCATGTGTATTGTTTTCCATAGAAACTAATGTGAATGGGCTATGATAATTTATATAACACAAATTGATATTTGCATTAAATAAATTATGATGTTATGTTAGAGGTTTGAAAAATGTTTTGGTTGTCATGTTATGGGCATGTGACGAAGTCAAGCAAGAAGTGAAAGGTGCGTTGCTCTTTCATTGACAAAGACCATAATGATAGCATAGATAAGGGTTTTTGCAAACAAAAGCCTTGTTCATGCATTACGTCATTGACCATTGATTTGTGTTAGAGAAGTACTCGAATCACTTGACATTAAGTGAGCTCAAAATCCCTTGAGTATGTTGGGGTAATAGGTGTGATTATGTGATATGTTAAGATAGCATAACCCTTTTAGTAGGGATAACTTTGCCCCTTTTATAGGTGACCTGGAGAACGACTATAGGCAAGTCCATGACTTAATAGTTTGTCAGTCATTTTTTTTGTAGACTGATCAATGCGAGAAGTCTACTTGAGGACATTGTTTTGTTTGTGGTCATATTGAAGCTGATCGATGCGGGAAACTTCTGAGAGGGTGTTGTGTTTGGTAGCAAAATTTGGGCATAGCCATCCTTTGAGGGAGTGGATTATATTCTGCTTTGTATGTTTGGATGTCTATGAATAGCTATCCTTCAAGGGAGTAGTCTATTAATTACAATAATTATGCAGATGTCCTTCGAGGGAGTAGTCTACATTTATAGTTTTATGACCTTTTGTTAGGCATCCCAATTTTATGTGTTTTTTTACTAAACTTTTAGTCATGGACTAGACTATAGAGGTTTAGCAGTTTCCCTTTTATTAGGACAAAGCAATAATGAAAAAAGGGTTAACTAATGTTTGTAGGGAAAAAGGGTTGAAGGAATAGGAATGAGGATGACAGGGGTTGTTTAAGGGATGAGCTCAAGTTAAATATCAAGTGAATGATTATTTGATTACAAGTAGAATGGTCACAGATGTAAGGCATTAAGGGGATCATGTTTTGGCCAGCATTTGAGAGAAGGCAGACAATAAGTCCCTAATCTATACTTGTGCATTATTATGTAAGGTCCAAGCCAATTAGGAGCAAACTTGCCTCGTTTGCTTCTTTCCATATTGGTCACGTGTTGGTTTTCTTTAAGGAGGAGATCTCCAATTTTGAAATCTCGCTCTTTTAGATTTTGGTTATAGGCATGTTTTGGTCGATGTTGGACATGAAGATGATTAAGAGGTTGGTTGATGCTTGGTTGAGGTCGTGATAGTCAGTATAAGTTCTAATTCCCCCAGTTGCTTTGGTGACAGGGACAATGTTTGACACCCATTGTGGATAATCAATGAGTTGGATAAATGAGATGGAGAGAAGACATTGAAGCTTCTCTTTGACAAGGAGTGTGACACAAGGATGTATCCTACAAAGCTTTTACCTGATAGGCTTAGTTTGAAAGGATGAGATCCTGATCTTCTAGGTTGTAGTTTGGAATCTCAAAATCACTGAAGGTGATGGAGGCAACGGTGGGTAATGTTTTGACTAAAGTAGCTAGTGGTTGGGGGTCTTCAGGTTGGACCTCCACTACCTATAAAGCTTTGATTAAGGCTTGGCAATGTTGCGGAGAGCTTTGTATTAGGTCATACAAAGACATCTTCACAAGGGTTTGGTGAAGTTGTTTCACCATGGAGTCACGAATTGCCCCTGAAGATGTTGGTTGGGATGTGCCCAAGATTGAAATCTTGGGTTTTGGTGGTCAAGAAAGCTTGACGAATGGATATGTCCAAGGGATAGAAACCTTTTCTTTTCCTTTATCCTTCCTAGTTTGTGACCTAGTGGCCACATTGATGGTGTTGATTTTGAATAAAGGGGGAGAAGGTGGTAGAGGGACCATAGTCTGATGAGATCCCGATTTAAGTGAGGAGGTTTGGGAGGCATGGGATGGTGTCGGTGGTTTGGTGAAAGGGTGGTCAAAAGGATCTGTAATGAAAAGGGTTTCATTTTTCAAGTGTTGATGAATGACAACCTTAAGATCATAGAATGTTTCAGTATCGTGCCCAGGTGTGCGATGATACACACAGATTTGAGTGTCGTCGAACCAAGATGGTTTTGGTCTGAGAGGTTGGTATGGCTTAAGGGGTGGGAGACTGATGCTAGAAGACTGCAATAATTGGTGTAACAACAAAGCATAAGAACCCACTAATCGGTATGCACATTTTGTTGTAGTAGGGGTTGACAACTTCTGTTTAAGAGTTGTAGGAGGAGTTTTTCATACCATCTTTTTGGTTGGCTGTGTGGCCACATGCATAGATGGCACTTTTGTGGTAAGAGGTGTCAATTTTTTTGGAGGAAATATATGTTTGATGGGTAGAGGGAGTAATGGAGGTGATTTGTTTTTGTGAGGTGTTGGAGTAGGGAGCACTCCTATTAAAGTAGATGGATGTGGACCCAAGATAGAGGGTAATGGTGAAGGTGGGGGAGGAGTTCTCTAACGTGGTTTAGTAGCCTTCTTTAGTTTGGTGTGAGGACCACTATTGTGTGGGGTGAGGTTCAAATCTACCTTTTGTGGGTGAGTGAGGTTCGGTACGGGGTGAACACCGAGAGATTTAACTTGTTTCGGTATGGTGGATGTCTATGAGGATTTGGGTTCAAATGTGGATGGTTGAGCTTCTGAAGATTGGGAAGTAGAAGCCCGATCCTTGTCAGAGACTTTGAGGTGATTTTTTGCAAAAGGGTTGGCAGGTGAAGTGGGATGTGTAAGATAAGGAGCCTTAAGTCACTCCCATAGCACCTCATGTTTTAGGTTCCTAGAATGGAGAAATCCTAAGTTCTCTACCAATCGAGAAAATGGTTTAGGTGACGTCATGCGAGGTCTTGCAATTGGTCTTTTGTAGGATTTAGGTGATCGCGAGAGTGGAAAAGTGTTAGACACAACGATCTCAGGCCAAAGGCGAGAGAAAACCGTCACCGGATCTTCCTTGGCTGAAGTGGGTGAGACGGCAAGTTCTTCTCTCGATAGAGAAGGAATTGGAGTATTTGGCTCTTCAAGAGGATAGAGCACAGGGATGATCATGGCTTCCGCATGTGGTCGAGGAGTGGGAAAAGTATGATCCTCCATTGGTAATAGGAAGGATGAGGGAGGGGCTAGTGGCGTTGGTATCATCAAAGCATCCTCCAATATGGGAGAGGTCAAAGTAGACTCTCCTACGTGTGAAAGTGGGGTTGATGGAGGGCTATCCTCCATCGATGGAGGACAAATAGGAGAGGAAGGCTCCTCTAAAGGGTGAAGTAGAGGGATTATGGCCCTTTCTACATGAGGGCATGGGTTATGAATGGTAACTTCCTCTAATGGTAGAAGAAGAGGGAAGGTCGGGGCAAGAGGAATAGGTAATATGGGTTCCTCACGAGGTAGTAGTATGTGTGGAGGAGATGTTTGATGTCGTGGGGGTGATATGGGTAGAATAGACTCTTTTACCTGTGGTGGAAGAATGGGTTGACTAACCTCTTCAGATTGTGGAAGAGGTTGGTTAGGAATGTGTTGACGCTGGAGAGTGCACCCAGTGGCAGGAAAATAGGTGCCTGCTCTCTCCTCACAACATGGAAAGTCCTCTCTAGCCTATGGGATGGTGAAGTAGGAGAGGAGAGTCTCTAGGTATGGGTTAGTTCCCTCTGATGTATCTTGTTTGTTTCAAGCAGTGCAAAAAGTACATACAGGCATATATATATATATATAGCTATATAAACTGGGGGGTGAAAAGGGAAGAAAGTGCAAGAAAAAAAACTACTCTAAGGAGGTGATACACCAGAATAAAGGTGATCTTCTCACACCTACTCTCAGAATCGAACAAAGACCACAAACATACACTCAGACTCAGCAGGAAAACTAGGCTACAAGAAAATGGCAGGGAGGTTCTTATGAAAACATAGGAACAGAGGCTCACCAAGATGCTATGGAATACATACTGTAAATGACTTCCTCTGCTTTGTATCTCCAAAATGGAACTCTCCTCCTTTCAACTACAGATAATGGCACCTTGTGGATAACTAGTGTGTTGGTGCTGGAACTATGAGAGAATTAAAGACAATGACTAGACACAACTCAAACACTCAGACATACATAAAAATCTGACCAAGAAGAGGTAAAAATAGTCTTTATAGATTTAGGTAGAAATTTTAGCAGGGCTGCGCCTTACCAAAATTGTAAAAAGATGTTTAAAAAATGACAAGTATCAAATATATAAGGAAAGTCCAAGAGGCTCATTTGGCGCTCTTTTTACAAATGGATGTTCATGAAAAGAAACAAGCCGCTCAAACTATTTTTTTTTAAAATAGAAAGGGGTAAAAATTTTATTGATAAAATAAAAAAAAGGAAATACAACATCGGGCCAAAGCCACATCAAAACACAAATACCAAAGAAAACGGCACTAGGCTGACACACTACCCAGCAACAAGACCATCCAACCTGAGAATTCTATCCAGGTTCCTACTCACCTCCTCTGGCAACATCACCCTATCCTCCACTCTGCATCCATCCACATTCGCTGAAGCCCACTTGGCCAAATAATTGGCCGCTCCATTCCACTCTCTCAGAATGTGAGAGAAAGAAACAGAATCCATAAGCATAACAATCTGAAGAATCTGTTGCACCACCAATGATAGCTGCCAGTTAACATCCTCAATTTTCCTCTCTTGGATTAAATTAATCAGAATTTGTGAGTCAACCTCGCACTCTACCTTGGGCCATCCAAACTCATAAGCCCTTCTGAGAGCTTGCAGAATAGCAACACCCTCCATCATATTCACCGTCTGGTCCCCCATGTGAGCGGCTAAAATAAAAACCACAGCACCTAAATGGTCCCTGCCAATCCCACCAATCCCTGCCCGGCCCGGATAACCCCTGGCTGAGCCATCCATGTTGAGTTTCAAATATCCTTCAAGAGGAGGGGACCAACTCCCATTCCTCTACATTTTATTCTTGTGCCCAGACCCACGCCTAACACTAGCCGCGGTCAGAGAAATAGCCTGAAAGCCAAGCCTAGTCACGAAATCAGCATCCCCCTGCACCAAGGGAAGAGTGATTTCACTCTTTGCTTCCACCATTTCCTACAACATGCCAGTAATTCTAACCCACACCTGGTGAATTGCCAACCTTTCCCCTGAGAAAATCTTGCGGTTGCGCTCCAGCCAGACCTGCCATAATTAAAAAATGGGGCCCGCATACCACGCCTCTTGAAGAAAAGGCGCAGCATGAGGCGGCTTGCCCAACCTGTCCCAATGAACCATCTACTCTGCCTGCTTTGAAGTTTGCATTTTTAAATGACAAAACACAATTTGTCCACCCATTAAATGAAAAATGAAGAAACTGGTTACATCTCTTAGCTACTGCATCCTCTTGCGGTCAATTCAAAGGAACTCTTCCACCTACTAGAGTCACCTCTTCAAATTGGCGTTGCTTGGACTTAACTATTTGCTTATTTTGTGTGCGTACTCTTGTCAATTTTGTCTTAATTCTATCTCATTGGGCCCCTTGGGTGAACATACTGGTGGGTCACTACATTCAGGCCCTTCTTTTCCATGGTCCATGCTTTTCATTTGAAGGCAAACGGCTATTTCATACTTGTAAACTTGACATCCACATAGGACATCATCGAGCCTACTAAAATGTCATTGAGTCCATTGCCACGTTAGTCGGGTCCACATGGCATTCTCTCAGCACTTCTCTTTCTTTTGTCATTGGTTGGTTGCGTGGACAGCTGACGGCTCTTTGTCTTGTTTCGTGGACTGTCGTGGGCTGTTTGGACGGCTATCGGGCCATGGTGTTAAGCTTTTAAACGTGCCTGACCCTTTCTTGCTTTAGTTGTATATGTGCCCAACCTTTTGAAAAGGGATTTTTACTTGGACTTCGCTCTTTGGCCAAGGGTAGGCCCTTGAACCAAAGTCGTTGAACCAAAATTTGGTTCAATGGTTCAAGGTTCAAAGGAGCGCATCAATTGAGCCAAAAGGCCGATGAACCACTATTGAACTGAACCCGTTGAATCGTTGACTTGAAATTAAGCCATTTGAACTGATGAATTGAGATGAACCAGGTTAAACCAATGAACCAGGCTTGAACAGAGCATAGACTTGAAGATGAGCTTGCAACTTGAAAAATGACTGGCTTCGAAAAGCTAGAGAAGAAGTTGACCACAATTTTGCTAGGGGCAAAAATTGGTCAATAGATTGGTGACTCATAGGGGAAGCATGCCTGCCATGCTTAGAAACTAGTTGCCTTGCAATCCATTGGGCATGAAGTTGGATGATAACTTTGAAAACCAACAAGATCTCTATCAAAACTTAGAACCAGCCATGCAGATCTACCTCCAAGGAAAAGAAAGCACACGCAAGACTAAGAAAACTACTTGTGCAACAGCACTTAAGGGAAATAGGGAAAGAAAACTAAAAGCAACCTACTATATATAGTTAACCATGTATTTTTGATTCCCCCTAGATCAAAGGGAAAACTTCGTAAGTCCCCTTCCTAGAAAGAAGACTTATAGTGGAAGGCAAGTAGCTGCATGAAAAGAATATTTGGTGACCTGCTCCTCTTGCCTGTCACCTGATTTGGCTGGAATCTGAGTGGATATTCAAACATGCTCCCAACGTATACATACTCTGTTTGTTCTTGGAAGCTTGCCTCCTGTTGGTTCTTCAAGCTGGTGTTTCCCATCAAGAAAATGATTGCTACCCGGCTCATCACCATAAGCTCCTTGATATGCACCCTTGACTGACTTGCTCTCCTCTGCCTCATGTTTGGGTTCAAAGAAGACATCTTCAGATTCACCAACCTTCTAGAGGGATAAATATGAAAGACTGTAGCCTCCTTGCATGCTTGTTTGAACCCCAATGCTGCCTTCTCCGCTCTTATCCAGCTCATAGCCTCCTTGAAGAATAATGTAGCCTGCCCTGATGACCTCAAACAAATCATTCAAAGCATGAACAAGGGATTGTCCATGCTCCTCCATGTCACCTAAATTGATCTCCTCCTCATCCGCACTCATGGAGTCTCCCTGATTAGTCATGAACTAAGCATACTTCTCTTCACTTGCTTCCCTCAAGACTGCCTCCTCCTCGAGAAGGGGTGAAGTGGAACACTGATGGACGAACTCATGTGGAAGAGGAGGCAGTCCCTGAACTAGAATCGAATGATTCTCCTCTTTCCATTTGGTCAGCACTTCACCTATATTAGGCATGGCCTGGTAGTTCTCTTGGGGATGTGTAGGTGGGGTGTGTTTAGACATGGAATGTGCTGTTGGGTCTGAACCATCCACCACACACTGGCTGAGGAATCTCTCCTTGGATTCCAATTCTGAAATCTGCCTATCCATATTTTCTTGGAAAAACCTTTCCCAAAAGTCATAATCATTATAAGGGGCAGGAGCAGCCTCTTCTTCTTCAAGAATTAGACTGAAATCTTCCTCCTCCTCCTCCTTACTGGTCCAAGATTCAATTGCTTGCTTCCAACTCATGATACTAGGATTGGACTCTTGCTTTTGTGAGTAGGCAGCAACTTTATCATTTTCAAGTTCCTGGGCTGGTTCATGATGCTCCTCCTTCCAGCTTGGAATTTGGAGATCATGTTGAAAGTCTTAAGGAGGCTGGAGAGGATTTGGGAGGGTCTACTCATGTACAGGAAAATTTGCCTGAAGAGAGGCATGCTGGAAAGCTAGGTGCACAGGATTGAGGGCATGACTGATTGATGCATTGGATGAGCTAGAATGAGCAAGGGCCATATGATAGAAAGGATTCGACATACAAGAGGGAGTTTTCTCTAGAATAGGAGAGGGTAGACTTTGGGCCAAATTTTCTTGATTTTCATCCCTCCACTTTACCAACACTTCGTCAATATTGAAATTAACTTATGGATTGGTGAAAGGGGTGTCTTTTGGCATCAGCTCCTTTGTAGGGTCTGAAAGCTCCATCATTCTTTCTCTAAGCAGTCTCATCCTAGCTTCCAATTCCTCAACCTACTAAGCCAGATAATCCTCACCTTATACTTCTTGGAGCTCGTGGGAAACACCATAGAGATGGGGAGTGCATGAAAATTATTGTGAAATGCAAGGAGCTTCTTGAGGAAGGGTGGGGGGAACTTGAAAAGGACTAACCTCATCTTGTACCTCACACTCTTGGACAATGTCTTTCACCCCCTTGCTATTTCATGACTCAATCACTTGATTCCAGCTCAAGAAACTCAGACTGGGCATCTCCTTTGGGGGTGATGGGGCCATAATGTGAGAGGGTAGTGAAGATTTAGATTCCACTTCCCTCGCTACCAAGATGGACTGCTACATCTGAATATTTTCCAATTTGATCTGTCTATCAAGATTAGCCTTAAACACAAGGTTCATTTTTTTAGACCTCTCCTCAACATGATTGGAGAACGGACTTTGACAGGCTTGACTTGGCTCAAGAGCAGGGGCTGTATATAACTGATATGATGCTTTGGGTAGCGAGTATGCAAGTTGATAGACTTGGTAAGGCTACCTCTCATGCACACTCAGCTTCTCCTCCACAGATGCAATTAAACCACTCACATCCAGCATCTCATTTGAAAGCATGTGCCAATTTGCTCTTTTAATAGGAGCCCATTCTTTCTTAACCTGATCCAACGCATTCCTCACTTGATGGATGATATGATCAAGAATATCTTGGTTGTACCCCTTTTTGGTGTTAAGATCAATTACATATTTGTTGTATCCTAGCAGTGCTCGCTTGAAGGCAGAAACTAGTTGATTGGCGAAAAGATTGGGTGGAGTGGGAAAAGTGACATACTGAGAAGACTGAGCACAAGGGTGATATAGCTCATAGCAAGGTTGAGACTGGCCATATTGGGTGTGATAAGGATCACCATAAGGATGGTAAGGATCATATCCATCCTGGCCAAAAAAAATAGAGTTCATAGCTTAAAATGATGGAATTTACACATACCAGAAAATGTGCTTCCTGATGGTACCAGGCAACTTAACCAACGGATATAACTCAGAGTCACTAGATGCTGAAGAAACTTGATTTACTGTAACAAGACTAGCATCAATCTTGAAACTTTACTTCATTGAAAACTTGGGTCCCATTGGGTGTGCCAAAACTATTGATGCGCACGGTGTTGTATTGGTGGTTCCTCTACTGTAACAGGATCAATGACTAACCCTGCAACTTTTCTAATTAAAAACTTGTAGTCCCACCGGGCGTGCCAAAACTATTGACGCTGGAGAGTGCACCCAGTGGTAGGAAAATAGGTTCCTTCCCTCTCCTCACAACATGGAGACTCCTCTCTCGCCTGTGGGATGGCGAAGCAGGAGAGGAGAGTCTCTAGGTATGGGCTAGTTCCCTCTGATGTATCTTGTTTGTTTCAGGTAGTGCAAAAATTACATACATGCATATATATATAGCTATATAAATTAGGGGGGTGAAAAGGGAAGAAAGTGAAAGAAAACAAACTACTCAAAGGAGGTGATACACCAAAATAAAGGTGATCTTCTCACACCTACTCTCTGAATCAAACAAAGACCACAAACATACACTCAGACTCGATAGGGAAACCAGGCTACAAGAAAATGGCAGGGAGGTTCTTATGAAAACACAGGAATAGAGGCTCACCAAGATGCTATGGAATACATACTGTAAATGACTTCCTCTGCTTTGTATCTCTAAAATGGAACTCTCCTCCTGTCAACTGTAGACAATGGCACCTTGTGGATAACTGGTGTGTTGGTGCTAGAACTGTGAGAGCATTAAAGACAATGCCTGAACACAACTCAAACACTCAGACATACAGAAAAAATTTGACCAAGAAGAGGTAAAAATAGTCTTTATAGATTCAAGTAGAAATTTTAGCAGGGCTGCACCTTACCAAAATTGCAAAAAGATGTTTACAAAATGACAAGTATCAAATATATAAGGAAAGTCCAAGAGGCTCATTTGGCGCTCTTTTTACAAATGGTTGTTCATGAAAAGAAATAAGCCACTCAAAATATTAATGAACCAACTGCTCTGCCTGCTTCAAAGTTCACATTTTTAAATGACAAAATGCGGTTTGTCCACCCATTAAATGAAAAATGAAGAAATCGGTTACATCTCTTAGCTGCAGCGTCCTCTTGTGGTCACTTTGAAGGAACTATTCCACCTACTGGAGTCACCTCTTCAAATTGGCATTGCTTAGACTTAATTGTTTGCCTATTTCGTGTGCATCCTCTTGTCAATTTTGTCTTAATTCTATCTCATCGGCCCCCTTGGGTGAACATACTAGTGGGTCGCTACATTCAGGCCCTTCTTTTCCATGGTTCGCGCTTTTCATTTGAAGGCAAATGGCTATTTCATACTTGTAAACTTGACATCCACATAGGAGATCATCCATCCTGCTAAAATGTCATCGGGTCCATTGCCACGTCAGTCGGGTCCACATGGCATTCTCTCAGCACTTCTCTTTCTTTTGTCATTGGCAGGTTGCGTGGACAGCCAATGGCTCTTTGTCTTGTTTCGTGGACTGTCATGGGTTGTTTGGACGGCTGCCAGGCCATGGTGTTAAGCTTTTAAATGCACCCAAACCTTTCTTGCTTTAGTTGTATATGCACCTGACCTTTTGAAAAGGGCTTTTGACTTGGACTATGCTCTTTGGCCAAGGGCAGGCCCTTGAACCAAAGCCGTTGAACCAAAATTTGGTTCAACAGTTCAAGGTTCAAAAGAGCACACCGATTGAGCCAAATGGCCGATGAACCACTATTAAACTGGACCCAATGAACCATTGACTTGAACTTAGGCCATTTGAACCAATGAACTGAGATGAACCAGGTTGAACCAATGAACCAGGCTTGAACAGAGCATGGACTTGAAGATGAGCTCGCAACCTAAAAAATGACTAGCTTCGAAAAGCCAGAGAAGAAGTTGACCACAATTTTTCCAGGGGCAAAAATTGGTCAACAGAATGAAAGGAGAAACCATGTCGATCGTGCATATGTTGCACTCTTGAGGGTCATCGACCATGGTCTGAACATTGTTTTGACTTGGGGGATGGTTAGGGAATGGTTGCCTAAAGATATCTATGTTTTGGTTAGCTGGTGCATTTGGGTTATCCAAAACAAGATCTCCTTTGTCTAACATGTCTTGAATAACATTTTTGAAGGTTTTGCAATTGTCTGTGTCATGACCTTTGACACGATGATAGTTACAAAAGTCATTTTCCCTATACCATGCATGGATGGCTTTTGAGGGGTCAAATTGGGGTGGTCGGATTTTAGGGAGATTGAGGACCCCCTGCTTCACTAGTTTATCCAATATGGAAGCATATGATTCTCCTATTGGAGTGTATTGACGCTGTATATACCATTGTTGGAATTGTCTTGTGATGCTTTGTGATGTGGAAGGTCCAGATTGGTTATTTGTGGTAGAAGATGATGATCTAAGTACCACAGCGTTTGTCGATCCCTTTGACTTAGAATGGGAGGAAGAAGATTTAGAAGAAGAAGGGTCATTGGATTTTGCATTGGTATTCTTACTACGCAATTTGACTCTATCCTCTTCAACCACGTGAAGTTCAAGCTTTCGGGCCATGGTGAAAGCTTCATCAAATGTGCGGAAAGTTTGAACCCACAAAGTGGATGAGATGTGCTTGGCACATGCTCTTGAAAAGAGATCAATGAGCTCAGGTTGAGGTAAAGAAAAGGAGAGTTGGTTGATCAAACCTCTCCAATGGGCAATGAAGTCTGCTATTGATTCATTATCGAATTGTCTAATAGAATATAGGTTTGTGATGGAGACCTTTTTAGTGATGTTGCTTGAGAAGTGGTCAAGGAATAGCTGAGCTAGTTGAGTGAAGGTAAAGAGAGAATGACTGGTAATAGAACTCTACCAATCAAGGGTGGCACCAGAAAGTGACATGGGGAACGTACGAAGTAATAACGCATCATCGTGTGCTATAAGGTAGCAAACATGTCTAAATGATCTTAGATGTTGTTGTGGGTCCTCTTTATTCTGAAAGTGAGTAAATTTTGGGAGTTCCCACTAGCTAGGGTATGGTCTAATAGGCACCAAAGGGTGAATGGGTCGTTGCAAATTTGTTCATATGAAAGAACATTACTTGAACTGGAAATAGATGTCTCGAGGTTGGACATCTTATCCATCAACATCTTGATTAGATCGGTTGATGGATTGGTAGGAGGGGCACCCCCTAGGTTGTAAGGTACTTGGAAGGCATTGGGAGGGGCGTATGATGTACTTGGTTGCATTTGGGTAGGTGCAACATATTGGTGGTTTGTCATAGGGACTGATGTTGAGGCCAATGGGGCTTGTGCCATGAAGCTGGAGGGCACAACTTGACTAGATGTCGCCAAGGGTGGTTGGATGGTGGTGACACTAGTTAAAGGATAGGTAGTCACTCTTGTATTTATGGGAGTAAGAGTGGGTGGGATAGAGACAATCAAGTTCTGGAAAGGTGTCGAATTTGGTTGAATTATTTGTGGTTGAGAGGGTACAGAAACCCCGATGAAGGTAGGTCCAAAAATAGAAGGAGAGGCCAAATCTTGAACATTGGCCATGGTTGGGTCATTAGTCGAGACAATGCCCTGAGTGACCATAGGTTGGATAACGGAGGCTATTGATATTATTGCCGTTTCAACCAAGGAAGTTGGCATCCCATAAATAGGGTTACCTAAAGGATCTCACATTTGGCTTCTTGCGAGATAGTGTTGGAGAGCCTTGACATTGAGGTCAAGGAATCTCTCAAAATTTTGATACCCTTCAAGAAAAATTGGAGGATGATTGGGGGTTGGTTGGATAGGAGTATGCTCAGTGTCTGAAGTATACTCCATTAGAGGACTTGTTATGAAGGGTGAAGGTGGAAGTGGTTGTTGACTTGTGTGGTCAACAAGATATTTGGCTTGACTAAGTGTCAAAACCATCCAAGACGAAATGGATTCAGGTTTAAAAAACTATGTGTTTCACTTTCAAAAAACTTGAATTTTGTGTTTGATGGCAAAAAAGTCAGGTTTTAAGCTTGTTGTTTTGAAAGAAAATTTGTGGACAATGACCGATGTCAGTTTACTAACAAATGTCGATGAAGATATATTGATGATGTCGGTGGGAAAACTGATGTCGGTGAAGATGGGTTGCCGACATCGGTGGAAAAGCCGATGTCAGTTTTTGTGTAATTCTAGAAACACAGAAAACTAATCTTTTTTGAAAGAAGAAGAAATTTTGAGTTGTTTTTAGACCTCAAAATGATGCGACCTCACCAACTCAAAAAATTAGATAAAAATATAAAAATAGATTATGTCAAGCAACCTCTAAAATGTTAAATTCCTAAGAATAATTTTTAGAGTCGTGGTGGCTTATGCCTTAGAAGAATATGTTTGGGAATTGGGCTTTTAGAACAAGTCCTAAAGAGGAAGTCTATGGTTGGTTTCGGGTTATGTTTTGGTGCTCAAAAATTTGTGTTAGGTTCAGTACATGGCCTAGTGCTGGGGCTTGCTCCCTTCACTTCACGAACCCAGAGCTGAGCTGGGCTACTTAGCCAATATATACTTAGCCTATAGTTTATACTCTGCTAGAGAACAGAGTGGGTCCTCCCCTTGGTAGTGAAGTCCAAGTAGGATCACCAAGAAGGGTAAGGTATCCGCTAGGTGATGAAATCCTAGACGGGCCTTGTCTCAAATATGTTTAAATGTTTGATTTGATGTGCTTGTGATCTGGTTGTGTAACATTTGTGCACTATGATTTATTCATAATGCGTTTTTAATTACTAAGTGAGTAGGCTAAGTATGCATTCAAGCAGGAATGAAATGCAATAGTTTATTTAACCATAATTGAAATGTTTTGTTCAGATGCAAACAATTGGAGAAGAGGTTAAGAATATGAATTTGTTCACTACTCTAAGATGCAGGAAAGAAGTGACAAGAAGAAAAAGAGAGATATTCTTTTTAACTTGTGCTAATGGTTTCTTTTCGAAATAGAGAGATAGAAGAAAAGGATGCAAGAAGAGAATTTTTTCCTAATGCACCTATATGAAAGTTTGCTTTTTTAAAAAAATTAACCCAAGGAAAACTCTAGGGTCCCACCGGGTGTGCCAGAATGTTTCTCTACATTTTTGTTAATTACATTTAGAAGAAGAAGAAACTAAAGTTAAGGGTCAGGGGTTTGTACGTTACCCGAATTAAGTTGTGCACCATATCCAAGCGTTGTAGGAGCTCCTCTTTGGCTGTGGAGGAAGACACCTATAGATAAGAATAAGACTTAAACAAAGAAAATGTTAGAATAAGATATGGTGGACTACCAAGCTATACGCTCGGTCCCAGAAGCATAAAAACTTCCTTAAGGGATGACCGTCCACTATTTGACAAAAAGAGTGTTGTATAAAAAGAAATGGTGAAAGACTAAGAAAGAGAAAGTAGATAATGCGTACCTATTCTTTGTAATCAGTCTATCACAGTCACCGACATCGGTAGACCTGTTGAGGTTGGTTTGTTAATTATGCCAACGTCAGTTATGCTGCCGATGTCGGTAGGGGCAATGGGCCTTAGACGGGTTTCAGGGTATGTCTGTGGTTGACAAAGGATTCTGGGAGTTTAAAGGTTTGTACAGGGTTGCAAGGAAGTGAATAGGGTTTGAGGAAGGGACAAAGGTAGAGGATAGGTGTGAGGAGAGGGTAAGGATAAGAGGAAGGCTTTTCAACCTCCATAGGAAAGAAGTCAGGTCTGGTCTCTCAACAGTACTCAGAAATAGTAAATAGAAACTAATTACCAAGTTATTCTAGAACTTTGAAATGGAGACCAGAAGAATACTTAGCTTTTTGGTGAAGACCTGAGGGTGTTAGGATGCTTATCCCTATTGCGACTAATGTTGAAGACCTCATACAATATTTTCAATCCAATGTCTAGAGTGACTTCTACAGAGTTTATGTAGCCTGGAGGATGATAGTTGAGTTTTGATGATTAGTCTCAGAGTGTGCACATCAATCTGCCAAAGTCCTGGGGGGCCAGCTCAATGTTAGAGCTCAGGTTAAGTAACCAACATTGGCTATCCTACCAGCATCGACCGACAGTTGACCAATGTCAGCGGCTAAAGAATGGGTAAAAGGGCTATTTTTACCCCTTTGCCCATTTCTCCATCCACCAAGTGCATTTGCCGTTGGAGAACGGTCAAAAGATTTGGTTATTAGGCATGAGTGTTGGTTAGGAGGTTGGGATGGAGTGAGAATAGGTCCTAGGTAGTTAATTATTAGATGACCTAGTCTCAAGGTGACTCATAGGGTAGGAAATGGGTGGGCGAGGTGTCCAGGGTGAGGTGACCAAGGTGAGGTGTCTAGGTGATGTCATTAATTTAAAATAAGTAATTTATTTTAAATTAATAGGATGTGTAAGTGTTTATAAGGGGACCAATGGGGAGTTGACACAATTTTGGTGTCTACACAACCAGCCTAAACACTGTAGACGTCACATTAGACTTCTCATGGGACACATTGGAGATCACATACATCTCCTTATCCACAACAAACAAAACTTGAGATCATTTATATCTCAGACCGACCCGACCAATGACCTTGGAGATTGTGACTATCTCCTCAGACCATGACCACTTTCGAGACAACATTGCCTTGGTTATTTTGCTTGCATATATGCTACCTCACAAATAGTTAGCAAATTGTACGCACCCCACATTATGACCCTCACACATATTGTCAGATTGCGACCAAGTTAATCCTCAATATTTGTGACATTTTCATGTTTTCTAGGAGCACTTCCTAGCCTAGATACTTGGAGCATGATGACCATTAGAGCTACAACTTTGATCGATCTAACCCAATCAGCTATGACCAAAAATCTAGGGACCAATTAGTTTGATTTTAATCTTCCTCAACCATTGGAGCTATAACTTTGATCGATTAACCCAATCAGCTACCACTAATAAGCTAGGGACCAGTTACTTTGATTTTAGTGCTCCTTGACCTTGCCTGTGATAATTTGACCTGCCTATCATGTGAAGTGGTATACACGCAATCTCAACTATTGCAGCGTTCACACTCCAACTTCACCATACCTGTCCACTGCCTATCAAATTGGCAACCGATCTCAGCTTACCTTCTCTCAATTCCCACTTTGAGGGGGAATACCTTATCCCATACTTGGGGTAACCTACACCTTATCCCATACCTGGGGCAACTTACTCCTATTTTTGTCTTGCAGTTCATCAAACAACCAATAAGACAAAAAGGGGTAAATGTAGACACCAAAATTGTGTCGACTCCCCCTTGATCCCCTTCAAACACTTACACACCTTATTAATTTAAAATAAACTACTTATTTAAAATTAATGACATCACCCTAGACACCTCACCTTGGACACCTCACCCTTAGACCATTTCTCACCCTATGAGTCACCCATGACCTATTCTCACTCCATCCTAACCTCCTAACTAACTCTCGTGCCTAATAAACCCGTCTTTTGACCATTCTCCAATGGCAAATGTACTTGGCAGATGGAGAAATGGGCAAAGGACTAAAAATAGCCCTTTTACCCATTCTCTATCCACTGACATCGATCAACTGTCGGCTGATGCTGGTGGGATCGCCAACATCGGTTACATAAACTGAGTTCTAACGTTGAGTTAGCCCCTCTAGCACCCAGCTTCTTGCATATCAACGCACACACTTTTTAGACCAAGCATCAAACTTCAAATTTCATTCTCTTGGCTACAAAAACTCTGCACAAGTCACTCCAGATTGGATTGGAACATTACACGAGGACCTCAACATCAGCCACAACAGGAATAAGCGTTTTAACACCTCTGGTTCTTCACCAAGCAGAGCTAAGTATTATTCTATCTTATTTCAATGTTTTAGAATATGTTGGTAATTAGTTTCCATTTTTTATTTCTAAGAACTGTTGAGACTCGACCCAACTTTCTTCCTGGAGAGGCTGAAAAGCCTTCCTCTTATTCTTATCCTCTTTTCACACCTACCCTCTACCTTTGCCTCTTATCAGACCTTATCTACTCTCCCGCAACCCTGCATCAACCTTTAAACTCCCAGACTCCTCTGTTAACCACATACATAACCCTAAAACCTATCCAAGGCCTTGAAACCTATCCAAGGCCCATTTCCCCTACTGACATCGGTAACATAACTGATGTTAGCATCATTGACAAACTGACATCGACAGGACTACCGACGTCAATGACTGTGACAGACTGATTACAGAGAACAGGTATGTGCTGTCTACTTTCTCTTTCTTAGTCTTTCATCATTTCTCATTATACAACACTCTTTTTCATAAATAGTGGACTGTCATCCCTTACGGAGCTTTACGCTTCCGGGACCGAGCACGTAGCTTGGCAGTCCACCATATCATCTTCTAACATTTTCTTTGTTTAAGTCTTATTTTTATCTACAGGTGTTTCCTCCACAGCCAAAGAGGAGATCCTACAAAGCTTGGATACTGTGCGCAACTTAATTTGGGTAACGTACAAACCCCTGACTCTTTAACTTTAGTTTCTTCTTTCTTCTGAATGTAATTAGCAAAAACGTAGAGAAACACCTCTTAGAACCTACACAATGCACAAAATAGTCAAGAAAAGCAATTTTGTAACATGTTCATACATGTATGGAACACCTCAAGTGGATGGAAGGGTAATTATAGAGTATACTACAAGTTTAAATCATTTTAATTCCTATTCCATCTTATCTAGATATCCCTCCAACCTTGTTTTCTTAGTCAGGTCACTAATCAAGGTTTGTGAGGGTTTAGAGTGCTTTGGGCTCTTAAGCTTTATTCATGCAGATTGGATATTGGAATTACAAAAAAATCCACAAGAATGAATCTTAATACTCTTTTTAAAATATCCAAACTTATTAGATCTCCATAAAAATATTCAGAGGAGATGAGAATGCTCAAAGTTGTCATATTAAGCTCTTTTCTCCATTTCCTGTAGGTTTGGACTGTCTCTGAGCTAAAAGTAGCTTTCTCTGTGACTTCCCTAAATTAAAATAGCTTGAAAACATATAATTTTATCCTATAAATGTGTTATATCTATTTATAATTTTTATCTCATGCTATAATTGAATTTGAACTTTCAT
The DNA here is from genome assembly GCA_037957365.1 of Torreya grandis. Taxonomy (NCBI): domain Eukaryota; kingdom Viridiplantae; phylum Streptophyta; class Pinopsida; order Cupressales; family Taxaceae; genus Torreya; species Torreya grandis. The sequence continues at coordinate 1,074,086 of JARHVA010002161.1, forward strand.
TTGGACTCTAGGCATAACCATGCCCAATAAGCCTATCTACAACTTTGAGGGTCTAGAGCACCCTGTTTAGTTTCATTTTTATATGAGATGTTTTTCATGTTTATATATATGTGTTTCAACTCCACACACATTTTTTAAATTTCTAATCAACTTCTATTTCATCATTTTATCCCCAATCCCCAAGACTATAGGGTTTGTGACCTAGGGAAGTACCCTCTATCCGAGACAAAATAGAGGGTACTTCCCATGTTTCATAAAAAAAATGGATGTTTTAATGGCTTATCTAAGTGAAAAATACACTCCATACAATTTATTGGCCCTTGGTTATTCCATTTAACCTTTCAAAATCACTAGAACCTAAGACAAACTGTTAGAACGTAGACTGTGTGTATCATTCAACCATATGGACTATGTGTTACTTTTGAAATGGATTATGTTCTACATCCTTGATCTAAAGTTATAATTATATTTAAATTACACCATGGTTATAACATTCACAATGTTCACAAACCCTTATAATCATACTTGCACCTTGGAACATATCCTTACTCGGTTAGCCCTGACTCATAGGTTGACCCTGCTTACTCAAGAAAAGTGAGCCTATAAGCAATGTTTTTGTGCTTAAAACCCTAGTTTAAAGTATCTTGTGATCCCTTGAGGATTTTTAAAACTCCTTTCATCTATGATTTTATTCATCTTACACCCTTAGGTTGGATTGTTATCCAGACTAGTCATAAGTCACTTTTTATTGATTGTGTTTCTTGCCTTGAAGGGGACACCTATAGGTGACCCTCCATGTTTTAGCTTGAGAAAAATGTTTAAAAACCTCCATTTAGTCCTTTAATATCATTTTTTACATTGTTTTATCCATTTATCTCCTTCTCATGCTAGAAAAACACCAAAAACATCTTTCTTTAGCCCACTATTCACCACAGTTGAACATAGTCAACTTTGTTGGAAAGAGTAAGGTCCTGTAGGCATAAATTTCTCTTGGAAAAGACTTCACATCACATTGAGATCCTCTAAGGGACTTTAAATCATATTCCACTAGCCAAAATTTATATCTATTCCATGCTTAAGACCCTACCATGAATGATGTAGAGGTCAACAGTCTATTGTAGGTGAATGTTTTTAAATGAAGGGACCCTTGTAGGTGTTAATGGGGATCAAATAATTGCATATCAACTCCTATTAATTTTATCATAGATCATAAATGTTCTTGAAAACCATATCAAATCATTCAATCATGGAGACATGGTTTAGTATGCAACCTGGGGTGAAGGGTCTAGTTGAGGTTCAAACTTTTAGGTTATATTGACTGTGTTTAGTCCATAAAAGTGCAACTTTGGGCTCCTCAACAACCATCCTCCTTAAGTAATATACCCTCCATATTTTTCCTATATCTTTTCATATATGGGGGGTGCAAAGTATACACATCTATATGATTCAAATCCTTTAGTACCCCTATTACAATATATCAACAAAACATCAAGGTACTCTATTTTTGTCTTTTAGGGATTTGATCCTTAAACCTATAGTCATCATCTTTTGAAGTAAATCCCCTATCTCATCTGCCAATATAACATTACAAATAGGTCTTCTATGATTTATATAACACATTGTGACTTCAAATAGGGTTCCATCTTATTCTCCAACACTCCCTATGACACATCAACTTTCTGTTAGGGCCATCTGTAGGTGGTTGTTGTCATATACACAGAGTGAGTATAATGGTCCATGTATTCAATGAATCTACCTTAATTAGTCAAATAATATCACTTCAATACATTCAAATGAATCATGATGATATTGTAAATCTTGAAACAATATCACACTCCTCATTTCAACATATTAATTTCTTGTAGGAGATCCTGTAGGTGCAATTAATGGTAGAAAGTTGTATGAGTGACAGTGTTGACTACCAAAATCCTTATTAAAACAAGTGAAAGGATTAAATTTATTTTATTACTATGATAATTTATTAAACCTTTAAGTTACATATTCATGACCTCCATGGACGTGTTGAAGGCCTTAACCTAGCTCATTAAGTTGACTATGCATGGTGATTATGACTACAATTCCATGAAGATTAATTTGGGATGAGTTTGAATGGAGAAGGGACTAGAAGGAGATTATGAACATGAATATAAATATATCACCATCATCTAACACCATTACCAAGACATTAAAACATTGGAAATGGTAGAATCTTGTCTATCACCATAAATGAGGGTAATCTTAAAACTTGAGATGATTAGCTCATAAAATAAACTCCAAAATTGAAAAAAAGGATGTAAAACATGTGAAATGGCATTAAAATTCCTCTAAAATCAATCTCAATAGTTAAATTATATGGAATTATCCAAACCAAAGCAAAACCTATAGGGTACATAGATTAGCAAGCAAATTAGATAGGTCAACTTCTTAGGAATTGTTCATAAATCACAGGTCACCATTATTATGAAACAAAACATCAAATGGAATTTGACTGAGTTTAGAAGATACCCCTAAGAACAATTTTTTTGAAACCTCCCCTACTAGCCATACCAAGTACAATCTTGCTGACTAATTATGTGTGCATGGAAGGGTGAAGGAGCAGAATAGTTTTAGCTAAATTTTGACACTTTCAAAGTAATTAAAGCATGAAAATGGGTTTTAATAAGTTTGAGAGTCATTTCATAACCTTATCCCATGTGTCACATTTCCTTATGAGCCGTACAAGTGCCAAACTCCTCCTTTTTCCAACAAAATTGATCTTCTTTTGAAGAGCCTACCACTGTTCAGTTAGAAATAGTTAATTAAGACTTATTAGGAAACATAGGGTGTGACATCACCTTTTGAAACCTTCACATTTCCCAAAGAGGTCGTGTAAGTTATTTAATGCTCTATTTTAACCCCCAAAATGACCCAAAAAGACAAAAATTGAAAATGACCAAGACCAAGGCTAATGTGACATTAAATGATATCAAATGACCTATAATACACCTTATGACATAATATTAGACCCCTAAAACACCTAAAAGAACAAGTTTTTACCTATAGGGGTCCTGATTTGACTTGTAGGGTCAAATTTGGTCAACAATAGTAATGGGCTATGATACAGTTGAATCATCCATAGTTAGAGATTTTTCAAAATGGGCCAACACTAGTTATGAATGAGATAAATATATATGGAAGGCCATAAACAAAACAAACCCTCGAACCAAACACACCATGTGTATAAATATATTGTTAATGTACCCTAATTTATTTTTGGTGTCATAGATGAAATGTCATCATTAGATGGCCATAATACAACTAGTTCTAATACACATCTTGTATAGGGTTTTATAGGCCTTGTATAAAAATCTTGATTAATCCTAGGTTCATTTCGTATAATTACACCATTAGTATTACCAAGTATATGTGCATCACAAGTTTGTAAGTGTTTACCCTAATTATTATTTTAATAAAAATAAAAATAGATAATTACAAAGAAAATATATTATAATATAGACATTAAAGTACATAATTCAAATCTAAAAAATTAGCTATAATAACAACAAGACAAAGCAAAAAATGAACTAGACTATGAAAAGTAAGCACAAAGGAACAAGAAACAATCACACTTTATTGTTGTAGTTGAAATATGAATCTAGAATATGTTTATGTAGGATAACTTTGTATTATTATTGAAGTTTATTTTGACCTGTATGTCTTCTTAGATGGAACCCTACCTTATGTGTGTTTATCTTGGTCAGACTTGTGTTGGACGAACTTGCATTATTAGGTATATCTTTATTCTGTTGAGTCCATCCTATGTAGGGTTGTGAAACCTAATGTTTATATTACTCATTCACCTCTTATTTTCTAATATTCTTATATGCTCGCTTCATTATTTTTATGGGCAGAATGTGTTGAATTATTAATTCCTCCTCTTTAACCTATCTTGGCACTCAAAAATAAACAATGGGCAATTACCAAAAAAACATTTCAAAATATGTATCCCACATGTTAGAATCAGACCTCCACATAGTTTTGAGCGAGGGTAAATGAAAGAGCTTAAGAAAGGATTATTAACCTCATCTTCCCTAGAAGTGATGATATAACTACATGCAAGCTAAAACCTTCATTTGGTATAAAAGGGTGATGAAAGACCCAAATAAATAACTCTAGATCATAAATCTGTAATATATGGGAAAACGAAACTCAACTTAAATTAAGAGGAAAGATGATTTTTAATGTTTGGATATGCTTTAGGTCTTCACATTTGGTTTCCTCCTCATTTGGAATGGTTTAAGAAGATATATATATATATATATAGGGTGATCTAGGACAAGTTGGATGCATAAGCCAACTTTAAAAATGATAATAAGCTACATTAAATGAAAATAATTAGTGGCAACAGGAAAAATGACCCACAAAGGCAAATGGGATAGACTCACATAACACACATTTCTATTGAGGGTAAACTCTTGCAAGGCACAAATCTAACCCATGATAAATATAGGATCAAATATCTGTGAGAAACATTATAAAAAAATGAGATATACTCTTGTGATGTTAACATATAGATCTTGATAAGTGTTATATGTTATTTTAAGGATCAAGGGCTAATGGGGACCAATGTGGGGTTCAATAAGTCCTAGAAATACACAAATATACACAAGAAGGTCAATTATAATAAATTGAGATAAAATACTATTGAAAAGTGTCTAGTACTAAATTTGAGTGTCTATAGTAAGAATCATAAATATAGATGTGATTTTTTTTTAAATCAATATTTATTTCAATTTGGTATTCAACCTTAGATATTTAGAAACTATTTTTTTCAATTTTATGTATAGGGAGAGTCATCACAACCTCATCTAGGTAGTGGGTATAGTATAATAAGTAGGTGAGGATGAGGACACATTGAAAAAATAAAGACAAGAGAAATGAGATAAATTAGGAGCTCTGATAGTGAATATTCAAATAATGATGTTGATGTTCATTGACTACCTCAAAGAATAAACAAAATAAAGTATGAGTTTCTAATGTGTGATCCTAAGGATGAATTGAATCTTCATAACATCATAATGGAACACCAAATAATGCTTAAATAAGTTTTAAAGCATGATTTCATGTGTATGAGCATTGGAGGAAATAACAACCACTACCTAAAAATGTGGATGAAGATGATTGAAAAGTGGGTGTTGTGCTTATAGATATGGTAAACCATTTATATTCCACTATTTATGATGGCCAACATTACGATGATGATTTGGATGATCATATTGGTGATGATTATCAAGGACATAATTTTAATGATCATCTTGAGGACGTTGAGCGAGGGGGTAAAATTTTGGAATTTTATCAAACTCATTTGTTTAGAATTAGACATTTGATAACATCAATTTTGGGTGTTTCATTTTCATTGATGTACTTGAAAAAAACATTTAGATTGTCAAACATTAGTATGAATTATTTTATTGTGTTAAAAAATATTTCATAATCTAGTGTTGACATAAATTGTGTCTTATTTATTTTCTATTTAATCTAATAGTATATTTTATTATTTTCAATGTATCCTCTTTAAAAAAATCCCAAAAAGAACACATTTCCATCTTCATAAAAGACAAAATTCATCAAATTTAGATATTCTCTACATTAACTATGATGCATGCACAAATTAATGTACTATATATGGGAAGGAATATGATCAACATATTAGTTATTTGAATTGCAGGGTACCATGATATCAACAAGGAGTTATAGATGTTACCATTACAAATAAAGTCTTGCAACATTCTAATAATTCCCAGAATTTAGCTTCTTTTCCATTACAAGTCACTTATAGGGTTAATGCCATGGAATTATAATAATATAATTAGTGATGAATTTTGGCATGTTCTTTCAAATTCAAATGTAATTGTTGACGATTTTGGTCCTATAAGCCAAAATCGGTCTCCTTCTGAGCCAGTTCAAATTTGGTTTGCACAAGTCTTTCGGTAAAAAGATGGACCAGTTCAAAAAATGCAAGGCTTTTACAAAGCTTCTTCAGACATTTTGTCAAAAGAGATTCACAGAGAAAGAGAACAAAACTTGAAGGCACATTTCCTTAAAGTTGGAAAAGGTGGTTCAACGTCAGGGTTCAACGGCATGATCTTTCCAAGAACTTTGAACTTTGAACCATTGTTGTTTTAATCAGTTGGTTCAATCAATTTGGTTTAATGAGTTGGTTCAATCGATTTGGTTTAATGAGTTGGTTTAATGGGTTAGTTCAATGGGTCATTTAAATGATACATCTAATTCACAAGGGAATTGAATGAACGCAACTCCTTGCAGGACACAAAGTGTTGAACCATTGAACCGTTGAACCATTAAACTCCAAATAATGGTTCAAGTTCAATTATAGGGTTTAATGACAGAGCCCTAAACAAAGAAAAGTCTGAAGGAAAGTGAAGCTGAAGGAGTTGCTAAAGAGGTGAGGGGGCATGAATGTTGACTTCGTGGCAATGAAATAACCGTTGGTCTTTAAAATAATTGACAAGCCTGAAGAGCCAAGGATTGACAGAAGACAACCCTAAGGGCTGAAAGGGCTAGGAAAAGACAAAAGCTAGGAAAAGACAAAAGTCAAAGAGTGAACTCAGTGACCCAATGAGAAAGGATCCCGAGGGGCCAAGCACAAATATGGAAAAAACAACCCAAGTGGCACAAAGGGAAGCATCGGTAGAGGAGTTATTCTAGCAGTTGAAATAGTCTCTGCCAAGTGGTCATCAAGGAGCACAAACATTGAAAGGTGTGGCCTATTTTTCCCCATTTTGCATTGATGATCAGATAAACCACGTGAATGTCTTGAAGAAGCGGTCTTGTTTGTAGACAAAGGGGTGCAACCCATGCTTTCACAATAATGTTTGAACGCTAAAGTCAAGACTGGAAACTGACATAACATGTTCTTTTAGCAACTTCCTATTCCCAATATTTTCAATGCAACATGGGCCATTTGTAAAAAATGGTGCCATTGCTTCCTCTTTCTATATATATATATATATATATATTGTAAACTCTCATTTGAGAAAAAGATCTCTTAGCTTGTATGGCGAAGCCCTACAGGATTTTACCTTGAATCAATACATAGCATTTTTACCTCCATTTTGAGTTTACACTTTTACATATGTCTATGGTTTTTTCTTGTGTTAAGTCATTTTATTTTATGCTTCCACAAAATGATTCCAGTATTTCTAGTTTATTGTGAGTTCTTCTCTTGCAGGTTAGCCAGAAGTGTCCACAACAGAGTATAGGTACACATGAACAGGCTGCCATAGTATGTCTTAGAACACCTCTAGTAGTTCTTCTTCCCTATAACTCTAGAGGACCTCTAGGTCACTGATGCAGTAGATTTTCTCATATCAAATGAAGTGTATATCAACTTGTTCTTGGTGTAAAGTGTATGTCAAATCTGAGTAGATCAAACTTTTTAGTGCATCACCATATTAATCTAGGTTTTGTTTTTAGTAATCCTTATCTCTTTCCCCCCCATTGTTAGTAGTAGAAAATCTAGGACCTTAGAGATGCATCAAATGGAGCTATCCCTTATTTAGAGATTCTCCCCTTAGTTTTGCCAGATCCAAGGGGAGTCTCCATTGTGCCGCGTGGAAGATAGAAGCTCAGCCTTTTGTAAAGGGTGCAATCCACAGCATCAACAGTTTTTGGCATGTCTAGTGGGACAAGTTTTTATTCTAAAGAGTTGAATAATTTTGGTGTGTTATTCAACCAACTAGCCTCTAGAGGCTTTTCATCAACACCAATGGTGACTCTGAGTTGAATTAGCTAGTTAAGCAGTCCTGGTGCCATCAAGAAATCACATTTTTGTATGTATAATTCCATTGCTTAGAATCATGGACCTTGTTTTCCTTCATATAACTTTGATAAAGTTCAGGTTGTTCATGGAATCACCTCAAGAAGCTCTCCTAGTTTCCCTTCAATAGTAAGGGAAGTAACACTAGAATCTGAGAAGCAAGTGATGGAGATAGATAGATTGGATGAGTAGTATAGATATCAACAAGAGCTTCTATACACAGAGTAGTGTTTATTCAAGCAAACTCAGGTCTTGCAATCTATGAAGGAGGAGGTAGCAAAATGGAAGAGTCCATTCATTCAAAGTAGTCAACCTTGTGTGCCCCCTCCTATTCTAAATAAAGCCCCCTCTTGTGCACCAAATCCTTTCTACCAAATAACATTTACTCACTCTAGTTCATCTGATGTAATAACCACTTCTGCTCTTATTCCCTTGCACCTAGCTTTCCAACATCAAAGGGAATTAGAGAAACCTCTCATGGAGACTAACCTTCTCAATTCTTTAGATTGTGTACCCTCCTTTGAAGAGAATACCATGAACCAACACATCTCTCTTCTAGAAACTCTCCCTGTACATCAACAGTCTCTTTCTAGTCTTCCTCAACCTCCTCAAGTCTTTCAACATGATGTCAAGATTCCAAGTTGGAGGAGAGAATACCAGGAACTAGCTCAGGGACTTAAAAATGATGAAGCTACTCCTACTCATGGTAATCGTCATGATCTCAAAAATAGGCTCTTCTAAGAGAATATAGCTAGGCAAATTGCAGAGTTGGAATCCAGAATGAGGTTCCTCAGCTAAGGTGTGATGGATGATTTAGACCAAACAATAGATTCCATGTCTGAACACACCCCATATACAATCCTTTAAGACAACTATTAGGCCACATCTGATATAGATAAAGTCCTGGCCAAATGGAAGGAAGAGAATCATTTGATTCTAGCTCAAGGACTGCCTCCTCTTCCACATGAGTTTAACCATTAGCCTTCCACTTCATCCCTTCTCAAGGAGGAACCTATTTTGTAGGAGGCAAGTGAAGAAAAGAGGATCTAATTTGTAACTGACCAAGAGGCTATCAGGAGTGACAATGAAGATGAAATCATCATGGATGCTCCTTTGAAGACATCATCAACAACAGAGAGGACATAGGTCATGCATACATGCAGATGTTTTAGCAATATGAAGAGGAAAGTAAGCATGGTGAGCTCTCTTCCCCCTTGTTTGATGAACTTCCTTGTCACTTTGATGAATAAAATGACCATGCCAAAGAACCTAAGTTCGAGAAGAATTAGGAGGATGTCTTTGAATAGCTAGAGACTCTAGTCTTTGAGCAGGAAAAGGAGAGGCATGTCTATTTTAAGGAAAGTTTTGAAGAAGAGAGCCTTGAATAAGAAGGTGATGTCCTGTGGGATGAGCACTTAGTCTGTGATCTCATTTAGACATCACAATAGTCACCCTTATTCAAGAAAGCCATGATGAAGTAGAGGATCAATTTGATGGGGTTTTTAATGAAGAAGAAGGGGACAAGTTAGTCCACTATGCATATCAAAGGGATTATGGTGATAAGCTAGCAGCCATTGATTTCTTGGTGAAACACACCATCATGAAGAACCAGTACGAGGCAAGCTTCCAAGAATAAGAAGAATACATATATGTTGGAAGCATGTTTGACCCTAATTCATTTAGATACAAGCCAATCAAGGTGGTAGGCAAGAAGATCAAGTCACCAAGTCTCCATTCCATTCAACCACTTGTCTGGGATCATAAGTTTTCTTTCCATGAAGGAGACTTAATTTTTTTTCCCTTTGATCTAGGAGGGAGGCAAATATACTTGGTTAGTTGTACATAGTAGTTTGTTTTAAGTTTTTCTTTCCCTATTTTCCCTAAGTGTTGTTTGCACAAGTAGTGTTTTTTTTGCTTTTGTTGTGTGTTTTCCTTTGTGTTTGGGGTAAAAGCTTCATGATTGATTCTTGGATCTCTCGAGGTTGTTGCTAACTTTTTCAAGATACATTCTGACTCTGTGCCTAATGGACTTTGAGGCTACTAGTTTTTAAGCATAGCAGGCATGCTTCCCCTGAGAATCACCAATTTGTTGACCATTTTGGTCCTACAAGCCAAAATTGGTCTCCTTCTGAGCCAGTTCAAATTTGGTTTGCACAAGTCTTTTAGCAAAAAGATGGACTAGTTCAAAGAATGCAAGGCTTTTACAAAGGTTCTTCGGACATTTTGTCAGAAGAAATTCACAAGGAAAGAGAAAAAAATTGAAGGCACATTTCTTTAAAGTTGGAAAAGGTGGTTCAACGATATGATCTTTCCAAAAACTTTGAGCTTTGAACTTTGAACCATTGTTGGTTCAATCGGTTTGGTTCAATCTGTTTGGTTTAACGAGTTGGTTCAACAGGTCATTTTAATGATACATCTAATTCATAAGGGAATTGAATGGATGTGACTCTTTTTAGAAAACAAAGTGTTGAACCATTGAACCATTGAAATCCAAAAAATGGTTCAATTTCAGTCAGAGGGTTCAATGATAGAGACCAAAGAAAAGTCTAAAGGAAAGTGAAGCTGAAGGAGTTGCTAAAGAGGTGAGGGGGCACAAACGTCAACTTCATGGCAATGAAATAACTGTTGGTCTTTAAAATAATTGACAAGCCCAAAGAGCCAAGGATTTATAGAAGACAACCCCAAGGGCTGAAAGGGCTAGGAAAAGACAAAAGCTGGGAAAATACAAAAGTTGAAGAGTGAACTCAGTGACCCACCGAGAAAGGAGCCCGAGAAGCCAAACAAAGATATGGACAAAACAACCCAGGTGGAAAAAAGGGAAGCATCGATAGAGGAGTTATTCTAGTAGTTGAAATAGTTTCTACCAAGTGGTCATCAAGGAGCATAAACATTGAATGGCGTGGCCTATTTTTTCCCATTTTGCATTGATGATCAGATAAACCACGTGAATGTCTTGAAGAAGAGGTCTTGTTTGCAGACAAAGGGGTGTAACCCATGCTTTCAAAATAATGTTTGAACACTAAAGTCAAGACTAGAAACTAACAGAGCATGTTCTTTTAGCGACTTCCTCTTCCCAATATTTTCAACACGGCATGGGCCATTTGTAAAAAAGGGAACCATTGCTTCCTCTTTCTCTCTCTATATATATATTTTAAACTCTCATTTGAGAAAAATATCTCTCAGCTTGTATGGCGAAGCCCTGTAGGATTTTACCTTGAATCAATACATAGAATTTTTACCTCCATTTTGAGTTTACACTTTTGCATATGTCTATGATTTTGTCTTGTGTTAAGTCATTTTATTTTATGCCTTCACAGAATGATTATAACATGTATAGTGTATTGTGAGTTCTTCCCTTACAGGCCAGCCAGAAGTGTCCACAGTATAGGCGCATGTGAGCAGGCTTCCATAGTGTGTCTTAAAACACCTTTGGTAGATCTTCCTCCCTGTATCTCCAAAGGACCCCTAGCTCATTGATGCAGAAGAGTTTCTCGTATCAAATGAAGTATATATCAACTTGTTCTTGGTGTAAAGTGTATGTCAAAGCTGAGTAAATCAAACTTTTTGGTGCATCACCGTATTAATCTAGGTTCTATTTTCAGTAATCCTTATCTCTTTCCCCCACCATTGTTAGCAGTAGAAAATCTAGGACCTCAGAGATGCATCAAAGGGAGCTAGCCCTTATCTAGAGATTCTCCCCTCAGTTTTGTCAGACCCACAGCAAGAGGGGAGTCTCCATTGTGCCGTGTGGAAGATAGAAGCTTAGCCTTTTGTCAAGGGTGCAATCCACAGTGTCAACAATAATAAACTACATTAAGTAATTATGGCCCAAAAAATTCAAATATGAGGCATGCAATGTATGGCTTGGTTTGGAAATGGATTATTTTAACCCTTATTCCAACTTATCAATTAGCTACTTCATTTGGATAGTAATGTTATAATAAATTATAATATCCATCCTTGGTTGATGATTTATAAGGAACATTTATTTTTTTCATTATTTGCACCTAATAGATATCAAGTTAAAAATATGGATGCCTACTTTGAACTTTTAATTGATGAGCTGCAGGAATTATGGAATGGTATTACGATGTATAACCTTTCAAAACTGATTGTCAAAATTAGTTTACATGTTATGTTGTCTTATGTTGGACTATTAATGATTTTCATAGGATGGTTATTTATTTAGGTATTTATTTTATTTTAAAATTCAAAATACTAAGTTCATATTTGTATTTGTGCACATTATATATACTAAATTTTTAATAAGTTATTTCTCTATATAGATATTTAAGTAAAGGTAAAGTATGTATTTTCAAGGTGTGGTGACTATATATGTATAATATCATCAAAAATATCAAAAAAATTGCTTACAAAGGCCATTACAAGTTCTTACCCATGGACCATAAATATTGTGTTAAAAAGAAAAGTGAGTTTGATGGAAACCTTGATACTAGAGATCCATCAAATGTTATGTCACCTAGGCATTGGTACAAAGTCTTTATATAAGTGTGAAAAAAATCTTAGCATTTCTCAATATTGATGGAGATATTGGTTATAGCTATTAGAATTAATGAAAATGTTGAAATATTAGTAGGAATGAAAAAGCTATTTATTTCATATTATCTCCCATATTGGAATAAATTATTAGTTGGAAAAACAATTTATCCAATGCATGTATTTAATAAGGTGACAGTTTCTACATGGAATCAAATCTCCAGTAAATATAAAGACACACTAAAGTCTACTATTGATTTAAAATCCACCCGAACAAAGAAGAGTCTAAAATTGAAGTATTTGCTCCATGGATATTAAATAAACATAGACTCAAATTGGTGTATCAAGAAATGTGAGAGATTCACACACTAAATAGGTATGGGTCCTCTATAAAACATGCATTCACTATTGATGAACACATAATAAGCCTCAAAATACATTATTAGCATAACTGTGTTTTTTGTTCTTACATTATAAATACAATTTACTAACTTTACATTTGAACATTTTATTTATGAAGCATATGTTTTCGTTAGTGTTAATAGGGCCATCTTGTAATATTTCCCCTAATCTACTAAGGGAATTGTATCAACTTTTCAAAATTTTGAGGTAAAATGAATTTTCTTCCAACAAATTTTGTAATAAATATTAGAGTAACTTGTATTCATAATATTTTTTGTAAAATAGGTGGCTACTTCAAAATAAATATTTGAAGCAAAGATTAAGCTATAGAAAATAAATATTACAAATATAGTTTACAAATTAGAAAAATAAATTCCTACCTCTTTCATGGACTCTCAAGTCTATCTACTAGCACATTTGTCAAATGGTAGTTGTAAAAAACATGTGATGGATTTTTTGGCCAGAGAGGTACATGAAAAACTTAAAGGGGTTTGTAAAGAAATTAATACATTCAGAAGATTCAATGATGAAGGATACATTATTTAGGAAACTTTTGCCTACGTGTTAAAATATTTTGGCAATAAATTTTTGAAGTACCACACATTTGGGATGTTGATACTGGAAAAGATAAAATGGAGAAAATTTTACTTGGAAAAGGAACATAATCGAAGCTTGGCTTGTATTCATATTCATAAAAAATTTATAATATATATGATCAATATTAATTTATAATAATTAATTTTCTTATTTTCATTTTGATCATCAGGTCTTAAAGAGAAATATGCCATAAATATTTTCATACTCTGAAATACTTCAGAAAAAATTGTGTGGCTTTAAAAATATGAATAAGATAAGGTTAGCCATAAAATTCAAAGGATTGATAGGAGAACACAACATCAATGAAAAATAACTAATTCCTATATTGTGGAATATATTGCCATAACATCCCACTATTCATTAGATGTGATCATATTTATAAGCTCTTCATGACAAGAATCAAAGGAATGTAACAAAAAGAAGAATTGGACATTATCCAAGGATATGAAGAATCATTAAGTTTGAAAAAAGTTTTTATATAAGTTTTACATTTTTTAATGATTTTAATAATATTTTAATAAATGATATGACATACTATAATTGAGTAATCATTTCACAATGTGTTCAAAGGGAAAATATTTCTTATGGAAAATAAAGGAAGGGTCAATTATTATTTTGGAATTGCAATTCTTTTTGAACGGGTCAACATAGCAAGTACAAGTGACAAGAACTTGTTTCAAAGAAAATTAGATTATGTTTGGAAGATATAAAATATAATAAAATTTCTTTGTTAAAAAATTCAAGTTATTATATTTAAGTGTACAAGGTACCCTTCTTTTTATAACATATTTTTCAAAATGGATATTGATAGTGGTCTTTATTCTATTGATTTGACTAAATGGCTATATGAGGGGAATGATCTTTAAATGCTTCCTTGACATTGTGATCAAGATTTGATTACAATTAATCTATGAAAATTTACATATAATTCCTATTAATTACAATTACATTTTTATGAATTCACACATAACCTTTACAGTAACTATGTCTATGTAGGTTCTCTTCTATCATGATCTTGAGAATAAAAATAACTAGCAGTTTATATCGTATTGTGAACCAAGGATAAGATATGTTGATGATAGCAATGTACTATTATTTTCATTTGAAAGGAGTAGTGTCTTTAATAAAAATGATTGAGATGACTTTAGTGAGGAAGAAATTGAATAAGACCTTACAAATATTGATCAAGTTGGTGAAGTTGTAGATTGCAATGAACAATATGAGGAAGATGAAGATGATAAAGTTGATGGAATATGAAGATGATAAAGTTGATGAAGATGAATATGAAGTAGTTGGCTAAGCTCAAGGTAACAAAGAAGATTATGAGTGGTACATACTGATAGGAAGATATTTTGATAATAAATGAGATCTTTTAATTGATGTGTGTGTGTGTGTGTGTGTGTGTGTGTGTGTGTGTGTGTGTGTGTGTGTGTGTGTGTGTGTGTGTGTGAACAATGAGAAATTTATTTTTATGTACAAATCCAAGGCATGTAAAAATTTAAGAGTTAAATAAAATAAATATTTGAAATTTCAATATATTTATGTATCATTTATTTTAATATATAAAATTAATAATAATATTTATTTAAAAACCATATAATTTTTTTAACTTAATATATGAAAAAAATATTTACTTGTCATATAAAACACACATACATAGTTACGACACAACATTGATGTAAATTACACCATAGTTTCACCCAAAAAATCATAAAATGTATTAAATAAAGTGAGATAGCCCTCCCATTTCATTTTCATTTTTAAATAGGAGATTACGAGAAACCAGTAATAAAGAACGTGAAACCCACAAATGTTTAGGGAAAAATAAGAGGAGATCCACTAAACCAAAAACCTATAATAGTTAGAAGTATGTAGTTTTCAAATTTTATTGTTAAATTTATTTAAACTTGAAAAAAACCTAAGAAAAAACATCTTTAAAAAATTATAAAATCCCATTTAAATGTATTTACAAAAACCCCACCGAATTATACCATATGAATAAAACCTTTTGATAAACCCACAAAAATACACATAAGAAAACCCCATTAAATAAATTTCTAAAAATAACTATAAAGTATACCTTAAGAAGAAAACCTTTTGAAAAAACTCAAAAAAAAACCTATTTTTAAATTTTATTTTTGAATCTATTTAAACTTATAAAAAACCTTAAAATTTTTGAAAAACAAAACCAAGTAAAACCCATTAAAAAAACCTATAAAATAATCCCTTCCAAGAAAACACTTTGAAAAGATAAAAAATAAGTGCAAAAAACCCCTAGATTTTAAATTTTACTATTAGATATATTTAAACCTACCACAACTCCTCTTTGCTTTCATTACTTTAAATATAATATAATTTTTTTGATGAAATTCATAATAGCATATTTGATTTCTCTAGTTTTACTTGTATCTAGCTTGAATGCGATTTATTTGACAAATTTTCAAATTTTGGATTCCTCTTATTTATTAGATATATGTGAATATTTTTTATAAGATTAAATATTTTTATATTATTTTTACATTAAGATTTAGTTTTAGTTGTTAGACACATGTGAATCATCTCTTGAGAAAAATGAACATAAATGAAGCTCCACATCATTATGAGTATGCAGGTGAATCATCATTTTGTATTGTGATCATTTATTATTATGTTATAGTTGTCTATTATCTTTGTTGTTGACTTCAAGAGGCTAAAAGAATGAAAACCCCTAAATATATATTTTATTACAAAATAAATGCAAAATAAGTGTCCTTACCTTACAAACACTCAAATTTTTAAATATTTTGATGTGTACAGGTCAGCGTAATAATGTCATTATCCCTTTCATGAGGATCATTTGAAAAGAGCTAGTATAAATACAATTCAAAGTCAAATCATTTGGGTATCTATCAAATTACCATGCAATCACACATTCAAGCTCAATCAATCAATTGTAAAACTAAGCTATTATTACCTATTCATCCATATTTGTATATGAATCATAGGAACAATGATACTACATGTCTGGAGCACTCCAAAGACATCCCATGATCCATATTTGTCAAGTTACAAGCTAGATCACTACATTCATTTTCATATAGTATATTGCATCCTTATCCCTATCATTAATCTGAGGCCCTCCTTGGATTATTGGTTATGTAGGTAGCACTCATTGATAGAGGGATATTTGAGGTTAACTCAACACCATGAGCCTAATAACCCATTTTTTTCAAGGTAACCTAACCTAAGGTGGACATTTAAGGTTTACACTACAAACAATCATTGATAGCCTATGTGTGAGATTTAGATACATCAGATGAAAGGTGATAGAAAATCTAGAAAGACCCAAGTGGTCACATCTTTATACAATAAATATTTTGTATAGGATAGTTAAATTTATATTCAGATAGTAGCATCAATGCAAGTGTCCATAGGGTGACGCAAGTGTCTAGGTAGCCATAAAGAATATTCTTAGAATTTGATGATTATTTATTGAACATCAGACAATTTTTTTCTACACTTGTACAAATCATATCTTTTTATGCATCATTACACAAGTTAAATATTATTTTTTCTTTGTGATTATGCAATCAAAATAATTTTTAGCATTGTACTTTTTATACTTAGCATTTTCATAATTCAACACTAAAATTAAACATCATAAACTAAATTATTTAATTGGCCTACTTTAAGAAATAGGTTATCTCACTCTTGAATAGCATATTCCTCCAACCCTTAATTCCAAAAAGGATTAAACATTAACTTTGAATAAGATGATGAGGATGAAAACAAGTAAAAAATAATTAATCAATGTGTGAACATGGCATATACAATGCCATGATCGATTATTATTATTGTGACAATATCATGATAAATGATGATCATGATAATATCATGTTGTCATATATATATTCATATTTTAAGAGATAATAGATGATTTTCACTCTATAATGTTATTGAATGAAAATGAGAAAAAAATTATTTTCTGATTTACAACATTATTTTTTATGTAAGAAAGTGATGTATACATTATTTTCTCAACTAAAAATATAATTTTGGTTAAATTATAATAAATTTATATGAGAATTTATAAATATTTAAATTATAATATAAGATAATATATTTATAAATTTTAAAATAAATATATATATAATATATAATATTCTATTATAATATATATAAATGATCTTGATCGGTAGATGATGCAAGAGAAAACTATGGTAGATTTGAAATGAGAGATACCAGGTGGCTAAGGCACAATGTTTGATAATGGAAAACCTTTTTGTGATGGGATTTGCATGGTGGTGGTGATAATATAGATTTATTTGACTAAGAAGAGTTTTAGATGGCTATGAATCTCGAGGACCATGTTTAACCTTGGTGGTCATAGCTTCTATTATTTATTCTAGAAATAATGGAAAACCTTTTTGTGATGGGATTTGCATGGTGGTGGTGATAATATAGATTTATTTGACTAAGAAGAGTTTTAGATGGCTATGAATCTCGAGGACCGTGTTTAACCTTGGTGGTCATAGCTTCTATTATTTATTCTAGAATCTTTGATCCCCTTCAATATTCTTACTCAATTAGGTTCCATTCTTGCCTATGATTTCTTATTTTCTATCTCTGTTAGTAGTCTATTGGTGTAGTCATGGAATCTAAACATTATCCATGCAAACTCAAAATCTGACATCTTCTAGAATAGCCCCTAGACCCTGATAGCAACTAGAGTATCCCTCAGACCCCAATATCCACATTTGGTGCAAGACTCGTACCTTGAAAGTTGCCAGAGTAGCCCTTAAACCTTAATAGCTACCTAGGTAGCCTGAGTCTCCTACAAAATCCTCTTATTTCACCACACTCCATTATTATGGAAGCTTTACGGTGTTTACTTTTAGGAATACTTACAACCAAGTCATGTTTTGGACTATTGCATGCTTTCTCTATAGGGAATTTGAGATTCATTAGGGCTTAGATTTCAAAACTCATCATATTTTTAAATAGTCACTATTTTCTTTTGATTGGCTATGATGGATGAATCATAGGATAGAAGACATCATTTTATAGATCTTAAAAATCTTGATAGAGGTGAAGATTTAATTGATTATTCTAAATACCCTTATAAGGTATGACTATTTTATCAAAGGATGTTCTATGGAAACATTAAAATCTAGGTATAGTTCCAACTGCTCTCTGCCAAATTATTTAGTGAAAGACTTACACTTTCATGGATCCCCTCTCTTTTGACGAGTGATGTATGTAACTTCATAAGTTTTGGTTAGAATGATAATAGATTAAATAACGTGACTCCCTCTAATTTTATGGTGATAAGGGTCTAGGCTTAGTCCATCCCTTAAAATAACTCTCCTTTCTTTTATTTTAGGGGTATTGTGGACTCTCAAACCCTTAGTCCATTGTAGGCCTCCACCAACTTATTAAATGATGTTATCTCGTATTTTGGTTATGGGTGAGGAAGTAGCACAATATTTTGAGTAGATTGGGGTTACATTGATGACTTAGGTTTGTAAGGGTATTGTAGGTGCATTGATAGGGCAAATATTTACTAAGACCAAATATGGGCTTAATCTACAAACTTTATCAAAGGAGAATATCCTAGGTATTTCCAAGGTGGATTCAAGAAGAAAATGAAGGTGTGTGAAGCTTTAAGGGGAAGATTTAAACTTATGCTAAGAGAGGATGTTAATATGTAACATGTTATGTATCTGGTGAACACTAATCTGACAGTCTATTTTTTTAGGAGGAGAATATTTGGAAAAAAAATAAATTTGGATGGCACAACTCTAGTAGCCACTTCTATGCTACATTATTGTCTCTCACATTTTGGTCAAGGGATGGCTCACTTTTGTTTTCAAATCCCCAAAATTTGGATGTGAATATTATTTTTGTTAATAGATGGTTTTGGGGGTGATCACCTATATCTCTTAATAAGTGGTCATTGAGTTTTGATCCTCAAGTGAAAAAGTCCCTGACACAACCCATTTGAGTCAAATTTTGGGCCTGCTTTTGGAATTTTGGAATAAGGAGGTCCTTAAGGCTCTAGGGGACAACATAAGGACTTTTCTCACTATGAATGATAGCTACCTTAAGGATACTCCTATGATGATAGCTAAAATATTTATTGATTTATATCTAAAGAGGGACTAGAAGAGGATAAAGAATTGGATTATGGTCTTTGGAAACACACTCAATCTTTCAAATATGTGGGTATCCCTTTTAGGTTTTCTATATGTCATGCCTATGTCCATCTGAACAATGAATGATCCTTCACTTCTATTGTAAAGTATGAGGACGAGTTCAGTTTCAAATTTTTGACCTAAAGGGAGTCTAATGATAGAAGTGTAGATAAAATTGAGCAACAACTGGGGGAGGGGTGTCATCATCAAATGGGTATGGGAGAGGAAGTATCTTTAGAGATGTTTTCATCCCACTTATTTGTGTAAGATTTAAAGGTATCTCTACTTGAATATGATCAATTTATGATGTTGTTATATCCCATTACTAACCATCACTCTCACCTTATGGACATAAGAGCTATCTTTATAGGAAGGCATGTGATAGTAGAGGATGCTTCCATTTTAGCTTTTCTTGAAAGGAGGTCTAATTTAATGGCTCATGAAGATAGATTCAAGAGAAATCCTAAAAACATAAAAAATAAATGAAAATTCCTTTGAAGAGTACATGATTTATCTAGTTTATCTTGAGGATAATCTGGTAGATGGAGAGTTTAGTCTTGTGACTACCCATGTTGGCTTGGTTTGAACTTAGGTTAGCTCCTCATATTTGAACTTACTTAATCATTAGCTACTTATGGCCAACTGCAATACCCATTAATATATTTTATAGCTACTAAAACCATGGAATATGGTAGCATCAAAGGATGCCTATGTTGTTTAAGGAGGTTGGAGAGTTATTATCGAGGATAGCCAAATATCCCATCTCTCTAATGCTCAATCCAAAGTTGTTTACTAAATCCAACAAGGTAAGTAAAAAACAATTTTAGGGGCCCTTAGAGTGGGTCATGCCCATGATAAATGTTTTCCATGATCATCTTGTCCCTTAATATAAAAGGGTTTGTAAACCCTTTAAAAAAATTGCTCTGAAGAGACTAGTCAATTTGCATAAGTCAAACATGATATTGATTTAGAAGACTAAAGGACAATGGATTAAGGTTATGGAGGAATTATCTAAATTTATGAAAGACTTGGTTTTTTTGGCAATAGTCTTTGTTGGAAGCTCCAAGAGAATTGGTTTTAGGTTGGAGACCCACCTCTTTCAGGTTGGTCAATTATGCTCTTTTTCATTGGGTATTAGGATGGAACTTCACTCTTATGGATTTTTCTAAAACTTTTGTTGGGAGTAATATTTATAGGCCAAATAAGGAGAGAATGGAATTTTGGGAAAACATGTTTGCCCAAAAAATTGTGAGAATTAATAATACTATTATTTGGGGATACTTAAATTTTACTAATAAAAGTATTGAAGTGTGGGGGGATTCAAGGAGAATTGATCCATTGGTTGATTACTTCTTACATAAATTTGAGGAGGCTAGCTTTTTGGTCTTGAAACCTATCCATTTGGTCCCTATTTGGAGTATCATGATTGGGTTGGATAACGTGGCTATGACACTTGATAGCTTTTCAATATTTGACTCCTTTTTGAATGAGTCTGATAAAATAAGATCTTAGGTGCCTTCAAGAGGCAACTCTAAACATCTCCCTTTTCTGTTGTAGATTGAAAGAGAATAATTAAGCCCCCAAGCCCATTTAAATTTATTTTTTCATGATTGAAGGGTGATGACTTCATTAAGTTGGTTAAGGATTAATGGGTAGCCTTTGATGATATCTCCTTATAGATTCAGCTTGTCTTCAATTTTTTTCTAGATTTAGGTAGTCATCAATTGGGTTTCCATCAAGTGTTAGGAGACTAAAAATAATATTTAATATGTGTAAAAATAGATAGTTGATATCTATGGTCATTATTTTGAAAAATATTTTGATGAGGCTACTAAACTTTGGCTTAAAGCTCTAAATCTGAAAAAATAAGAATTATTGGCAGATACTGAAGCTCAATGGAGATTAAAAATTAGATCTTTTTGTGGCTGGAAAAATATGATGAAAACACAAAAAAGAAATTGAAATTTTGTAAATCACTATTTTAAAAAATATGATTTGGTAAATGTAAAAATCTAATAGCTCCATTGTGTACTTTCTATGAGATTACCAATTTGGGTGTTTCTCATTTTTGAAATTCATATAAGGAACATTAAAAAGTGAACATTAGGAAGATGGTAAAAATTTATAATTTTTTCATAGATTTGTCAATGAGGATGATAATGAGAGGCTTGTTGAGGGATTCTCTAAAGAAGAGATGTTGTTTGTTTTGGCTACCTTCCAAAAGAATAAAAGTCTATGGTTTGACGGCTAGACAGTGTAATTATTTTGTGGATTTATTGATTTACTTATCGGCTGTAACAACCCCACTGGGGTCAATCAGAAATACAATATTTTTTTTTAATTTAACACATGTAGAAAATATATATTACACCATGAGAATATAAAGAGACCATAAGAAATACTCAAGCATGGTAATAGTAAATAGCATATTACATCACATATCACTAATCTCTAATATCATGAGAGTATTGTTGGCCAATTTTTGGCACACATACCAAAATTATGATTGGTTTAAAGAGATGGACATGATCAAGAAGAAGTGGAGGACCAAATGAAGTAGAAGTTAAAAGGTTCATTTCTTTTGGGACTCTTTTTCACTAAGTATTTTCATTCAAAGTTTTGTTTGAGTTAAGTGTTGGAATTTTTTCAGACATTTTGCCCGAAAGAAAAGTTTTGAAGGGCAAGTTACTTCATTTGACTAAGTGTCAGGAATTATTTTGGACATTTTATTTGAAATAATTCTTTTGAAGGGCACCTTAAAAATTTCCAAAGGGTTATTCAAGGCAAATTGAACCAAATAGAAAAGCCAAAGGGTACTTTTCCTTTCAAAAAAGGCATTTTCAAGATTGTCGAACGGTCCACTTTCCTTTTGGGAGGTCACTTTATCAAAGCTAAAGGGCATTTTCAAGCATTTTGAAGGGTCATTTCCATGCTGAAGTGTTACATTATGTAGCATTATGAAGGGTATCTACAAAGGAAATGGACCTTTGCAAAAGTCCCAAAGACCTTTTCTTTCAGGAAAGTGATCAAAGAAAAATCATCTGAAGGGGTATTTTCAAGATTTCCAAAGGGTACTTTCCCTTTAAAAAGGACACTTAACAAAACCCAAAGAAATTTATCTGAAGGAATAAAATTAGAAAAAGGGGACCAAAAGGAATAATGATCGAAGGAATAAATTCCATTTTCAAAATGTTGAAGGAATTCTTGAAAAATGCAAAATGACCAAATAAAATGGCCAAAACAAGATGTCTGAAAGAATTGATGATGGGCCCACAAACGTCAAAATATGAACCCCTGTAAGTAGCCATTGGCATTTAAAAAGATCAAAATAAGTTATGAAATCTATAGACTTGTATCGACATAAATGGATATAGGAAAACCAATGTCCTTAGATTGGTTTTCAATCTATAGAAAATATTTGGCCCAAGTTTCAAAGTAGGAGCTAGTGTATGCAATTAATGAAGAGGCTCTCATCCTTTGGCATGGCCATCATCTCTGACAAATATCCACTCAACTTAGAGGTAGCATGGCTCAGTCTAGTTTCAAAGTTATGGGGATTTTGTCCTTATGTGTGCAAGACAAGTGAAGGATGGCATGGAAGTGAAAGATGAAGATCAGGTGATTAGAAAAGGTAGCTCAAGTAGTAAAGACATTCTTGGACTTTTCCTTTTTTAGTGGATCATGACATCATCATCCTCAATAAGTTCTTGTCTTCTAGTGTGTTTCTCAACTAATGAGAGGGCCTAAAAACTATTGGAGCTAATGGTGGTTAATTTATTGAAGAAGGATTAGTTCTAATTAACCCAAATGTGGGTGAGAATTCATGGAGGGAGGTTGGATCTCATTTATTGAATTATGTTTGCTTGCCTCTTCTCCTTTCTCTTCCCATTTTTTCCTATATCTATGTTTTCTCCCCCATAAAAATATATCCTCATTTGATAAGGAGAAACCCAGTCAAAATTTGTAAGGAAGAGCTTTTAAAGCAATAAAGATCAATTTTTACCTATCTCTTACCTCTAAATTATGCTTAGCAAGCTTGTGCATGATGGCCTTATGAAGAAGTGTTCTTTCATGTCCATTATCCTTCTTTCTTGCATATTTTTAGGTGTTTTCAAGTTAGTTGTAGATCTGAACTTGAGCTCTTACCACCATTAATAGACACTTGGTGTGAATTTTTAAATTCCTCTTTGCTTCATGTATTGTTTGGTGAACCTAGTTTATGAAACACTTATGCAAATTAACTAGTTTGTGAGGTTGTGTGAGCAAGAATTATCTTATGATAAATTAGTGTTTATTTCATGCTTATGTGAGTGTCAATAAATTTGGTGTATCACCCATTTAGTTCTCTTAGTTACCATATACCCATTTTCTACCTCTTTTCTAAGCAAAAAACATTAGTTTAGGTGATCTAGCAAGAGGAAACCGGCCTTCTCTAGAGGTTCAACCTCACTACAAGATACCCACAGCCTCAGGTTACTCCAATATTGTAGCTGAGAGTGAGAGAGCCTAATAAACTCTCCCACAAGGGTGAAATTTTATGTTGTAATAGTTTTTGGTATGCTCAGTTGGACTACTTTTGAGGAAGATTGGTCAAGTTTGATGTTGGTTTGATCAATTTACAATGGCTATATCTTTCATCTTTTAGTATCTGGTGACTTTAAAGAACACTCAGTAATCTAGTGGTAGAACAGTAACTATATTTCATGCCAAAGGTGACTATAAGATTAGCTTCTAGAGGTATTCCTTTTGATCTTGTTAAACTCCCCTTAATTTCATCCAAAAGGTTAAGGTTTTCCTATACTCACCCATATGTAGGAAACCATTTTCTTAAACCAGTCATAAGGTATACCTACGTAAGAAGACCTTTGTTAGCCCCTTTTATTACCATGATTCTCTAAAGAGCTTTTGTAGGATTTAGTGGCCAAAGTCCTTTAAATCTGCCACAATACAATCATATGCCAGTAGCAGCTCTCAAAATCATCCCATATTTTATAGGAGACCAGGCCACAACCCATGCTAAACACATCAATGATAGCCAATTTTTGCAATATCCATAATGTCATTATATAAAATATAGCTATCAGACTATTAGATGTATCCCTTAAGGGAAAAGTTTTAGATTGGTATAGAGGCTTAGCTCCTAATTCTATTTAATCATGGAATCAATTGGGGGAGGCCTTGTGTAAAATATTTGCAAACAAGAGTGACCATTTATCACTAGCAGAATAACTTACTGTAATAAAGAGAGCCCCCCATGAAGTCATGCAAGACTTCAACATAAGATTCCAAAAAGCTTGGGATAGAATTCTAGCCTTTGTGAGACCATCCCCTAACTTTGTGTTCCTATACTACTTGAAGGCTCTAAATAGTGATATAGTTGTAATGATTCAATCCATGGGAGGGGACATATTGCTAGAAGTTTATGAGGTAATTATTAAAGCAAAAAATTGCCTAGTTTAGGCGGGAAAGCTTACTCCTAGACCCATAATGCCTCTTTTCCATGAAATCAACCACCCCCTATAGTTTTTTCTCCACTTGACATTATTCTTCCAACTCCAACAATTGCTACTATACTAGTTTTTTCTCCACTTGACATTATTCTTCCAACTCCAACAATTGCTACTATACTATTCTTCCAACTCCAACAATTCTCCACTTGACATTTTTCTCCACTTGACATGATGAAAAAATCAAGATAGTCTCCATAACACCAAGGATCTGATCAGGTACCAAACTAGCTGGATGCTACAATGGTCATTAGTGAGCAAGAAGAGTGTTATGCACTCAATTAGTAGGCTAGTTCTAGCCAATCATACATTCTAGTGGTAGCTAATACAAGGTTCAAAAGAAAGAATATGGATAGTAATCAAGAGGTTTTAAAAGAACCTCCATCATTACTCCATTTTCTAAGCCTAATGAGCTTGTTATCACTCCAAAGGTCCTGACACTTCCTAAAAATTAGAATCGAGGGACCCATTTTGATCCACTAAACTCAAAAAATTCAATAAACAACAGTAGTGGCCCCCAAAGTTCATGAAAAGGTTGGTGGTCCACCAATCAACATTGTTAAACAAATGAAAAAATCCAATGTATGTGTGCCAATGTGGGACATGCTTTCCATGCTCGATTAGGTGGATATCCTTCAAGAAGGTTTATCTAAGATAGGTGTTACAACAACTATAGGTAGATAACTAAGTAAAGAAACTGAGGTTCTCACCAATGCAACCCAAGGTCCTATAGGAGAAAGATCAAGTAAGGTTGTCAAATCTCCTCCATTTACATTTCATTAATCATTGGTGATTCGTTGGTGCATAATTGCTTGGTAGATAGTGGAGCTAGCACTTCAATAATGTTGAAGTATATAGCTGATCATCTAAACCTCAAATATGAGCCACTTACTAAGGGAGTTATGTAGCTTGACAGTTCTTCCATAAAGCCATCTGGTATTATCAAAGGTCTCAGCTTGACCCTGTATGCTTATCCTAGTGTTTTAGTGGCTCAAGATGTGTTAATCTTTGATGTAACTCCTTGCTTTGCATTATGCCTCTCTAGAGAATTCATAGCCAAAATTAGGGGTTATTTAGTAGCAGATTAGTCCTACATAGATTTTAAAACAAGGTATGAGACTAAGGTATCAATCAAGGCTGAGCCCATGGCACAATTTCACATTGAACCCAATCAGCCAAATAGCATAAACCTCAATTGTACTATCCTTGATGAGGATGAATTTACAATTGGTCAAGAACTGAATACTTATCTTGAAGAGATTCTAGACTTTTTCTTTGATGAGATATGGGGGTATAATCAATTTCTCAACCCTTTGAAAGGTGTTGAGGAAAGATACATGGGTATCTATTTGCTACATGAATAAAATCAACTCATGCCTTCCCTCATTGGACCCAAAGAAGACCTCAATAGTATGTGGAAGTTGTCATTTGATGGTTCAAAGAGCAAAAATAGAGTAGGTACAGGGGAAATGCTAGGTTCTCCCTCAGATGAGAAGTATTTCTCTTCTTATAGGTTCCATTTTAGTTGCTCTTCCAATATAGAAAAATATGAAGGCCTAATCTATGGCCTCCAATGGGCCAATAAGAGAGGAATAAGAATATTACAAGCATATGGAGATAGTGAGCTTATAGTGAACCAAGTCAGGGGCATGAACATTACAAATAATCCTTTGATGAGGTCCTACAAAAATAGAGTATGGGACCTAATTAAAGATTTCAAAGCCTTTAACATTCAAGTTATGCTAAGGAACTAAAATTAACATGTTGATAGGCTAGCAACTGTGGGAGCCTAGTTTGATATTCGAAGTAAGCTAAAAGAGGCCAAAGCTCAGCCACATGTCAAGGTGGTGGTGAGGCCATCAATACCAGCTAATGAATCCCATTAGTAGGTCATCAAAAATGATAAACAAATTGCTTATTTCTTGCAGTAAGAGGCAGAGTTTTCCTTAATGAACCAAGGTAAATTTCAACATCAGAATGAAGATCAAATTGTTCAACTAAAGTCTAACAAACTTCCTAAAGGGTTGGTCACCCTTGAAATTCTTTTCCATGAGGGAAACCATATGAGGAAAGAAAGGTAGTGATGCCAACTGATGAGGAAAATTATGAAAGAGTCCTTATTTTCAAGGATAAGCTCCTCAAGCTTGGAAGGTAAGCAATGAGATAGAAAGGCATGCTTTCATTGAAATTTGTAGGGAATATTCAAACATCTTTGCTTGGGAATATAGTGACTTGAAGGTTTTTCATCCAAAGGTATCCTAGCATGCTATAGAACTGGAGGCAAATGCTAAGCATGTGAGCTAAAAATAAAGGCCCATTAACCCTAAAATAGAAGAGCTTATTAGGAGATAACTAACCAAGTTAAATGAAACCAAGATCATCTTCACCATCAAGTACTCATCATGGGTAGCCAATTTGGTTCCTATGAGGAAAAAAAGTGGGGAGATTAGGTTGTGTGTTGACTTTAGAGATCTGAATAGGGTCTCTTTGAAGTACCATTACCCTCTGCCATCCATGGAGTAGCTTCTTCAAATAGTTGTAGGTTTATAATTTTTTTCTCTTTTGGATGAATATTCAAGTTACGTCCAAGTATTAGTAATGAAGGAAGATCAGTATAAGACTACTTTCACCCCAAAGTGGGGCACATATGCTTATCAGAAGATGCATTTTGGCTTATCAAATGCCAAGGAAAATTTTCAAAGATCCATGGATATGGCTTTCCAAGGGCTACTAAATCAAATGGTGTTAGTCTACTTAGATGACATCATAGTTTTCTCCAAGGATGCCAATGAACACATAGACCACCTAAGGTTGATCTTTGAGAGATGCAAAGAGTATGGGATATCTTTGAATCCCAAGAAATGTGTGTTTACTATTCATAAGGGCAAATTCTTGGGACACATTGTCTCAAAATAAGGATTATCTATTGATCCTAATAGAATAAGTGCCATTTTGGCCTTATTCTTACCCAAGCATAAGAAGGGACTTCAGAGTTTCCTTTAGAAAATAAACTTTGTGAAAAGTTTTATACTTAATTTTGCAAACTTGGTCAAACTCATCACTACTATGCTAAAGAAAATCCAAGTGTTCACTTGGTCAAATGAAGGTAAATTAGCATTTGAGGCTATCAAGTAGGCCATTACCTAAGCACCCACACTCATGAATCTTGATTTCTCAAGAGATTTCATATTGTATGGCTTTGCTAATATTGACAATATATTAGCTATGCTAATGCAAAGAATGGTGAAGGACTTGAGCAACTAATAGCATTTTTCAATCAGGGACTTGAGAGGTATGAGGTGAGGTAAAATTTTGTATAAAAATAAGTCCTTGTAGCAGTAATAAGCCTTAAAAATTTTATGCCAATGCTCTCCAATAGTGAAATCTATCTTATGGTGTCTCATCCTGGAGTGAGAGACTTCCTTCTTAACAAAGACTTAAACAAAAAGAGAGTTAGTTGGATTACCAAGGTCATGGAGTATGACATGGAGATCAAGTTCACTAAGCCAGTAAGAGGTAAAGGCTTGTGTGAGCATATGGTTGATGACCTTCATGAGGACAAATAATTTTCCATGGTGATACAAGACAACTCACAAGCGAGATCACCTCCACTTCATAAGAGCTAGCTCCATGATATGGCACATTTTCTACTAATAGGAGAATGCCCTCAGAGCCTAGATAAGACAAAAAGAAGGTATTTTAGACTCTAGTCCATACCTTATGCATTAATTGATGGGGTCTTATTCATAAAGGACCTAAAAGGGGTACTCCTTAGGTGCATAGAAAATAACCAGGTGACCAAGCTTTTGGAGTAATTCCATGATGGACCTGAAGGAGGTCATCTTGCACCTAGAACTATAGAAACAAAGATAATGAGGGCTGGTTATTATTATCCCAACCTCTTCAAAGATGTTCATGCATGGGTTAGCAAATTTCAAAAGTGTGCCCTCTTTGTGGGTAAGCAATAATTGGCATCCCTTCCTCTCAACCCAATTCAGGTAGAACAGCCCTTCATGTAATGGGGGCTAGATATCATAGGAATGATTAACCTTCCATCAAGTGTAGGGCATAGATGGGTGCTTACTACAACTAACTACTTCACCAGGTGGGTGGAAGCCATTGCATTGAAATAAGATAATGAAGGTTTAGTCCTAGACTTCTATTATAGTATTGTGACTAGGTTTGGTGCACTATCATTTTTTATAATGCATCAGCATTCCTCAGTCTAAAAATGAGTGAATGGGATCTCAAGATGGGCATCTGCCTCAACACATATTCCAACTATTATCCTCAAGGAAATGGATTGGCTGAGTACACAAATAAAAAATTTCTAAGAATCATCAGGAGAACTATGGAAGAGAATCAGAGGACATGGCACACCAAACTAAAGATAGCCTTATAGGCTGATAGGGTGACTACTAAAGCTACCATTGGAAATTCTCCATGTCTTATCATATGGAAGGGAGGCTAAGCTTCCCATTTCTCTTGAGCTACCTACATTAGAAATATCCTATTAGCTAGAGTTGATGGAAGATGATCCCATGCATGTGAGACTAGCAAAACTCATGAAACTTGAAGAAATGAGGGACCTTGCAATGAAAACACTAGAGTCACATCAGGCTCAGGTCAAGAAAGCCTTTGACAAGAGATCCATAGCAAGGGACTTCAAGGAAGGAGACCTCATCTTCAAGTGGGATTCAAACAAGGCCAAGTCAGGAAATCATACCAAATTTGACAATTTGTGGAGTGGTCCTTATTTGAACCACAGATGCAAATAACATAATGCTTTTTAGCTAGCCCAACTTGATGGAGAGGTACTACCCATCCTAGTCAATGAGATTCTTCTAAATCCTTGTTATTAGAAGATTTTGGAACCATTGTATATATTGTACATTTTGTATAGTTTTTCATGTTTTCTCTTAAGTGCCTTGTGCACATCTTTTTAGTTGTGTGTTTCTTTTTCCTAAGTGCCTTGGGCACAATGGTTGTTTTTTTCTTATTTTCCTTGTTGCTTCAAGAGGAGGTTTCTAGATAGGGTTAGCCTCATCAAATAAAGTAGTGACTTCGTGCCCAATAGATTGCATGAGGCAAATGAGCTAGTTTCTCAAGCATAGAAGGCATGCTTCCTTATGAGTCACCAAAAATGTTGGCCAATTTTTGGCCCACATACCAAAATTCTAACTGGTTTAAAGAGATGGACATGATCAAGAAGTGGAGGACCAGAATAAGTAGAAGTGCAAAGGTTCATTTCTTTTAGGACTCTTTTTCACTAAGTATATTCTTTTAGAGTTTTATTCAGGCTAAGTTTTGAAATTTCTTCAAACATTTTGCCTAAAAGAAAAGTTTTGAAGGGCAAGTTACTTCATTTGACTAAGTGTCAGGAATTATTTCAGATATTTTGTCCAAAATAATTCTTTTGAAGAGCACTTACAAAAAAATTTAAGGGTTATTCAAGGCAAAGTGAACCAAATAAGAAAGTTGAAGGGTACTTTTCCTTTCAAAAAAGGCATTTTCAAGATTATCGAACGGTCTACTTTCCTTTTAGGAGGTCACTTTATCAAAGCTAAAAGGCATTTTTTATTATTTTCAAAGGTATTTTCAAGCATTCTGAAGGGTGTCTACAAAGGTAATGGACCTTTGAAAAAGTCTTGAAGACCTTTTATTTTGGGAAAGTGATCAAAGCAAAATCATCCGAAGGGGAATTTTTGAGAGTTCTAAAGGGTAGTTTCCCTTCAGAAAGGACACTTAACTAAACTTAATGAAATTTGTTTATAGCAATAAGATTGAAACAAGGGGGCCCAAAGGAATATCAGTTGAAGGAATAAAATCCATTTTCAAAATGCTAAAGGAATTCCTTCAGAAGCCAAAATGTTTGAAGAAAATGGCTGAAACAAGTTGTCTAAAGGAATTGATGACGAGCCCACAAATGTCAAAATTTGAACCCCTATAAGTAGCCATTGGCATTTTAAAAGATCAAAAGAAGTTATGAAATCTATCGACTTGTATCAACATAAATGGATACAGGAAAACTAATGTCCTTAGATTGGTTTTCCATTTATAGAAAAGATTTGGCCTAAGTTTCAAAGCAAGAGTTGGTCTATGCAATTAATTGAGAGGATCTCATCCTTCAACATGGCCATCATCTCCAATAAATAGTCACTCAACTCAGAGGTAGCATGGCTCAGTTTAGATTCAAAGTTATGGGGATTTTGTCCTTATATGTGCAAGACAAGTGAAGGATGGTGTGGAAGTGAAAGATAAAGATCATGTGATTAGAAAAGGTAGCTCAAGCATTAAAGATGCTTTTGAACTTTTCCTTTTTTAGTGGATCATGACATCATCATCCTCAACAAGTTCTTGTCTTCTAGTGTGTTTCTCAACCAATGAGAGGGATTAAAGACTATTGGAGCTAATAGTGGTTAATTTTTTGAAGAAGGATTAGTTCTAATTAACCCAAATGTGGGTGAGAATTCATGGAGGGTGGTTGGATCTCATTTATTGAATTTTGTTTACTTGCTTCTTCTCCTTTCTCTTTCCCTTTTTTCCTATATCTATGTTTTCTCCCCCATTAAAAGATATCTTCATTTGACAAGGAGAAACTAGGTTAAATTTTGTAAGAAATACCTTTTGAAGCAATAAAGATCAATTTTTACCTATCTCTTACCTCTAAATTATGCTTAGTAAGCTTGTGCATGATGGCCTTGTGAAGAAGTGTTCTTCCATGTCCATTATCCTTCTTTCTTGCCTATTTTTAGGTGTATTCAAGTTAGTTTTAGGTCTGAACTTGAGCTCTTTCTACCATTAATAGATGTTTTGTGTGAATTTTAAAATTCCTCTTTGCTTCATGTATTGTTTGGTAAGCCTAGTTTATGAAACACTTATGTAAATTAACTAGTTTGTGAGGTTATATGAGCAAGAATTATCTTATGCTGAATTAGCATTTATTTCATGCTTATGTGAGTGTTAATAAATTTAGTGTATCACCCATTTAGCTCTCTTAGTTACCCTATACCCCCTCTCTACCTCTTTTTCAAGCAAAAAATATTAGTTTAGGTGATCTACCAAGAGATAGCTGGCCTTCTCCAGAGGTTCAACCTCACTACAAGATACACATAGCCTGAGGTTGCTCTAATATTGTAGATGAGAGTGAGAGAGCCTAAAAAACTCTCCCATAAGGGTGTAATTCTATGCTATAATAAGTGCATCATAATATAAATATAGAAAGTAATTATATTAACTTAGCCACGATTGATACAATTCTACAACCACCACTATCATAGTTCAATAACAAGTAATTACAACACTTCATGACAACATAAAATTCAATACAATATACATATAAGATACATGGTTCCTCTGAATTATAGTTATCAAACTCAAATATCTGTGGCAATCTCAAGTGGTCTCGATAAGTAGTACTGTTGTGGAGAAGGAGAGCATCATCTAAGCACTTTTCCACACCAACCATGGACCAATGATCCCCTACACTAATCCCATTAAGAAATGGACCTCCCTTCATAGATGAGTAGATAGTGGTAGTATGAGAATCTATAGAGATAAGCAAGTACCCGCATGTTGTATGATTTCTAAAATAAACATGCAGTGTATCATAGAAAACCATTTTATTGTAAGATATTGCACAAACATGTAAATCATACTCATGAAATGATAATGTCTCACTAAACATACTTTGTCTCATTTTTTTATGAATAATAAATAATAATGATCTATATATCATTCAAATTCATACACACCACTTAATCGGACTGCCTTCATTTGGCATTGTGATTCTAGTAAGCCAGTGAAGTCTATCTCATTCTTTACTTTGTATCAGCAATGCAAATTTATCAAATATAATGCAACCATAATATTCATTTATTCTATATCCTACTGGCAAACACATCATATAAAATAATAAACATAAGAGTAACCAAAGCATATATTTATTCTGACAAATGTATGAATGAATCTTATATTATTTTCTATCCTATACTATAAATAATGACTACAGTTTATACCACTTGGGTAAATACATATTTAACTATAGATTTTCACTACCATAATCAGTTTTCAAATATACTACACCCTATGATAACTCATATTATCATAGTCCAGTATTCTAAGACATAACTACTAGTTTTAAACAATTAGTCTTATAAAATAGTCTTAAATACATGGAAACATAAGCTTCTATTCAAGTAACTAGATATAACAAAGCAAGTCACAATTCTCATGGAATAAATTAATATACTATCATAGCATTTGTTAAACTCTCAAGGTTATATGAACGCATACATAAAGTCCTGCTAACTATCATAAAATATACCATTCATAGTAATAACCAACACACATATGTAGATGTAAGTCTAAACATAACAATTATATTATGTACCATCTAGGTACATCATACATTTATACTATAGTACTCTATGATATCCCATTTTATCATAGTTCACAACTACATAAAAAAATATATAACCAAACTTATGATTTCAAGAATCAAATGACCCACATACATAATAATAATCAAGCAACTACAGAATTATACCACCTGGGTATACATTAAGTTTAAACTATATACTAGCATTTAAAGTAACATAACTTATAAGCATGCATCACGATGCACCATTATATACTAGATATAACCAAAAATTTATACATATTAACACTCTCATAATATGTACTATGCATACGTATTCAATATTGAATGTATATAACTAATAACCAAACAATTATTTACAGAGAAACAAAAAACTCTTAAACTCGTTATAACGTTCATTTAAACATCTCTTTCTATTTTTCTACAAAAAATTTTCAATATGGTTATGTGTTAGTCCTTCAAACACCTGATGACTAGATAAAATCATACTCTCAACACAACTATTTCCATTATGTACATATGTTGCATACTTAAATCCATGTGAAGATATAGTAAAACAAAACTCAACACACACATGGAACGTAGGATAATCCAATCTAGCATTTGTCATTCATTTAGGGGTTTGAATGCACACATTCATTAAGTTTCATTTTTAATAATTTTTTAATATAGTTTATAATCCACTTGTGAAGCTAAATACATAAGAGTATATCCCTATGTTCATATACACACTACTAGGTACATTTATACCTATGTATTCACATTAAGAAAACTATAACTTATTTAACGTTACTTTTACACCACATGTTTTTAACTCATAAGTTATATATAATATGAAAATCATACATAAATAATGATAATTTCATTAGATTTTCTATCTTTCCCATGTCTCACTAGACTCTAGAATGGTTCTCAATATACTAACTAGACATAACACTTAGGGTTATAAATACTCCAAAATGAGATTTTATGAGGTACTTCTTCCATTTAAATAATGAAAGGTTGACTATGTTTTAATATCTAGCATTCATGTTTAGTCAATTTGAGTTCTCTTATATGAACTCTTATATACTTAAATTAAATTTTCACGATAGGAGAATAACCAAAATATAGTTTCATGCTTTAAAACTATCTCGAGGATAAGACATTATTCATTATTTATAAAATGAGTCATGTTCACTAAACATGCCCAAAAAATACCAGAGTCATATTGTTATGATTAATTTATTACCTCTTTACACAAGATGTGGCGATGCAATAGGTTAACTAATATCAATTATTACTTCTAACACTTAATTATGTTACTCCTTTATAGAAATCGACACCATCCATGTTGCATGTATGATATGTATTATAAAATTGATTTATATGGTCTGAAAATTCATAAAACATTAAATCTTTGTTTTATATTACAGTTTGGTCTATTTAAACACCTAAGTTGATGCCTATATATTAATTACATTGAGTATACTACAGATCTAAAAATAGTGACTTTATTGCTCAAACCCATACATGCACTACTTAGTGTTCCAAATGTAATGATCATTGGGTTACAAATGAAGAACTACATATATTACTTAAATAGGGATTTAATAATAACACATCAAAGCCTTTACCTAAAATCTTAGGCAGGGAGTACGGTGACACCAAGACCTTGAGTTTCCTCTATAAAACACAATGAATCCCATTTAAGCTTATAGAAGGATTGATAATAATATAAGTAAATGGTGATGCCATATAAGTAGGTAATAATGTACATGAAATAATTTTAGTGATTTCTTATTATTATCTTTGGCTAGAATACACAAGTACAATGATGCATTTGCACATATAGATGCATTCAACGAATTATCCTCTCATCACATTGGCTAAGTGTAGTGACTCAATTTAAATGGTTTGAGAATTAATACATTAGTAATTCATTCCTACAACATGATGCTATCAACAAGAAATAGGTGTATAACAAGATACACACACACACACACACACACATTATATGAATGTTCAATGATCCACTTATGTATAATATTCCATCTATCATTATTTTCAATGACTTATCCCAGCATAACAACTTATCTCCATTATTTAATAAAAACCAACGACTCAAAAATCTAATATATACTAGAAAAATACATATAGTGAGTCCCTTCTCACTTGTATGATTTGGAAATAACAAAATACAGCAACCCATGTATTAATTTAGAATATTAAGGTGACTTATCTGAATAGAATATTCACTCTCCAAAAATTCACTATGACCTAATAATCAATAATGCCCTAGAGCACATAGCAACTTAAGTATACTTCTTAATGGCTGATAAATGGTCCCTGTTAAGCATGAAATATATTGAGAGGCAGGGGGGGTCTTTAACCACTTATTCACACATTCAAGATATGTAATAAAACTGAAACAATAACATGCACCACACGAGAGAGAGAGAGAGAGAGAGAGAGAGAGAGAGAGAGAGAGAGAGAGAGAGAGAGAGAGAGAGAGAGAAACAAAATTTTTACGTGGAAACCCAAAGTGGGAAAAACCATGAAGAATAATCTCAACTATATGAATGAGCACCAACTCAAATTACAAAGTTTGTAAGCACCAATTGTAGGAACACCAACCCTTTTTCTGAGCACCAACACAACAATTATTTGTGAGCACCAACCCACAAGAGCACCAACCCCTTGCAAATATTTGTGAGCACCAACCCAAAGGAGCACCAACCCTTTTTGTGTATAAAACATTACTATCTCTCAATGTTGCTTACTCAATAAATGATAGAACTCCACAATATCTCCTTCTTTTCTCTCCTCTTTTCTTATATAAAATAATTACAAAACTATGCACTCTCTTGCATATTACAAATGGCATCTCAAGCCTTTATTTATAGCTTCTCAAAAGACCTTTGGCATTCACCCTTTGTGACCCTTCAATCCTCATGTAAAATGGCACCAAACTTGCATGGCCCTTCATATCCTTGTATTTGAAAAGGCACATGGTGACCCTTCATAAGTAAATGCATCATTTTCTCTTTTGTCTTTATCTTGGTGACCTGTCGAATTCCTTAAGGTGACTCTTCATGGAAAAATGCACCATATCCTCTTTTGTCTTCACTTGGTGACTCTTGGAATTCCTCAAGATGATTCTTCATGGGAAAATACATCCCATTCCTCTTTCACTTCTCCATGGGCCCTCTTTTATATTTTATGCAACCAAAAATATATTCATTAATATTAAATAAATATTAACACACATTAGCCAAGATATGAATATTAAAAACATCATTAAATGCTATGGGGCCTTTATCACCAATGCTATACTTTTGACACCAATGATAATATTTCCAACAATCTCCCCCTTTGTCATTGATGACAACCTCATACTAAAATTGCCACATCCTAAAACCTACACTACACATGCCAACCTACACATACTACCATCTAAAAAACATACAGTAACTCTCCATTAATGTAACAACCTGTACCTATTTTTGCATCTATTTTTGCACTTGTACCTATTCCTATTCTTCTCCCCCTTTAACATCAACGGAAAAGGGCTGATCTTGTAGCTAACACTTATCTCCCTCTCAACTAATGATGATCCTCAATGATAAGAAGTAAAATAAATTACTCCCAACATCTCTTATAGATACTCAAATGTGTCTTTTGGTGGTGCCTTTGTGAAAATATGTACAATCTAATTTGTAGTACTAATATATTTCATCTTAACTTATTGATCTGCAACCTGCTCTCTCAAAAAGTCATATCTGATAGGAATATGTTTTGTTCTTAAATGCATCACTAGATTCTTAGAAATATTAATAGCACTTGTGTTTTCATAAAAAATAGAAATAGGTTCATCATATTTTACCTTTATATCTTCAAAAGTTTGCTTCATCCAAAGCACTTGAGTACAACACAATACTGCTGCAATATATTCTACTTTAGCTATAGAAAGTGATACTAAATTTTGTTTTTTGTTTATCCATGATACTAAGCTATCACCAAGGAAGAAATCTCCTTCACTTGTACTTTTTCTATCATCCAAGTAACCTACCCAATTTGAATCTGTATAAGCAACCACAGTGAAATCTTGACCTGTGGGATACCACAATCCATAATCCAATGTCCCCTTGATATATCTAAATATTTTTTTTGCCAACTAAATATGACTCTCCTTTGGGGCTACCTAATATTTTGTAACCATGCCTACTGTATGCATAATGTCTGGCCTCAATGTTATTAAATATAAAAGACTACTTATCATAGATCTATATAAACATTGATCTATAATGGGTGAATGTTCATCCTTACTCACCTTGTTCTTTATATCCATTGGTGTACCAACTGGTGCACAATCCTCAAAACTAAAAAAATTAAATATTTTTTTGGCATATTTACTTTGAGATATGAAAAATCCTTTATCTGACTAAAAAATTTGCAACCCTAAGAAAAATGACAATTCTCCAAGCATAGACATCTCAAATTCTTTTTACATATTATAAAAAAAAATTGTCATCTTTTCAATATTATCTCCAAATATTATGTCATCAACATATACCATAATAATAAACTGATGCTCACCTTCTATTTTGATGTAGAGATTACTGTCAACAAATCCTCTCTTGAAAACTTGATCCTGCAAGTATTTATCAAGTCTTGCATACCAAGCTCTAGGAGCTTATTTCAATCCATATAATGCTTTCTTCAATCTGCATACATGGCTACTATCATTTGAGAGAAGAAATCCCTCTGGTTGCTCAATGTAGACCTCCTCTTCTAGATTCCTATTCAGACAAGTAGACTTGACTTCTATTTGAAATACTTTGAATATTTTAAACAATGCATATGCAAGAAAAATTCTAATAGCCTCTAGCCTTGCTATTGATACAAAAGTTTCTTCAAAATCTATTCCCTCAACTTGAGCCTATCCTTTACATACTAATCTTGCTTTATTCCTAGTCACTTTTCTATTTTCATTCAACTTATTTTTGTAAACCCATTTTGTTCCTATCACATTATGATCTTTTGGTCTAGGCACTAATTTCCAAGTAGCATCCTTTTCTATTTGATTTAATTCTTCATCCATTTCCTTAACCCAATGCTTATCATGTCTAGCTTCTAAAAAAGTTCTAGGCTGAATTTTGGATAATAAAGAGAAATTAGCTTGCTTAGATTCACTTACCATCATTCTTCTGGTGTGAATTCCTTCATTTATGTCCCCAATGATGTCACTTTTATTATTATTTATCTAGATATATTTGGATGGATTTTTGGTGTCTTTTTTCTCTTTCTTCTCATCTTCATTTTATTCTTCAAAATCTTCCTCTTCAATGATTTATAGAATGTCTACTAGATCACTGATTCTTTATGCTTCATCTTCTTCTATCTTGACACTTACACTTTCAAATATTTTCTGGTTCTTTTGTTATAACATTTATAAGCTTTACTTTTACAATAATAACTAAGAAATATACCTTCATCTGCTCTAGATTCAAACTTACCCATTTTCTCATTAGTTCTCTTTATAAAGCATCTACTGTCAAAAACTTTGAAATAATCAATTGTAGCTGGTTTGTCTTTCCATGGTTCATAAGAAGTCTTATCACTATTGAGTCTCAATAATGCTCTATTCTGGATATGCACTACTATACCAATTGTCTCTCTCTAATATTTATCTAGTATCTTGGATTCATTTAGCATTGTCCTTGCCATCTCTTAAACTATTATATTTTTTCATTTAACTACTAATTTTGTTGTGGAGTTCTAGCTACTGAATAATGTCTCTTTATTCCATGGTCTTCATAAAACTTAATAAATTGATCTGACATGAATTCTCTTCCTCGATATGGTCTTAGGCACTTAATCTTCAAACCAGTTTCATTCTCAACTAATGCTTTGAATGCTTTAAAATGTCTGAACACTTCAAATTTTTTCTTTAAAAACATTACCCCAAGCATACGTGAAAAATCATCAATAAGCAACATGAAATATTTCTCACCTTGAATACTTTGAGTTCTCATAGGTCTATACAAATTATTGTAAACAAGCTCTAACATCTGAGTGGTTGAGTATTCTTTTGTTTTAAATGATCTTCTGGCCTGCTTTCCATGCTGACAAGGTTCACAAAGTGTGTTGGAAGGCTTTGTAATCTTTAGAAAAATTTTGATTGCGTACTTCTTGCTGATGTTGACAAGATTGTCAAAATTTAGGTGTCTAATTCTCTTGTGCCATAGCCAACTTTCTTCAATCTAACTCAAACAACATCTATGACCTTTGATGTCTGATAACATGTACAAATTATTGCTTGTTCTCTGAGCATCTGCAACCAACACATTTGAATCTTTTCTCCTAATTTCACAACCTTCTGAATAAAATTTTAGTGTGTGCCCCTAATCACACATTTGACTTACACTCAAAAGATTATTCTTAAGACCTTCTACATACAAACTATATTCATTTTTAGTTCTACCATTATCGAAACTTAGTGTACCTTCTCTGGTAATTTTGGTAGTAGTATTATCTCTAAATTTCACTATGCCACCATTAATCTTCTTCAAGGTTATGAACTTGTTCTTGTCTCCTGTAATGTGCCTTAAACATCCACTATCAATGAATGATGGCTTTTCTTTATTTATTTTATGCAAAGTTGTTTATACCAACATAGATTTTTTAGGTTGTTTCTTCTACCATGAACATGTCTGAACTTTCTTCTTGATGAATGGAGACTTGAAACTTTGGTCTTTCTTGACTGACTCGAACACGCTTCTACAATACTGATTTATGTGTCCAAATTTGTTGCACTTGTAACATATTATGGCCTCTTTATTAAATCTTGATAGAGGAACAAAAGAGTTGTGGCTTTTGCTTGACTCTGCATGAATTTCCTTCTCCTTATTTCTGAAATTGTTATCCCTTTTTTAACATTCTATTTTTATGACCATATCCATTACAATAAAAATAATAACCATAAAAATAAGACATGTTTGTGTATCTCTGACCTGATTGCCTTTTGTATCTTTGTTCCTTCAAGCCTTCTTTGTTTGAGATGTCCTCTATATTCTTAACTTCTTCCCTTTTTTATTTCCTCTTTTGTAAGAGCTTCAACATAGCTCTTTCTTTTTTCTATGTTAACCTTATTTGTGAATGTAGTGGCCTCCCCTTTCTCTTTTTCAAATCTAATAACTATCTTATCTAAAATTTATCTTGACTTTCTAATATCTTATTCAACATATTAGTGATATTCTCAAATTTTGAATCATTGGCTACTCTATCATTGATTGCTTTATTTATTTTCTCAAGATCTACTTTTAAAAAAGCAATTTCAATAACATACCTTTCACATTCTTCACTTACTTTTTGCAACTATGTCATTAGATATTTTTCATTCTTCTTAGCTTCTTCAAAGTGTATTTGTAGATCTTCAATCATTTCCTTTGACTCCTTTTCATTTTTCTCAATATGGAGCTTCAATCTTTGATTCTTCTTCTCAATAGCTTCTAACTCTTCTAAGGCACAAATGAGTTATCCTTTCAAAGTCACTTTGGCTTCATCATGTTCTTCTTCTTGATCATCTATACTTTTTTTTTTGGATACATCTTCATATATGGCCATTAATAGAATCTCTTCTTCTTCCAAATCACTGACTCCACTATCTTCAGCTAAGCTAAGATCTTTAGAATACAAACTCTTCTTCTCGAATCCTTCTTGAATTTTCCTTTAAAATTCTTCTTGTATGTAGACTTTCCTTCTTCGTTTTCACCATTACCCTTATCTAAGCACTTAGCTAAAAAATGTCCAATCTTTCTACAATTAAAACATTTAAAAGTTAATTTTCCTTGACATTTACTTGTGCCCTTTTTTTGGATTGCAAATGAATAAATCTCCATTGTCATCTTCATCATCACTAGAATTTTCACTTGATTCTTGAATCTTATCCTTCTCTTTCTTTGATGTCTTGAAAGCAGCTTCTCTATTTGAAGGTTTTTCTTGTTCAGTCTGCATCTTATATGCAATAAGAATACCATGTAGCTCATATTTAGCTTAGCTAAATTTTTAATCTCTTTAATTTTCAAAACTTTTGCATCATATCTCAATGGTAGAGATCTCAAAACTTTTTGTACCATGATTAATTCTTCTAAATTTTCTCCAAGACCTTGAATTTGATTAACTATTTGATCAATCCATAAAAAATAACTTGCTATATTTTCTTTCTCTTCCATCTTCAAACTCTCAAACTATCTTCTAAAATTTTGAAGCTTAGCTTGCTAAACCTTTCCATCGCCTTTGTAAATATTCTCAAGCTTTACCCAAGTTTCATGAATAGATTTACATT
Organism: Torreya grandis; assembly: GCA_037957365.1. Taxonomy (NCBI): domain Eukaryota; kingdom Viridiplantae; phylum Streptophyta; class Pinopsida; order Cupressales; family Taxaceae; genus Torreya; species Torreya grandis. The sequence continues at coordinate 1,115,790 of JARHVA010002161.1, forward strand.
GCATAACTTTAACAAATTTTGATTCACATAAACCACATAAAATAACATTTAAAGCTTTAGCATTATTTTCACTTGCCTTCTTTTCTGTCAAAGTAGTTACAAGTGTCGGTGGCTCTTCATATTCCTCCACCACTTCTTGCCAAATTTTGAATCCAAGAGCCATAAAATAAGTCCCCATCCTTATGCTCAAAAAATCATAATTTGTCCCATCAAACAAATGTGCCTTACTTGTATAAAAACCTTTATGTGCCATCATGTTTTCCCTGATCTACCTTCAAGTTTTAAGACTTTTTCAAAAGGAACCTGATCTAATACTAATTATTAAGAATGAAATATACTAAGAGGGGGGTGAATCAATATATTATATATATTTTATTTAATTTGATTTCTTTTCTTTAACCACTTAATCACACATTCAAGATATGTAATAAAACCTAAATAATAACATGCACCACACGAGAGAGAGAGAGAGAGACCAAATTTTTACATGGAAACCCAAAGTGAAAAAAAACACAAAGAACAATCTCAAGTTTATGAATGATCACCAACTCAAATTACAAAGTTCACAAGCACCAACTTGCAGGAGCACCAACCCCTTTGCTGAGCACCAACACAATAATTATTTGTGAGCACCAACCCCTTACAAATATTTTGAGCACCAACCCATAGGAATACCAACCCCTTGCAAATATTTATGAGTACCAACCCACAGGATCACCAACCCCTCTTGTATATAAAACACAACTATCTCTCAATGTTGCTTACTCAACAAATGATAGAACTCTACAATATCTCCTACTTTTCTCTCCTCTTTTCTTATATAAAACAATTACAAAACCATGCACTCTCTTGCATATTAAAAATGGCTTCTCAATCCTTTATTTATAGCTTTCCAAAGACCTTTGGCATTCACCCTTTATGACCCTTCAATCCTCATGGAAAATGGCACCGAACTTGTATGACCCTTCGTATCCTTACATTTAAAAAGTCACATGGTGACCCTTCATAAGCAAATACATCATTTCCTTTTTTATTTTTATCTTTGTGAACTTTCAAATTTCTTAAGGTGACTCTTTATATAAAAATGTGCCATACCTTCTTTTGTCTTCACTTGGTGACTCTTGAAATTCCTCAAGATGACTCTTCATGGGAAAATGCATCCTATTCCTCTTTTGTCTTTACCCTGTTACTCTTTGACTTCTCCATGGGCCCTTTTCTGACTTTTATGTAACCAAAAATATATTCATCAATATTAAAAAAATATTAACACACATTAGCCAAGATATGAATATTAAAAACATCATTAAATGTTATGGGGCCTTTATCACCAATGCTAGACTTTTGACATCAATGACAATATTTCCAACAGTTCCAATAATCCATAAAAATTATGCAGGCTAGAGAAATACTAATCTATAGTGACTTTAGGAAGATTACAATGATTCATCAATTTGCAAAGGGTTGGGAATTAATTATGAATTACCATAAATTGTTATTCTTTACTGGCTATAAAATATAGTTAAAGTGATGCCATTATTAAGGGAAGTGACTCACTAAGATTTTCTAACAAATTAATAGGCTCCTTCCTATAATTTTTATATAGCTGGTATGACTGATGAATAGCGATGCCTTTTAAGTAGGCACTAGTATAAAGGGAGGTTTTAACAATTCATTAAGTAGATAAGAGCAATTAGAAATATATATACATTGACTTAGAAATCATAGTGTATACAGGGTAATAGTTAGCATCCTAGTTATTTCTAAAATAGGTTGGGATCATACATCAAATTCCTTTTCCTAAAGTGACTTATTCTGCCAAATATAAATCTCTAAACATGAATCAGATAATAAATAATGCAAAAAAATTTGTTCTCTACAATTTTATTCTTCTTTAACCATTTTAATATTCAACATAATTATTAGAATTGAAGAACAACACCTACTTGGTTTGATTTTCTATCAATTCCCTCTGTATATTCTTCATTTTACTTGTCTGTTCTTGCTACCTCACTTCCCATCCAATGCCTCTTTTTCCTCTTAATTCTTCTTCTCGGCTATGCTTCTCCTTTTCTTTCTTCCAAAAACACTTATCATTCTTTTCTTTTCTAAGAGTCTCTTTTTAAAGTAGGTGTAGCCCCCTTTTTTTTGCCTTATATATATAGTTTTATTATAATTTTATTAAAAGCTTTCCCTTTTCTAAAAAAATCATGAGATTTAATTAAATCTCACCTCTTCTATTTATAATGCCCTATTTTTTTATTATTTTTTATTTTTTATATTCACCTATTAAAGATATTTTTTAAATAAATTAACATATCTAATATCCTAATGATAAATTCATTAATCAACAAATTAAAATTTATTCTAATTGCACAAATTACAAAAAAATAATGGTTATGAATTTGACTATCATGCAAACGCCCTAGATGAGTTCCAAATAACCATTAAGCTAAACCAATCATGAACAAGCAATTGAAAATGCAAATCATATTAAGCTCACTAGGCTAGCCATTTCCTTATGCATATAACATGTGTTAGCTATTATGGTGTGTGCAAGGTTCTAGCTAGTTTCTATGTCATCCTATAGCATCTCAAGCTGTGTCACCCTTTTTGTTGATGCTCTCCCTCCATGACACTCTGAGGGATGATTTATCCTACACCAACCTCATAAAAAATTAGGTAGTTATACCATAATAGTCATAATATGCATTCATCATAAAATATAGCTGAAATGACAATTCCACATGATCATAAAGTAAACATATATTTACATCTAACTCATAGCAGTGTGATAATGTAAACTAATCAATAACCTACTATCCCCTAAAAACATATATTTTAAATCTTAGTCAAAATATAACCAAATCAAATGTGTCACTATAAATATCCATGGATAGTCAAATAGTTTGTTTAGCGAAGAATCAGGATGTAACATTAGTGACCTACTTAGATTTTTTGATGAGTCAAGGTAGATGGGGAACATCCTCAAGGATTTCATCTCCAAATTCATTGCTCTCATTCCCAAGAAGGACATTCTGGCCTCTTTCGATGATTTTTTATGCATCTCCTTGTGTAATTGCATCTATAAGATCATTGTGAAAATCATATTGATTAGGATTAAAAGCCTTCTTTCCAAGACTATTTACAATGAGTAATTTATATTCTTAAAGGGGATAAAATTCATGATGCTATTGGGGTGGCTCAGAAGGGACTTCACTCTATCAAAATAAAGAAGTTTTTGATAGTTATCTTGAATTTGGACCTTTACAAGGCCTTTAATAAATCAAGCTAGCTCTATTGAGATTAATCTTGATCCATATTGGTTTTTACCTTTAGATGGTGAATTGGATTATGGGTTTCTAGACCTTTGTTTATTTTGCCTTACTCATTAATGGATATGCCTCTTATTTTTTATCCACACGTGGATTAAGGTAGGGTTGTCCTCTTTCTCCTCCGTTCTTCTTACTAATTGTTTAAGGGCTTAATTGAGTCATCTTGGAGGACAAGATATATATATATATATATATATATATATATATATATATATATATATATATATATATATATATATATCAGAGGGGTTAAGGTTGGTATAACTAACTTCCTCACACACTTTATCTTTGTTTATTTGTGTCTAATTTAGTGATAAATATTTGAGGGACATTACTTCACTTAAGGAGTCTCTAGATCTCTTTTGTGTGGCCTTCAAGATAGATCTAAATGTGCAAAAGTCCAACATGTATTTCAATTGTATGGTGGATCAACATATCAGATGTGTCCTATGGGTCTTCCCTTTTCAAACTATCAATCTTATAATAGGCTTCAATTATCTTGGGTCTCTTTTGAATCCAAATGATTACTATAAAAATTATTAGAATTGGTTGATTGAAAAGGTGTAAAAGAGGATAAGTTATTTATGCAATAGATGGCTTTCTCCTGGCAGAATATTTACTCTTATGGATTCAATGCTAGAGGCTATTCCAATATATTGGCTATCTTCAACTCACATTGCAAAATGAGTTTTTGAAAATATTCATAAAAAATATTTTCAATTCATGGACAAGTAAAAATGAGAAGGAAGGCATCTCTTTAATCAAGTGGTAGACTCTCGCTAAACCTAAAGCTATTGGAGGGTGGGGTTTAAAATATATTCACCTCTTTGGAGAGTTCTTAGAGACTAAAGGTCTCTAGAGGTTTATCTCAAAGGATGGATTATGGAATAAAAACATTATTCAAAAGTGCATTGAACCATTTAGTGTTGAAGAATGGATCATAAGTCTAGTTATGTCTTGGTTACATGGAAAGCCTCTTTGTAATATTTTCTGATTATTGGTAAGTGGATAATTTGAAAGGTGGGATATAGGACTAAAATTAGAGTGGGGATTGATCCTTGGGTCAAATATGGTGAATATTTAAAATTTCCTAAGGAATTGATTGATTCTTTATCAGACATGGTTATCTCTTTTCTGGATTAGGCGATGGACTAAAACCTCATAAACCCATGACAACAAGGTTGGAAAAATTCTCCTTCATTGGGACTAGTTAAGGAGGTTATTTTTATATGGGATGAATTTATTAAGAGATTAAAATGGATCCATATTAGACTTAGTGAAGAGCTTGATGTGTTGGTTTGGTCTAAGAACCTAATTTTGGGGGAATATATTGTGAAGTTATGTTATTAGACTAGATTATTTGATAAGGCCCCTAAGTGAGATTATGGTGGTGGAAAAAACTTTGAAATATTAAAGTTCCTCTCAAAACAAAAGTATTTATGTGGTTGTCTTTGAAAAATAAATCCCTTACTTGAGAGGTTTTACAAAAAATAATTTTGCATGGTTTGTGGAATTTTAACTTTTGTTTTCATGCCTTGGAAATAATGAACCATCTTATAACCACTTCTCCATATGCTAAAAAGGCTTGGTTTGAGTTGGAGGTTTCCACAGGAGTGAGAGAAGTTAGAAGGGATTTAATGTGGTTGAATGTCTTGGGAGCTGGTATAAGAGGCCAGAGCTTAAATTGTTCAAGTTTTTACCTTTGATTATGTCCTATGGAATTTGGATTACAAGGAATGATATAATATTTCATATTAAAAAACATCCCTACCTTTCAACGCCTCTCCCAAATCTAAATATTTTTTTGAAACTTTAAATACATTCTGAAGACTCTGAGACAATATTTGTTACTTCATCCTCCCATTGATCATATTGGAGTTTGGGGATATTTTGATGGTGCTTTTCAAGATACCCTGATTAGTTTTGTTTTTTGTATAACTCTCTTTTTAAATTATAAACACTAAATTTGTTCAAGGTGGGCCTGGGATAAGGTACAAATAACTTTGTTGAGATTATGACATTAAAGTTTCTCCTAAAGATAGTAGTTTAGAAAAGAGTGGGAAAGTTTTATGGATTTTATGACTATTTATTAGACATAAATTAGTTAAAAGGGGTCTCTAAAATGGAAAGTTTGTGCTTACAACCCCTTCTTTCTATGGAAAATAATTTGTGCTCTCCTTTGATGTCATTCCCTTTTAACACGTCTATAGGGAGTTGAATTTTGAGGCTAGTTCTCTCTCTAAGGAGGGGTTTCTCTTGGATTTCGATATTTGAGTCATAAAAAAATTCTTGAAAAATCCTACACTTGATAATTTCATCTCTTTGTGTTGGAAGACTAATGTGCTTTGGGTTATTATTTTCACATGATTGTCTTTTCTTTGACTAGGTGCTCTACTTCTTTATTTTTGGGCCTTTACTTTACGAGTCCTTCTTATTTATTTGTTACTTCAAGATGTTGTCTTCTTTTTTATTTTATGTTTCCACTTCCCCTAGTGTCATGGGGCTTCTGTTGTTTCCTAACCTTTGGTGTGACTTATTTCGGTTTTGTTTCTTTCCCCTTTATTTTTTTGCCTTAGGAATGTTGTTAGCATCTTCAAAATGTAATTTCCTATTTTTATCAATATGAAGTTACATTTTTTTCTGAGGGATATATATATATATATATATATATATATATATATATATATATATATATATATATATATATATATATATATATATATAATTTTCATTATTTTTAAGCATTGCAAACTACATTGGTTCATTTTTATATAATTTGGGGTTCGGTTAGAAAATTCTAACTTGGAAACTAATGAAAAATAGACACAAATTTGGTGCATACTCAACCTTATTTATGTCATAAATTCAATGCAACCATGGCATACACTTAGCACAACTAGACATAGAAAAAAATGTATAGTTGCATAAAATTTGTTCTAAAAAAGTTAACATGATTTGTTAGAAGTTTTGATGCAAAATATATCAATTTTCAGTGTAATTTATACCTAAATTGAGGCATGAAATACAAAATTGCAAGAGTGTAATGAGTGGTAAAACATTCATGTGTTATTATTCATACTTTACATGGATATAAATTTGCATGTATAGACACCTAATTTTAGTAAAAGACTCTTTTCCATAATGTCATTTCCTTATTTTATCCCACTTGGTCCATGTGCACACATTTAGATACTTTTAGAACATTTTCCCCTTACGTTAGGCCAATAGATCTTACTCATATATTAACATTCTATTCACTTTTTGCCAATGATAACCATCCATTTGATGTAAAATGTTTGAAACCCTACTGATCAACCATTATTTTTTATTCATATGACTTCAGATGCTCCAAGAGTGTCTAAAATACCATTTCAATGTATTTTCTTATGTCCTAGTCACCCTTACCAATTATTTCCTTAAATTATGGTCCCCTATGCTTAGAGTGTCATGTCTATCCTATCTTTTAGGGTCAACCCATGTCTATTTGTGCATTAAATAAGTCCATATTATATAAAAATGTATCCTTAGTCAGTTGAATATCCAACTTTCATAATCAAATCTCTTATAAGTCGAGTCTTTCAAGCCTATTTTATCAAGCTTCATTAAGAGGACATTATCATTACTTGTCATGGCTATTGCACGTTGAGTCAACATTATTTCTAATCACCATTGTTTGACATGGATCTTGCACATTGAGCCAACATTTTCTACATATTTTTCAAGTTTTGTGCCATCAATCAACTTGTACCAAAGAGGGTTTATGTGAATGTTCATGTAGTTGTGTATACATATCTAAGAACAAGGAGGTCAAAATCTTTGCTTGAGATTGTATTTAAACTACACAAAACTACATTGAGTTCTAAGTCTAGAGTGTAGGATGTGTATCCCAACTCCTTTTAGGTTTACCAACCCATATCTTTTGTTTCATTTTGATTTAAGGTCAAGATAGGTTACAAATCAAAGAAGAGGCAAAATAGAATATTCTTCCCATGAAATTAGAAAATACAAGTGGAATCTTAATATGCATCAAATAAATTTGGTTGAATAATTAACACATTTAATTTGTTTTGTGTTCTTAAAATGTAAAATAATATTATAGTAAAGTTTGTATTATTGGATGTAACACGGTCAATGGAAGAAGATAAAATTTTGAGTAATTTTTGTAAGGAACATTTCAAAGGCTCACGGTGGGTCTATATCACATAGACATTGTTGATCAAGACTAAGCTTAACATTACCAATAAGATGGCATGCCATTTTATTTTAAAATTAAAACCCTTGTGTTTACCATGTAAAGAAAAAAATTCCAAAGTTATTGCATTGTTTTAAGGTTTCTGTACAACTTTGCCTAGGAAAATACACTATTTTTTATAACCACATTGAATTTCACCTTTGTAATTAAATTAATTTTTTATCTTTGTATAAATTCACCTTACAACTTAAAATATTTTTTTCTGGGTGAAAATTCACCAAGGATTATCTTGAATAAAATTTTCAAAAATAGGCATAAATTTGATTAGAGAACTAGGCTTCTATGACATGATTTGCAAGGATTTTATATAAAATTTAAAGACCATTTTATTAAAGTTTACCTTGAATAATATATTTTTATTAAATGGTTGTATCACATTATTTTAGCAAATTTTACATAATTTCAATTTCATGAGGGTTTTCCAAGAGTAACTTATCAAATTAGACACTATTGGGTTAATTTGGATCATTAGTGGAGATTAAAGTATTTTGAGACATAGATGGTTGATTATTTTGTATATTCATATATCCATCATGATAAAAATAATTAATACTATCACTAAATCGTTTTTCAAATATATATTATTATTATCACATTCGAAGAAGTTACTTCGTCTTACAAAGAAACATTCAATTTAAAGAAGAAGAGTTATTTTTTTATTCTATTTTATTTTTCAAAGTCTAACTTAGTTTTGACCAAGGTTTTTCAAAACAAAATTATTTTATTTTTTGGTTAAATTTATCACTTATTCTAATTAGAATCACAAAATTTTGATTTTGATCCCAGAAAATAAAATCAAATGTGAAAAAAAATATACCATAGAGATTCAAACACATAGTAGGGTTTTAGTATTTTTTTAAATTTAAAAGGAACCTCAACTTTGGAATCAAGCACAATCAAACCAAATATTTATATCTATGAGCATGCACAAAGTAAGATCACTTAAATATAAAACCCTAAGAGGTGTAAGAGAGTACGGGTTCCCCAAAATGCAAGCATAAAATTATGCTTACCTCAATTTAACATCATAAAACATGTAAAGCACAATAAATACTCAATGAAACATGTAATAGGGTATAAATGGATCTTATTTATTTATATGTGGTCATAATGAATATTTTATTTCTTTCTAGGCTCATCCTCACAATCTTAACTACCCACATAAATAAACAACTAGATGTACATATTCTCCAGTCAAATTTAGATCTAGTTGAGAATAATGTCATGGTTGTATTGATGGTCCTAGTTACTATCAGCATCATACAAAAAATATTAATCAAAATGTATCATCTTAGAAAGGAGATACAACTACTAAAAATGTATTTGTTCATAATCATTTGATGTCTCCTTTTGCCTTGATTACATGCTTTGACTCATGTTATCTTGAAATCAACAAAATCCTATAAAATTGAAATATATAATGGTTTGGTTTGAAGATATTGTTAAGTATGATGTCAATTTGGGAATTTTATTATTAGTGTTGGAATTAGTTTATTTAGTGATTTATGTGTTCATATATGTTATTTAATTCATTTATGTCTTAAATTAGTTGTTTGGTAAATTTTGCACACTTTCCAGGAATTTCCTAAAAATGGCTAGAATTATTAGTTAGAGTTTAGTTAATTATATTTCATTGAATGTTTAGTTAACTAAACACTAAAGTTATTTAGGTCAAACTTATATTTTTAGAGTTCTATTTTTATACTTTCACTTGTCTAGTGTGCATGTGAGTGTGCATGTTTGCTTAAATTGGCGAAGATGTTTCTTGCATGATATCCATATCTTATCAATGAGTTAAACTTGTCATATTTAGTCTATTTTTATTTTACTTAGTGATTTAGTTTGGTTATTTATTTATTTTTTACTTTTTTACTTAAATTTCAATACAAGTTACCTTGTAATATGGTTAGTTTAACTTTCCTTATTAATAAGAATTACACAAAAAGGTAGTGTGCTGCATTAATTCAAATTGGAAAACCATTTTACATGTTTAATTTTTTATTTTTATTGTAGTTATACAATAATTTATATCAGCAAAAATATCTTTTTCAGTTTAAAGTTATGTAGTACAGTTTTTTATCAACAATCTCACTTGTAACATAACTAGGTTAATAACTAGTGATTTTGGGATAGATTGTTGATACATAGCTTCAAATTTAGATTAAATAATTTTTGTCCCTTTTCCCTTATGATTTTTTAAACCCTTTAAATTATTTATAAAAATTATAAATTGATATGCAAAAACTATATAACAACAAAATATCAACAATCAAGTGACCTCAATAATATTTAGTTGTGACCAACACACCTCATTTATTCAAAATAAATAAAGATTCCATTTTTATTAAATTGATTACAAGTTTTAGTGACAACGCCATCTTTTCTCTCAATTTTTTTGAAAAAAAAATATGAATTATACCTAAAGAAAGAAAATAATAAGTCAAAACTTCCCCCTTCTAGTTCAATTTTATTATCACACTACATTATAGGTCCCATTCACATTAAAAATTAGTCTATATTTTGACCTAAGTGAATTAGACACACAATAAAATTTTCAAACCCTTAAGCTTATCCATGGCCACTTCCATATACTTAAAGGAAAGGTTCAATTTGTTATATTGTTTGAGATTTTTGTAAGGGTAGACCCAACCACAGTTTAAACTAAATTGCATATTTCATCACATCCATGAAAGCATTTATTTATTATAAAAACTAAGTTAACCTATGTGACCTCTTTGTGGCCATGTGATGACATTACAAAAAATAATTATGTCATATTTAAGATATATTTTGATATTTGTGACCCTATGTCTATATACTAACTGACACATGCTCGCCTTTAATAGCATAGGTTTTATTAAAATTTTAATCATGTTTTACTTTTTAAAATATGATCGCATGTGTATTTATTTATTATGTATATGAAAATGGACACATGGAGAGATAAATTGGCTTTTATTTTTTTTTTCGGGTCCTATCATCCATAGGCTACATTTGAAGGCAAAAAACACTCTAACACTATGTGACCACATGATCTTTGGATGATCATCACATGTTTTTTTATATATAGTAAGATTCATTAAAAGTGATGTGCATTATTTTAATATATGTTTTGAATATAATTTTAGTGTGTTCATTTTGTGTAGGAAAAGGTGCAAACATGAAATGATGTGAAGGCAAATCTAATATCTAATAAATCTATGGATTGTGTGACATTATTCTGCTCACCATGTGGAAAGGTGCAAACAAAAATGAGATGTAAATTAAAGGAAAATAATTTAATAGATTCATGGGTTGTACATTAACTCATTTTAGAATTGTGTAACTCCATGATAGTGAATCACTGCCAAGTGCATCATTTTGAATGGACACAATAAATTAAAAAAAAATCCAAAGACTTATAATTTGGTGAACACATGATGTAAATAATTTTACCACATGGATTTGAAAATTAAAAGAGGAAAATATGAATGTCAAAGGTAATATAAAGTGGATGTAATAAATCTAACAGATTCATAGACTATGATAGTGTCATTTGAGTGATGGGAAACACCACTTGAAACCATTACTACAAAGTAATCAAAATCCACCACATACATCACATGGAGTGGAAAAATTAAAATTCAATTGGAAAGATATATTACAAGCCCATCAAAAACATAGTTCATAGGATTTTACCATGTGGCCGCACTAGAATTGAACATGAACAACACCTGGACCTCCATAAAGATAAAGTAGAATGATAGTTAGAATTCCCAAACGTGACTAAGATTGCAAATATAAAAATAGATAAACCCACAATGATATAAATTGTTGTAATATTTAATTCATAGGGAACACCACCCACCATTAGTTCAATATATGAAAATATTTAAACATGAAGTATGTGTGATGCATTAATGTGATGTGTTAATTGTTGATATTGAAATATATAGTTGGTGTGGTGCATTAATGTGATGTGATGGTGGAAGCTATCAAATGTTATACAATAAGTGTGATGCATTACAGACTTTGGTCTGCTCATTTTCATTATAAATACTTTGTATTGAATCTATTGCAAGACAAAATATTTGGAAGATAATTTGTATGTTTAAGAAATCACTGTGGATGTTTTGTGAGTCTATGTTTTTATTTCTTACTCAGATTATTCTTTATGCTTAGTTTAATTTTTTTTATTACTATGATTTATATGTTATGTTATGATTTGGTTGTATTGAGTCTATACTATTCCAATCATTTCATTATCACAATTATGACCTCATTTAAATCTTCAAAGATGAATGTGTGATGTCATTATATGTAGTACTGTATCTTATCAAGTATGCTTATGAAATTTATTCATTAGACTCTGGCACACTGTCTATTTAATTTCAAGTGAATGTTATATGGAAAACATTGAGTCTTTTTCAATAGGTTACATTAAATGTTTATTATACTAAAATATATATGAATGGTAGTTTTAATTTTCTTCTTCGCCATACCCTTCCCTCTTTTTGACATTTATTTATCTAATTTCATCGGTATAAAATAACACCATAGTGAATATCTATCTTTTTGTATTTTGCATATTTCATGGATAGCCTAGACTAAACATAGGTGAATTTACTTGAAAGGCTTGAAGCCACATTAAAACCCAGTTTTATTCCGCCAACTATAGTTGGTGACCTGGATCATATGAATTTGATCCTAAAATGAGAGGGTGTATAATCATCACATATTGGATCTAGTACACAAACATGTATCAACAGGAAATTGGCATTATTGAGTCATGAAATAGTAGAGGATGTTTTAAATAATGTTGAATGCCAAAATTTTCAGGATTCAATAGGCTATGATGTCATATTTTAGATCCATAATAACACCATGAATGCATGTAAGAAGAGGTCTATTTAACAATAGATCTAAATTAGGAAGATGTCCCAAATATCATTATCATTCAAGTGAAATAATTTCATGTTTACATTTGGTCAAATTTTGAGGTAAATTTATCTAAAACCAATTCATATTTTGATTTCATGTTTGAGGAGAATCACCACGTTGAACATAGGCATGTGAATTTTTTTGGATTTGAAAATAAGAATTCAATTGAACTATTAAAAGAATACAAGGATGTTTATGAAAGTTTGAGAATTAGAAATGGAAAAAACTTGCTTTTACTAGGGAATGGTAAATGCTTCAGACAAATTTTCAAAAACCCACCCCTCCATCCTTGATTTTATTTGTTAATTTAGAGTAATTTAGAATTAAAGTAGTTAGATTATTTTAGTTTTAGTTTTGATTTCATAGTTTGGTTTTCATTTTTTATTATAATCACTTGCTTTATTTAGGTGATAGTTTAATAATCCTAATTGGAAGGCAAAATCAGAGAGACTAAGAACATCTTCCCTTCATTCATCTCGAGAGAGAATTTGATTATATGCATACTTCCATTGTGTTCACATTGTCCAACTAGATCCATAAATTTTGAAGGCACTTTTAATTTTCAAAAGAATTAAAATCACTATAAATTTTTTGAAAAACTTTTTTAAAATGTTAAACTTTTGAATGAATACCAATGTCATGTCTGATTTAATTATATTTTCATAGAGTGTTAATATTTCATATTAGAGATGATATATAAATTCAAGAAAAATATTTATATTGAGAAGAGCCATGATTTCACTATATCACAATAAATATTACCTAGAGGAACATGAGAAAGTAAAAGAAAGATCATTTGATACTAAACTATTTTGATTATCCTTATACCTAATTATATTATTATTAAGCCCTTATGAAATTAATGTATAAAACAAAAATGAAAGGAGAATAAGAAATTTTTAAATAATGTATGCGAAAAAAAATTGTAAAAATAGTGATTCGGGTAATCTCTATCAAGGATATGGATACTTGGTTACAAGTGGAATAAGGCTTAGAATGAAGCCAAATGTAACTTTATTAATATTATAGACACCTGACTAACATCAGAATAATGGCCAGCTTTCCCCCCAAACTATTCCTTTAAAATAAAAATGAAATACCTTTAGAAAGTTTTGATCAGGTGATTTGTATTGTGCTATATCAAAATTTCTCAAAGTAAGGTAAATGAATCACTCCACACATTTTGACTCTTGAAAATGTAAAAGACCTAGTATGTTATGTGATAGAGCTAAAACTAACAATTTAAACCTTTGCCAATTATATGAATTTATTTTACATGATCGATTAGGTTCCATTCAAAATAAAAATGGAAGATCATAAGTTATAAATGTTGAAGAGTGTTTTCCTTGCATAGTCATCATTTATTGTGACCAACATGCCTCATTTATTCAAAATAAATAAAGAGCCCCTTTGTCTTAAAATTAGATACAAATTTTATTGATAAAACCATTTTTTATCTTAATTTTTTCAAAACTAAAATGTGAACTAGACCTAAAGATAGAAAAAGAGAAATTAAAACTTCTCCCTTCTAGTTCAATTTTATTGTCATGGTACATTCTAGGTCTCATTCACATTGTAATTAGTATAAGTTTTGACTTTATTTTATTGGCCACACAATAATGCTTTGCAAAACCTTAAGTCTATATGTGACCACTTTATTATACCTAAAGGCAAGGTTTACTTTATTATATTGTTTAAGATCTTTATAATAAGTGGACCTGGACACATTTCAAAACAAATTGCATATTCCAACATGTCTATGAAGGCCTTTATTTATTTTAAAGTATAAGTTAATCTTTATGATTTCCATGAATCTGTGGCCCGATGATGACTGTCACGTGTATTTTTTTCCCATAATATTCTATTTGTATTGTGATCTCTGTGACCATGTGACTTCCATATGTTTGCCTTTAATATGGCAAGTTTATTAAAACATTAATCATGTTTTATTTTTATAAATATGATCATGAGTGTATTTATTTATTATATGTAGGAAAGCGGACACATGCAAAGATAAAATGGATTTAAATTTTTTATGGGTCCATGAAATCCATAAACCATATTTGAAGGCAAAAAACACTCTAACACTATGTGACTCCATGACCTCGTGACCTTTAGATGATTGACATGTGTTTTCTTCATATCACAAGTTTTATTAAAATAAATGTGTGTTTTTTAATTTATGTTTTGAATATAATTACAATGTATTTATTTATGCAAAGGAAAATTTACAGACATGAAATCATGTGAATACAAATATAATATCTAACAAATCCATAGACTGTGAACCAAAAAATATGAAGACTTATATAGTGCATGACCCTGTTGACCCAATTTGATTATCACCTGGAAAGATGTAGATGTAAAGGATGTATAAATCAAAGGCAAATAATTCAATGGATATGTTGGATGTCCATAAACTCATTTGGAAACTATGTGACTTTGTGACAATGAATGACCTCCACGTGTATCATTCTAAATGGATATGATAAAAATAAGAGAGGATGTAGAGTTGGAATTCAATAAGACATAGTGTACATAATTTTACCATGTGGTTGTGATAAATGAAAAGAGGAAAAGTTTTGGACACCAAAAAAAATGTAAAGTGTAAATGATAAGCTTAATGGATCTGTGGACTATGATAAATTAATTTGAGAGCTAGGAAACATTATGTGATTTCATGACTATGAAGCAATGAAAATATGCCATGTGCATCACATGGAGTGGACATAGTAGAATTTAAAGGGAAAGACATACTATGGGCCTAGGAAAGACATAATTCTTAGGATTTTACCACATAGTCATAATATATTTGAAGGTGGACAACACTCAAACCTTAAAAAGGATAAAGTAGAATGACAATAAAAATTATCAAAAGTGACTAATGTCATAAATGCACAGATAGATAAATCCATAATGGATTTAATTCACACACCACCCTCTATTAATTCATAGTAGGAAAATATTAAAACATGAAGTAGATGTGATGCGTTAGTGGAAAACATTAAAATTTGAAATTGGTATGGTGCATTAATGTGATGCAATGAGGGTATATATTAAATGTGATACAATAATTTTGATGCATTAGAGACTTTGGTCCACTTAGTTTCATTATATATACTCTGTATTGGGTATATTGTAAGACATAAATATTTGGAAGATAATTTGCAAGCTTATAGAATCACTGTAGATGTTTTGTAATTTTGTGTTTTTTATTTCTCATTCATATTAATTTTTTGTGCTTCTGTAGTTTAAATTTTTCATTACTATGATATATATGTTATGTTAGAGTTGGTTAGATTGTGAGTATACTATTCCAACTATTTCACTAACAAAACTATGACCTTCATTTAAATTTATGGATAAATGTGCTATGTTATTTTCTATAGTGATTTATTTTTTCAAGCATGCTTATGAAATTTAATCATAATTTATTCCTTAAACTCTAACACTATGTTTAGTTAAATTC
Organism: Torreya grandis; assembly: GCA_037957365.1. Lineage (NCBI taxonomy): Eukaryota > Viridiplantae > Streptophyta > Pinopsida > Cupressales > Taxaceae > Torreya > Torreya grandis. The sequence goes on from JARHVA010002161.1 coordinate 1,131,763, forward strand.
TAGTGAATCCCAGATTTGGAAAAAAATAGCTCTTTTACTATATGTCACATTTAGTAAAATATAGATGAGTAGCCATCTAAATTTTATTATCTACCATACCCTTCTCTCTTTTTGATGTTTATTTATCAGATTTCATCTTTGTAAAATAATATCATTGTGAGTATCCATGTTTTTCTTGTTTTGAACATTGCAGAAGTAGCCTGGGTAAACACAAGTGAATTTATTTGAATGGTCTTAAGCCACATTACAAACCAATTTTATTCTACCAACTACAACTCATGCCTTGGGTCATATTTGAGTGATTTTAAAATGAGAGGGTGTACACCCATCACGTATTAAAACTAGTACACAAACTTGCATCAACAAATTCTTGATGAGAATTGATAAATGCTTCATGATCAAACGAACCTAATCACTTTTTAATTTATAAAAGATTAAATTCAAAGTTTGACAAAATTTGTGCATGACTAACTTCCAAAAAATAGAAACAAATAAACTAAAAAAATATGAAAAGGACCATTTGATTTATAGTATGTCAAAAAAAAAACATGTCAGGTCCATACATATAATCATGACAATGGGATCAAAGATCATAGTTCTTATGTGGAGGTTACATGAGGTTACACAAAATAAATTTTAATTTTCAAAAATCACCATAATAATTTAATCGCCCCTAATTTAAACTAATCAATTATACATAAACAAATATGTATAAAACATACATAATAATTGGAAGTAAATACTAAGGGATCATTTTATAGTGTCTACTTATAGGGAGTATAGTAATTTTAAAAAAATAAAATAAAGAGAATATTAAAATAAGAGAAAAAACATAACAAATTTAAGTGTTATGTTAGATCATGATATATTTGTCTTAAACATATAATGTATAATGAAATTAGATCTTTAAAATTGAGTGTATGTTATATTTTTAACATAAAATTGTTTTTAACAAATATATATACCATTTTCAACTCGCATTTTACTAAATTAAGTTTTGTATGTTATATTTCTTATTTATAGGTAATAATTTTTCTTTTTGAACAATCAAATGAAAATAATAAATAAAATGTTTGAATTTTATTGTATATATTTGAAATTTAGAGGATATTGAAGATACGATAAATTTGAATTATTGTTGTTTCTCTTATTTAGTGCATATAATTTTATAAAAACATTTTTGTTATTATTTTGGGTTTTAAAGAGAAAATTACAATATAATTAAAAAAAATTAAATGGAGAAAATAAATTATATTTAAAATTTCTCATATTGATATATTTTTCAGAATGTTTAATTTTAATTTTAATGTATATTTGAATTTGAATTTGACAAAGGTAAAACAATTGATAAAGGTAGAATTAGTAATTAATTTTCTATGAATATGACTAGTTGACAAATATTAATCCTATTTATGTAGACCCCCAGACTAAATACTTATTTAATAGAATCTTGCAAGATTTGATTACCTCAGAGATCTAAAATTTGAAGTGCATGAATTCATCACAAAAAATGATATATCATAATCAAGAAAATAAAATTGAAGATTCCTTTTGTAGAATTTAGGGTCTGACTAGGGTTATTTGTATGGTCTAAAACTTATTGGGAGCATCTATATGATATTGGCACTACTCTATATCAACCATATATAACTAGAAAATAGGTTCAAACAATTGTAAATTGATGCAAATAGTTTTAGAATGGGCAATAGGTTTAGGAAAGACTCAAAAATACTTGTTCACTATAATTTGAAATAATTTAAAAACTAAGATCCCCTTATCTTCTATATTTATTATGTAATTAATATTGTATTGTTTATTGTATTTCACACTTTATATAATATATAATTTGAAGTATACATATCTTTATGCATATCAAAAAGAAAATTATTTATAATCTATCACTTTGGACTTTTCACCTTTGATCTCTTTCTTCATTAACAAAGTTTTTAATTTATATATATATATATATATATATATATATATATATATATATATATATGAAACTAGTAAGCTCGACATTTTAGGTTTGTATATTCAACCCATCATTAAAAAAGTACAAGACATAAATAATATAAGTACAAACTAGGTTCCTTAAAGAAATAAGGATAGACATTGGAATTAGTAGTTGAAGCCCAAACCCTACAAACATAGTCCTAATAAAAATATAAAGAAAAAAACATGAAGGAATATGTTTGAGAAATGAAAGTGTCCAAGGTAATTATGAGAGCATTGACCAACAAAAAATACAAAAAGGCCATTAAAAGGGGGGATAATGTGGTTTACCTACTTATGAGGTAATTAGTTAAATTATTAAAAGATGGATTAATTAATTAATGACTAAACAAAGGACTTTATTTATTTATAGATTTTATTGATAATGGGACTTAAGTATGATTACATATTAAATATTTGTCTCTATTTCAATTAACTTGGTGAATTTCATTTTTTATGGATTTGTTAATATTTATTTTTATATAATTATTTTCATCAGAGATGACCTCAACTTTTTCTAATTAAATATGATGTTTCATTTTATTAATGTGTTCAACTAAAGTCATTTTCAAATTTTAAGCTTTTCAACTAGTATTTCAAAATATATTATTATAATATAAAAAAATGTATTTCAATTGAATTACATTTTATATATTCATTAACATTTAACTAGGCCTAAACAAATATAAAATAGTAAATCATAAAAAAAATGTTTTTGTAAAAATTAAAGTAATAAATAATTAAATATGGTTTAAAAGAGTAATTTGATTTATAGACAATAGGATTTGGTAATGTAAAATATACAAATAACAAGATAAATCCAACTTCAAAAAATAGATTTTGTCCCATCCCTTGGCTCATAGCTTGTTGATTATTTTCTAGGTCATAGATATGACCCACTAGGGTGTTAATGAGTTGACTTGGACCTTCGTTGGTTTTGGATCCATGGGTTTCTAATGTAAGAGGAGTGGATTTATGAAATGAGGTTATATGAAGATGTTTATTTGGGGTAGGAGCCCTGAGAGTTGTGTTAGTAGTGGCCATTAGTGGGTTGGATGCATCTTGATTCCTATTGGGAGGACGTGTAATAGCTTACATGCAGTTGACCTCATATTATAAATGTCAGATCCTTCCTAAATAGTGATCATATTTGATGATTTTTTTTGCATATGAGATCTACAAACTAATAGATGGCATCATGGCCATACAAGGAGTGGTTGTTCTTCAACCCATAAGGGTCATAGTGTTGGAGTCAAGATGGTTACTTTTATTTTCAAATATGTCATGTATCTCTTAGATGACAACTCTACTCCTTCTCTGAGTATTATGAAGGGAATAGTTATAGGATTGGTATTCTATGTTAATATCAAAGGTTGGGTTGTTCCAACTCATCAATGAAGGTTTGTTGGAGCTAAGTTAGCTTCTCTTATAGCCCTCTAGTCTAAAGGATCCACCGATATCCTATACAAACATATTTTGGGGGTATATGGATTCTCATAGAATAAATGGAAGGAAGGGAGATGGAGAAGAGAAAAGGGAGAAAAAATAAGAAAATTATATGCAAAGGACAAAGTCCATCAATTTGTATGCATGCAAATTAACACATGTTAATATGTGCACTTGACTCCCTGAGGTCTAGCTGAGGCAACCAACATAATGATGGGATAGGGGTTTGGTTGAGTGTTGGGTGCAATAGGATTTGGGATAGGGGGTGGCAATGGGTTCTCATGATGAAGCTAAAAGAACTCAATAGCATCTTGGTGCTCATTGAGAACATCGATCTATGTGGAGATAGAGCTCCAAGGTTATTCGGTCTCTAATATCATAATAAGGAAGAGTTCTTGGTCAATTCTAGACTCAGGTAAATGAGGGAAATTGAGTGGAATGACTAATGGAATACTATCTAATTTTTTGGGTTGAATCTACCCATGCAATATCATCCACTATGTGTGAATGGTATAAGATGAGGTTAAACCTAAGGAGAAAAAGATAGGATGAATGGGTGACTAAGCTTGTATGACTTTGTACTAACATTTCCTATTTTATGGGGAAATAATGATAGGTATATCAAGGATGTGCTCTTGTTCTTCTAATGTGGCTAAAGAATGTACACTGAGGTGGGGAATTTGAGTGGATTAAAATACCTCACATATCAACTCAATGTTAATATCAGACTGTGTGGTGATGGTAGGACCAAGTTATCTAACTATAGGGAATAGACTGTGTCAGACAAGACCTAGTGTCTTGGGAAGGTTCATCTAAAAGAGACTAGGTGGAATCCATAAAAAAGTGTGTGAGCTTGTTCAGTAAATGGCTTGTAAGTGTGCTTTCTAGAATGTTGAAGCAAGGCTTGGTATCTGGTGCTTGTGCAGATGGATAAGGCTTCTATAGGATGTGATTGCTTGCACATATTGGCAAGGCTTTTGGTATGGCTTGAATCTATCAAGTATTTTGGTATGTCTTGCATGATATCAAGGCTTTTGGTATGGCTTGCATGCTAGCAAGGCTTTTGACATTGTTTTTGTTTTATTTTGTTATTTTTGGGCTTTTATAGGTTTTTAATAAATGAATACTTGCTTTGTGAAAATAAAGTATTAAAATTAAAGGATATCAAAATTGAAATAAAATGAAAACAAAACTCTTTTTTTAATCCTTTTCAATGTTTGAAATGCATGCAATAGAAGAGAGAAGAAACCTATGCTATTATGCAAGATGTTGATTTTCCCTAGATTTATCTATATACAAGATTGATGAAATGTTTTTGTTTGCTTTGATTGTTTTATGTGAAATGAACTAATGCACGAATTTAATATATTTATTCAATTAAAATGAGAAGATATCTGATCCAAAACAACATCATTGAAACACTTCCTATGAATTTTATTGTATATAAACTAGGCTTGATTTTTAACCTTTCTAATTTGCTACAAACAAACCTTTTTTTCCTAATGAATTGACAGGATGGAAGAAAATTATATAAGTTCTGATTTTTTACTTTAAAAGAGAGGAATGAAAATGCTTTTAACTCTTTAAAACAAGTAAGATAAACAATCCACTACCTTCATGCATGCACCTATGGTTGTCTATGTTCCTATGTTTGCCTAGGTGATTGTTAAAATGTAATAAGTTTACTTAGATCTTGAATAAAAGAAAAGTTGTCTTGGCTGAAAATGAATTGAATACTTACTAAGATCCTCTTTCTTGGAATGATTGACAAGATGCATTGCTAACTTGAAAAGAAACTAATCTATTAAATGCAAGCATAAATCAAAACTAACTATGTTTTTGGTAACAAAGACAACTGAAATGAAATGGGTCTATTTCACTATAAAATTTGTTTATTTTATCTTTTGTGTCAAACTGATCTCACAATAATAATCTATACTAAATATAATCCAAAAAATTACACAAATACTAGAAATTAAAGGAACTCCAACCTGATTTTGAAATAAATCAATTGAAGTACATATAGTGTGTTGATGGAGAAATCCTTAGCATGTTAGCTTCATATGCTCTTGTGTAAATTAAGGAAACTCTCTAGTTAGAGAATGCATAAACTCTAGAACAAGATAGAAAAGGGGAGAAGACACAATCCACAAAAGAAGATTAGTTGAACTGAGATTGGCTAATGCCTTGGCTTGCAAGGTCTAAGTTGCTATCACAAATTACACTTCTTCACTTTCAACTATGTAGTTGACTTGAAAATAATAGAGGTTGAATATTGTGGTAATTTTAGAAGGGTTATGGCTGTAAAATATTCTAATATCAACTTCTAATGGCAATTTTTTGATTTGAAATTAAGCCAAAATTGACCTTCTTATATGAAGAGAATTGAGTTTGCATGGAGGAGTTTAACTAAGTGTGATAGTAAGTTAAATTTGAAATGAACTAAATAAGGTTAAAATTAGGAGAGTTAGTGAATTGGACATGATTGGAAGTGAACGCAAGGTGATGAGAACAAGAAATGCAAAGCTAGTTGTGCAAAACATGTGAAAATTGAATTTACAAGAGATAATTTTGGAAAGTGTTTTTACTATGATGGAAAAATTATTTTATGTAGATATGGTTGTAAAATCACTACCTAAGGTGAAAAAATTATGATACATGGTTTCAAAAACACTATTTTTTTAATGAAAAATTACCTTCTTACAACATAACCATCCTATATTGCATAATTTTTGTGGTGGTTGTGTAACCTTAGGGGCGGTTATGTCACCTAGGGTGGTGGTTTCGTCATCCAAGATTTATTTTTGAGATAAGGTAAAAATGACATGGATAGGTCAAAATTAAGGGGACCAAAAGGGGTCAAAAGAGAAATAGGGAAGCATAAAAAAGGAATAGAGCTAGAAAGTTCCATATGGAGCACAAAATAAGAGGTCATTACATCATCATCATCATCATCATCATATTTGTATCTAAAATGTCACACCATGTCAATTTTGGGTGCATACAGTGACTTGGGTCATATGCATTTGATCCTAAAATGAAAGGATGTATAATCATCACATATTGGATCTGATACACAAACATGTATCAACAAGAAGTTGGCATTATAAGGAGGGACAATTTTTTATAATATGGATCTCTATCTAATTTATGGTTATATTTTAGTTTCTTATAAATGAGAGAAAATCCAAAAAAATAGAAAATTATAAAATATAAAAAGAAAGGATGACTTGGTTTGTTGAAATCACCTAGAAATACCTAGGTTTTAGAATGATTTCCCAAAAATACTTTCAATTTCATTCCCAAATGTCAAAATAATGGAAATATAACAATGAAGAGTGTGTCCTTGCTTACAAAAACTCCCTAGGAGTCATGAATGTTAAGTATGATGATATAGCTTGTAAGTTATTTCCTTTCACATTAGACAACCTTGAACATGATGGTTTTTAATTCTAAGACCTGGCTCAGTCATAATTTGGAAAGAATTAGAAGATCCATTTAAATTATAGTTTGGTTAGGTGATTGATGAATATACTTTGTATAATCAGTTAGTCATGCTCAAGAGAATAAAATGAGTTAATAAGGAATTTCAACTTAGGATTTCAAAGAATCTATAAAAACATTGTGATCAACCATAAACCCTATGAAACAGACATTCTAAATGTATACATAAATTCTTTGGACCCAATTACCTCCATTTTTTCAAGAACATCCATTAAAAATTCATTAGTTTTGGCTTATAAAAAGGTTATCACAATAGATAAACAACTTTGTTCCTAGATAACAAATATTTTCCCTATGATGGACTATGCCCTATTTCAAATATTTTCTCAAACATTCTTCAAGCTCAACAAAACATAAATTTCCTATGATAAACCATTTAGATTAGAATTTATTTCACATTAGGTGTATTTATTCATGCACAAACCATCTCTTGAACAAACCACAACCCTCATTATGGATACAAATGACTGTGTAGCCAATGAAGGATTTTTATAAAATATATTATGAATTGGTAGATGATGCATAATAAACTCATGCACCACATGAATCATAGGAGAATAAGCAAGAATCAACATTTTGCATAGGATTTGTTAAGTAAAATTATTTAGAAGGTAGTTTATTTAGTCATGAAATAGTAGAGGATGTTTTAAATAATTTTGAATGCCTAATTTTTCACATTTCAATAGGTTATGATGGTCATACTTTAGATCCATAAGAACACCATGAATGCATGTAAGAAGAGGTCTATTTAAAAATAGATCCAGATCAGTGAGATGTCCCAAATATCATCATCACATGATTTTGAGTGAAATAATATCGTGTTTACATTTGGTCAAATTTTGAGGTAAATTTATCTAAAACTAATTCATATTTTGATTTCATGTTTGAGGAGAATTGCCATGTTGAACACAGGCATATGAATTTTTTTGGATTTAAAAATAGGAAGTCAACTGAACTGTTGAAAAAATACAAGAATATTTCTGAAAGTTTGAGAACTATAAATGGAAAAAACTTGCTTTTACCAAGGAATGGTAAATGCTTCGGATAAATTTTCCAAAACCCTCCCTCCATCCTTGATTTGAGTTTTTAATTTTGAGTAATTTAGGATTAAAGTAGTTAGATTAGTTTATTTTTAGTTTTGATTTCATAGTTTCGTTTTCATTTTTTCTTAGAATCACTTGCTTTGATTAGGTGATAGTTTAATTATCCTAGTTAGAAGGCAAAATAAGAGAGACTAAGAACATCTTCCCTTTATTCATCTATAGAGATAAATTGATTATTTTTAGACTTCCATTGTGTTCACATTTTCTAACTAGATCCATAAATTTTGAAGTCACTTTTAATTTTCAAAAGAATTGAAATCACTATGAAAATTTTGAAAAATTAAAAAAATGGTAAGCTTTTGAGTGAATACTAATGTCATGTCTACTTTAGTTATATTTTCATAAAGTGTTGAAATTTCATATTAGAGATATCGCATAAATTTAAGAAAAATATTTACATTGAGAAGAGCCATGATTTCACTATATTACAGTAAATTTTACCTCGAGGGACATGAGAAAGCAAAAGAAAGATCATTTGAGACTAAACTATTTTGATTATCCTTATACCTGATTATATTGTTTTTCAATCCTTGTGAAATTAATGCACAAAGTGAAAATGGAAGGATAATATGAAATATTTAAAGAATATATGCAAAAAAAAATCATAAATTGGTGATTCAGGTAATCTCTATCAAGGCTATGGACACTTGGTTAGAAGTGGAATATGAAAGAATTCAGAGTGCATATGAATATAGAAGATCTAGATGTGAATTAATAAGCAAAGAGTACACACAGATTGACACATAGATCAATAAGACACAACATGGATAATTATGTTGAAAAACCTCAAAATGAGGTAAAAAACCCATAGTGATTATTAAATATTCAATAAACTTTTACCCAATACGATATAAATTTCTCCTTCTCACTTCCTCTTAATAACCTTCATAAAGCCTTTTGAAATCACCCGAATAAGTTCAAATGATAATTTTTCATATCAATTACCTGTGATTCATAATAGGGTTAAAATCCTATTTATAATAAAATGTGAAGGGAGGTGACCATTGTAACCAACTAGTCCAACCATCCCGAAAGTCATTTAATAATAATGGTAAGTATTAAACAAATACAGTATTATTATTTGTTTTCATGAAGTTTTCACCTTGTGTTAATAAATACGATATCATTATTATTTAATTAACTACCAAGGTAAACTAAAGGTTAATTAGTCTCACTTAATCATTAAATACTCTAACATTCCCCCTTAATGTTAAGTGGGGATAAAAGTCATAGTCACCTTTAAAAAGGAATTATACTATGTACATAGTTGAAAGATTTAAAAACCTTCATCATGCAAAACATCATCTTTTGAAATAAAATGAATTATAATCCATAAACTACTTGAAAGTAAGTTTAGGCTAACATGATCGTGAGACTACATCTCATAGTTTCTCATGAATAATCACTAATCATATTTGGAGCCCTTTATAACAAAGTATGCTTTTATGTATTGGGTACAAAATTAAAACTTCCACATGAAGTATATTTTAAATTACATAACTTCCATACAAAGTTTGCAATGCTTTACAATGAGAAAAAAAATAGAGAAGAAGAAGTAACACATGGCCATTAGGAACTGGCATTGCCATGCACACTCCCCCTCAGTGGCAACTCCAATAAGCCCAACATTACATGAAGTGGTTTTGTGAAGATATCTGCCACTTGTTCATCCATAAGATAGAACTATAGATCAATATCATCATTGAGGACTTTCTCTTGGATAAAATGCACATGAACTGAATATGCTTAGTTTATTGGCGTTGCAATGGATTTTTTGCTAAAACTATACAACTTTAGCACCTACACAAAACTTTAACATATATCTAGAATTAGATTCATGATAACATAGTATGGTTATCATCACAGTAGCCAAATACATAAATATAAAATATGATATATGTTTATGTGGTAAAGCACATTTTAAAAAATCAAGTCATTTTTTAGGCAAACAAGTTCACTACTTTGATTACAGAGTTAGTGACAAACATAAATTATTATATGTAATTTATTATTGGACATCTCCAATATTGATAAGATGAGCATCCCCAACTGTCATGCGATGCATATACAATAATTTTACTAATAATATGATACTAAGTTTATCAAAACATTAGATATCTTATTAGCAAATAGTACAGATAGATTGATGCAGAGATCAATAAGACACACCATGGAGAATCAAGGGGAAACCTTAAAATGAGGTAAAAAAACCATAGTGATTATTCAATATTCAAGAAACTTTTACCCAATATGATATAAACTTCTCTTTCTCACTTCCTCTCAATAACCTTCACAAAGTCTTTTGAAATCACCTAAATAAATTTGAATGATAATGTTTTATATTAATTCACCATGATTCACAATAGGGGTAAACCCCTATTTATAATAAAATGTGAAGGAAGGTAACCATTGTAACCAATGGGTCCAACTATCCTGAAAGTCATTTAATAATAATAGTAAGTATTAAACAAATATAATATTATTATTTACTTTTACAAGGTTTTCACCTTATATTAATAAATAATATATTATTATTTAATTAACTACAAAGGTAAACTAAGGGCCAATTAGGCCCACTTAGTCATTAAATGATCTGACAGAATAAGGCCTGGAACAAAGCCATATGTATATTTATCGAACTTATAAATGCTTGGCTAACAACAGGGTAATACCCAACCTTCCCCCCAAACCATTCCTTTAAAATATAAAATAAAATACCTTTAGAAAGTTTTGATTAGGTGATTTCTTATTGCACCATATCAAAATTACTCAAAGTAAGGTAAATGTATCAATCCATACATTTTGACTCTTAAAAATTTTATGACCTAGTATGTTATGTGACAAAGCTGAAACTAACATTTTAAACTTTTTTCAAAAGTATGATTTTGTTTTGCATGATTGATTAGGTTCCATTCAAGATAAAACTAGAAGATCCTAGGTTATAAATATTGAAGAGTGTTTTCCCTGCATAATCGTCATTTGTTGTGAACAACATGCCCCATTTCTTCAAAATAAATAAAGACCCCTTTTGTCTTGAATTTAGATACAATTTTTTATTGATAAAACTATCTTTTATCTTTTTAAAAAAAGAAAACTAAAATGTGAACTAGACCTAAAGATAGAAAAGGAGAAATTAAAACTTGTCCCTTCTAGTTCAATTTTATTGTCACGATACATTCTAGGTCTCATTCACATTATAATCAGTCTAAATTTTGACTTGATTTAATTGGCCACACAATAATGCTTACAGAACCTTAAGTTTATTTGTGACCACTTTATTATACCTAAAAGAAAGGCTCACTTTATTATATTGCTTGAGATCTTTATAATGAGTGGGCCTGGCCATAGTTCAAAACAAATTGCATATTCCAAAATGCCAATGAAGGCCTTTATTTATTTTAAATTCTAAGTTAATCTTTATGACCTCCATGACTTTGTGGCCCCATTATGATGTCATGTATCTTTTTTTTGACGCAATATTTTAGTTGTATTTTGATCTCCATGACCATGTGGCTACCATGTGTTTTCCTTTAATATTACAAGTTTAATTAAAACATTAATTAAAAAAAAATTATAAATATGATCACAAGTGTATTTCTTTATTATGTGTAGGAAATCAAACACATGGAGAAATAAAATGGATTTAAAAAATTTATGGGTCCATGAAGTCCCCAAGCCACATTTGAAGGCAAAAGACATTCTAACATTGTGTGACTCCATGACCTCGTAGCCTTTAGATGATTTCCATGTGTTTTCTGCATATCACAAGATTTATTAAAAGTGATGTGTATTTTTTAATGTATGTTTTGAGTATAACTACAATGTATTTATTTATGCAAGGGAAAAGTTACAAACATGAAATGGTGTGAATGCAAATCTAATATATAACAGATCCATGGACTGTGAACTAAAAAATATGAATACTTACACAGTACATGACCCTTTGGACCTAATTTGATTGTCACGTGGAAAGATGTGGATGTAAAGGATGTATAAATCAAAGGCAAATAATTCAAAAAATATGTGGGTTGTGCATAAACTCATTTGGGAACTACGTGGCTCTGTGATAACAAATGACTACCATGTGCATCATTCTGAATGGACATGATAAAAATAAGAGAGGATGTAGAGTTGGAATTTAGTGAAGACATAGTGTACATAATTTTACCATGTGGCTGTGTAAATGAAAAGAGAAAAAGTTACGGACACCAAAGAAAACATAAAGTGGAATGACAAGCCTAATGGATATGTGGATTGTGATAAAGTCATTTGATAACTAGGAAATATTGTGTGATTCCATGACTACGTAGCAATAAAAATATGCCATGTGCATCACTTGGAGTGTACATAGTAGAATTCAAATGGAAAAACAAACTACGGGCCTAGGAAAGACACAATTCTTAGGATTTACCACATAGTGGTAATATATTTGAAGGTGGACAAGTTTCAGACGTTAGCAAAGATAAATTAGAATGACAATCAAAATTATCAAAAGTGGTTAAGGCCATAAATGCACGGGTAGATAAAGATACAATGGTATAAATTAAAAATATATTTAATTCACACACCACCCTCCATTAATTCATAATAGGAAAATATTGAAACATGAAGTAGGTATGATGCATTAGTGTGATGCGTTAGTGGCAAATATTGAAATGTGAAATCGGTATGGTGTATTAACATGATGCGATGGTGGTAGATATTAAGTTTGATGTGTTAGAGACATTGTTCCACTTGATTTCATTATAAATATTTTGTATTGAGTTTATTATAAGACATAAATATTTGGAAGATAATTTGCAGGACTAGAAAATCATTGTAAATGTTTTGTAAGTTTGTGGTTTCCCTTTATTGCTCATATTAATGCTTTGTGCTTATTTAGTTTAAATTTTTCATTACTATGATATGTATGTTATGTTAGATTAGGTTAGATTGCATGTATATTATTCCAATTGTTTCACTAAAAAAAACTAACCTTCATTTAAATATGTGAATAAATGTGTTAAGTTATTTTCTACATTGATTTATCTTGTCAAATATGTTTATGAAATTTACTCATAATATATTCCTTAAACTCTGACACCATGCTTAGTTAAATTATAGTCAAATCTAGATTTGAAAAAAAATGGTTCTTTTACATTAAATCACATTTAGTAAAATATAGATGAGTGGCCATTTGAATTTTCTTCTCTACCATACCTTTCTCTCTTTTTTATGTTTATTTATCAAATTTCATCTTTGTAAAATAGTTTCATTGTGAGTATCCATTTTTTATTTTTTATTTTTTATTTTTATTTTTATAGGGAGTTTTGGGTAAACATAAGTGAATTTATTTGAAAGGTCTTAAGCCACGTTATAAATCAATTTTATTCTACCAACTACAACTCATGCCTTGGGTTATATTTATATGATTTTAAAATGAGAGGATGTATACCCGTCACCTATTAAAGCTACTACACAAACTTGCATCAACAAATTCTTGATGAGAATCGATAAATGTTTCATGATCAAATAAACCTAATCAATTTTTAATTTATAGAAAATTAAATTCAAAGTTTGACAAAATTTATGTGCATGACTAACTTCCAACAAATAGAAACAAGTAAAGTGAAAAATATGAAAAGGATCATTTGATTTATAATATGTTAAAAGAAAACATGTCAAGGCCATACATATGATCATGATAATGGAATTAAAGATCATAGTTCTTATGTAGAGGTTACATGGGTTACACAAAATAAATTTTAATTTTAAAAAATTGTCATAATAATTTAATGATGCCTAATTTGAACTAATCACCTATACATAAACAAATGTACATAAAATATACATAATAATTAGAATAAATATCAAGGAATCATTTTCCAATGTCTACTTATAGGGCGTATAATAATTTTTCAAAAAAAAATAAAAAGAATATTAAAATAAAAGAAGAAAAACATAACAAATTTAAATGTTGTGTTAGATCATGATGTGTATTTGTCTATAATGTATAATGAAATTAGATCATTAAGTGTATGTTATATTTTTAACATAAAATTGTAGAATTTTTTTGGTACAAATATAAATATTATACTCAACTCGCATTTCACTAAATATAAGTTTTGTATGTTATATTTCTTAATTATGGGTAATAATTTTCTTATTTTTAAACAATCAAATGAAAATAATAACACATAATAAATAAAAAGTTTGACTTTTATTATATATATTTGACATTTAGAGGATACTAAAAATACGATAAATTTGAATTATTGTTGCTTCTCTTATTTAATGCATATAAGTTTATAACAATATTTTTGTTATTATCTCAGATTTTAAAGAGAAAATTATAATATAGTGACAAAATTAAATTGAAATGGAGCAAATAAATTATATTTAAAATTTCTTATATCGATATTTTGAAAGTATATTTGAATTTGAATTTGACAAATAAAAAATAATTGATCAAAGTTAAAGTGGTAATTACTTTTTCTATAAATATGACTAGTTGACAAATACTAACCCTATTTATGTAGACTCCCGAACCAAATACTTCCTTAATGAAGTCTTGTAGGATTTGATTATCTCAGAGATCTAAAAGTCAAAGTACATGAATTCATCACAGAAAATAACATATCATAAATAAGAAAACAAAATTGGAGATTCTCTTCATAGATTGCAAGGGTCTAAATAGGCTATTTGTATGGTCTAACACTTATTAGGAGCATCTATATGGTACTGACACTACTCTATATCAACCATATATAATTAAAAATTAGGTTCAAACAATTGTAAATTGATGCAAATAGTTTTAAAATGGGCGATAGATTTAGGAAAGACTCAAAAATAAATGTTTGTTATAATGAAAATTAATTTAAAAACTAAGATTACCTTATCTTCTATGTTTATTCTGTAATTAATAAAATATTGTTTATTGTATTTCAGAGTTTAAATAATGTATAATTTTAAGCATACAGATCTTTAAATGCATATCAAAAGGAAAAATATTTATAATCCATCATTTTGGACTTTTCAACTTTAACGTCTTTATTCATTAATAAAGTTTTTAATTAATATATGCTTTTATTGAAATAGATTTGTACCAAAAAATAAAGTAGTAATCTCTACATTTCAAGCCTATATATTCAACCCATCATTAATTAAAAGTACAAAACATAAAATAAAAGAAGTACAAATTAGGGCTCCTTAAAGAAATAATTATAGACATTGGAATTGGTAGTTGAAGCCCTAACCTTACAAACATAGTCCCAATAAAAATACACAGAGAACAAGCATGAAGGAATGTGTTTGAGAAATGAAAGTGTCCAAGATAATTATGAGCACAAAGCATGAAGGAATGTGTTTGAGAAATAAATGTGTCCAAGATAATTATGAGCGCAAATTATGAAGGAATGTGTTTGAGAAATGAAAGTGTCCAAGATAATTATGAGTGCAATGACCACTTAAAAAAAATACAAGAAGGCTATTAAAAGTGGGGACAATGTGGTTTAGCTATTTATGAGGTAATTAATTAGATTGTTAAAAGATGATTAATTAATTAATTAATGACTAAACAAAGGACTTTACTTAAAGATTTTATTGATGATGGGACTTTAAGTATGATTACATATTAAATATTTGTCTTTATTTAAATTAATTTGGTAAATTTCATTTTTACGATTTCGTCAATATTTCTTTTTATATAATTATTTCGTCAAAAATGACTTCAACTTTTTCAAGTAAATATGATGTTTCATCTTATCAATATGTTCAATTAAAATCTTTTTCAACTTTTCAATTTTTCAACTTTTCAACTAATATTTCAAATATAAAAATATATTATTATAATATAAATAAACAGATTTCAATTGAATTACATCTTATCTATTCATAAACATTTAACTAGGCCTAAACAAATATGAAATAGTAAATCATATCAAAATATTTAAAAAAAATTAAAGTAATAAATAATTAAAAATAGTTTAGAAGTGTATCTTGATTTATAGATATTAGGATTTGGGAATGTAAAATATACAAATAACAAGACAAATCCAACTCCAAAAAATTGAATTCAATAAACACTGTCTAAATATTTGTAAATACTCGATCAATTATTGTGATAATAAATGTTAGATGTTCTTTTAGATTTCTTTTAGATTCATCTTGGATGCTTAAATGTATTGGTGTTTATGTGTATTTATAAACTTGTTGAATTTAAAGTCAAATTATTTTAAGAGAAAAACTAATATCGAAAAAATGAAAAAGCAAAGACCACAAAACTTAAGTTTGACCTAATGAACCTCGTTCTCCATATTCATTGCATTTTTAAACCTTAAAAATGTAATTTACATAATTTGAAAAGACTCGTCATAAAATAATTTAAAAAAAAAAACAGAAGCGAAACATACAAAATATACCAAAAACCGAAACTTGACTTAATAACTGACATATACACAAACACCTTAAAATAATACAATTAAAAAAGTAGGCCCACTTTTAGCTGACTATAGCCCCATTTAAAAGCATATATTTTTTATCACCGTGACAATGTTTCATCTTTTGTGTGTCAAATATCACCATCTCTCAATTTATTAATATTTAAAAAGATTCTCCCAATTTGCCAAATCAAACCGTGGCGGATTTGACTAATTAAATAGATTATCCATCAAAATAAAAATAAAAATAAAAAAGCGTGTCAAGAAGTCCCTTTTTGAAACATGGCGTCAATCTCACAAATCCCCACCCGTCTTGAAATCGACGGACCCCAGCAGTACACGCGGCAGGATCAAAGATATTGTTGGCGAGGATCATCCGGAAAGCAACGGTTGCGGGACATGAGGGGGGCACTGGCGGGTCACTCACGGAGGTAAAGATAGTGAGCTGTCATGGAGAAGGCAACGTCAGACGCGCCACCCCCCGGGCCCCACCTCCATTTATTGGCAGACCCCACGCTCGCCGGCACTGTGGCCTCCACGCTCTCAAATCGTATTGGTGGAGCCGCCCTGTGCGTTGGCGGCGCCCCGACCCTTTTTCCCACCTCTGCTCCCCCACTCGATTACCAACTCTCGTTACCATCCAACGGTCCACACTGCCGGTCAACTTGATTTTTTGCCGACATTTCTTGGGTGAAGAATATTCACATCACATGAATACATTATTAATGTTCGACACCAACATGGCATGTTAATAGGATTCCAAAAAAGGGGTACGTTTCAAATAAGAATATCAATAAGAAATATAAAACTTAAGAGTTAAATTGTTGAAATTGTTTTTCGGAGAATTTACGATTGTTGAGTAGAATAGTGGTTTTGTTTGTGCAGTGAAACGATTGAATAAGCAATGTCACTTAAATAGATATAAATGAGATTAAAATGAATACATTCAGATAATTAATTATGAATTTTGGCCCTGGGAGACATATCCCACATACTCGGAATCAATGCCAATGTAGTTCTAGTTCTTTGTGAATGAATCCCAACCCAATGAGAGATAAGACTTCACCTCCTCTCCCTAGATAATCAAATGCAACCAAATGCTTCATCGTGACCTACTTTTGGCACAAGACTTAGAATGATGGTGATGCAATGTAAGCTCAATATGTAGACTTCTTCATCAAATGTGTAGAGCTCTTGATAAGGCTTGCTAATCATGTACTAGAAAAATGACTTGTAAGATATATCCAATGAATGTGACGATTTTAGAGGACCTGTGTAATGGCTTAGGATATATTTGTATATATAAGGCTCCTTTGGATACTTCGAACATATGCCAACCCTAAATAATGGTGATAAGTGAAAATAAGGGAATAAGGAATCAGGTCAATGTGGAAAGGACCCACAAAAGAACAAGGCTTAAAATTGACATGGTACTAATTCTGATAGTAAAAATTTGGACACACCGTCAATTATAACCCAAAGGGAAAAAAGGCTCAAAACAAAGATAAAGCTAAATAAAGGAAGATTAGATGGCATTCCAATGTCAACAACTAATTGATCTAAGGTGTATTTGAGGAAATCTAGATGAATAAAGGCCAATGAGACTCTGATGTGAGGTGAAAGTGTCTAAAATTAATCAAATGTACAAAAGTAAACCAAGTGTAGAAAAGTATGACAAAGATACAATAAAAAATGGATTTATACCAAAATTAGGTTTCTACATAATGCCCCACGTTGATGTGCATGTGGGTGAATGTATTCATATGTCAAAGTAAAACAAAATTGAAACACATACATACACTTACCTATGGGATGGATGGATGAGCTCCAAATTTCTAAATTAGGGTTGCACCCATGTTTGGTTGCAAATAAATCTGGTGTACCTACAAGAAAATGAGTATGCCAACAAGTAGTTAATCTCTCAATATATTGGTGTGAATATAGTAAATTGAAATAAAACTTAAAAATGAGCATAGGAACAAGTACACCTGGTGGTATGCAAGTTATCTATCACTCTTGGGAATCCTTGATACTAGAAACTAAAAAAACTAAAATCTTGGCATTGGTGAGTTTAAAGAGAACTCAAAAACCTCTAAGACTTCAGCGAATATCATGATAAATTTCATTTGTTTCTTGATTAGGGAAGTAAGTATTTAAGGTAAGTCTTAGTCCATTTTTGTAAACATCTTTTTACATTTCTTTTTTTAAAATAGAAGTCTATGTAAATCTGAATTTGGGTGTAGAACATCTAAATGCATATCCCTCTTTTGAGGTGACGGATGTGTACATGGTCTTGCATATCACTCATCTCAAAAGAATGAGTGATGTAAATCATGTGTTATCATATAAAAACATAACTAAATATGTTAGAATCTTTTGAAAATATATTTGTAAACACGTGCATGTATCTACAGAAAGATATAATGGAGTAAATATCGATATTAAGATGTAACCTCATGTAATGATGAGATAGGCAAGGGAAATTAATATATCTTAATGTAGTTTGGTAAGGGGAAAAAGCTATGCCCCAATGTAGTAGGATATGAAAGTACCCCACATAGTGATGTATTACCCCATGTGACTAATTGTAAGTAGGATAATGTAGGTCCTGATATATAATCAATGTGAGATCAATATGCATGTGTTTTAAGTTCAATATGTATAAGATATGGATGATAAACTATGAGATAGGTAAGAGTATGATGCCCTCAATGACATGATAAGCTAGGGAAAAATGATATGCACTAATATAACAATGTGCCCCTAGATGGGTAATATATGGCAATGAAGCACACAAAATAGTAGTAGTAGGCCCCCATATATGCATGGTAAGGACCATGAAAACGTAGGCTACAAGCATAGTATATCACAAGTAATAGTGTGCATGATATGGATCATGACACTAAACATAATACATCATATAGTATAGGAAATCATCAAGCAAGATATATGAATCATGATAGTAATCAATAAAAATACATGATAAATAGAGGATCTTCTTTGGACATGACTAAATAAGACATTTTACATCCAACATGCACAAGCACACACACGCATGCAATAAAACAAGCATAAGAACACAAGAGAACATGTAATGTATAAATGTAACACACACAAAATATGTAAGATCGAGATATGTGTAATCCATATAAATAGATCAATATGATAAATGAAAAGTAGGAAGGATATCATCTAAGACCCAATGTAAGAGATGCTCCCAATATAAGGCATACCAAAAATGTAAGAATTCTCTCAATGTGGGCGTAAATATAATCACATAGCATCTGTAAGTCCATAATCATATGTAACATTTATATTTTACATCTGACCCTCTCACAAAATACCATGAGAAGTGTGTGTGTAACATGTATATGTAATCCTATAACATAGGTAGATAAGCATTATATATATATATATATATATATATCGACAAAGATAAAGGCAAATAATTTTTTTAATTTATGTTTTCTTATGTTTCTAATTTATTATGATTTTCTATAAGGAGATCTTCTGAGGAAGAAACCAAAGAGCACAAGCAATAATAATAAATGATAGTTCAATCAAGTAAGAAAAGAAGCCGAAGGGGAAATCAGGAGGAAAAAATGAAGGCAATTAGGCATATCAAGGAGTGAAAATCTGAAAGAAAGAAGTAGAGGAGGATTCTAAGAAACTTACAATTTCCCTTAGAAATTATTGGAAGATAGGATGGAAGGTCTTGATATATACATTGTCATAATCAATAAGTCTAAGCAAGTACTCAAAATGGGACCAACAATCAAGGGGAAATGGTTAGTGCAACTTAGTAATCAATAGCAAGGGGCTGTAAGAATGCCAATGCAAACTAATGAAATTTAATATAAATGTCAAATATGGAAGAAGATGAGGCAAAAACACAAACTTAAGGGTAGAAGGCACATGAAAGGCATAACATATAAAAGAATGATGTAAAAAATAAATTTGGTCAATAGGGTGTATTGATTAATCACAAGGGATAGGCTAGTATGGTTAACTAAAGATCTCGTCCAAAATATGGGGTCCTATTTTAGATAGTCCGATGCTTTGCTAGAAGTTTCATAAATATGGTCATAAGATGTATAATACCCTGAATCATCACCCCAAGGGGAGAGGTTAGGGTAATGGACTTGAGGAGCAATTTTAACCTCTGAAAGAGTAGTATGCATATAAGTTTAGATATTCATTTGCGTAGTTAAAATCTTTCTAGATGATTTATTATGAATCGAATCAAAAGGTGCATGATTAATATTTGCATGAATTCTACATTATCAATTATGCTTCCTTCTTAATGGCTCTTCTCATTTTAAATGCTTTCACAATCTACAGAATCTTTCCAATTAAAACACCTTTGTAATTTGAATAATCCCAAACAAAATGCCTATGAAAAAAAGTAACAATTTAAAAAATAGATCGAAATAATAATTAATTAAACATTGGCTACAAATAAGACAAAATTGTGAAAAAATATTTTTTCAATATCCAATTTTTTGAAAGAGAACTTGAATTGCCAAAACCTAGTAAATACTTATGTAGAAAATTGATTCAATAGGTATTTAAATTTAATTAGAACTACCAAACTTATTTTTTATTGTAGAATATGGTTTGCACAATGCGATATTATGATGCTAAATTTTGAAAGCATCCAATCTTCTGCTACCTTTTCTTGAATATGAGGATGACCCTTGAGATTTTATTTATGTGCTTACAAAGTCTCAAAGTAACCTTTTTGGATAACCATTTCCCTACTAACATTTTCCCTTGTGTATTTCTTGATTTGTAAGGGTGGATTGAAGTTGTTTATGTGAACAATTCTTTTTCTTGTTAATAAATTCTACCCTTGTAACACTACTTTTCAAGGATTTTTAGGGGTAAATTTTAGTTGTAATTTCCATATTTATTTGATAAATACAGGGAATTACATATATTTGAGTTCTATTTTTGAACATCCTTACCAAGCAAAAGGTATTCATCAATAATAACTTAGATAAGATTCAATGGGTCATCTCCAAAATGGGTGATTATTAGGTCAAGTTGGGTTACAAAATGGAGGAGGAATCTAATGTGCATTTTGATTGGTCTCACCACCTATGCTAGAACATGAATGATTTATCCAAGGCATGAGCTTTTGCTTGGCTAGCCATCCATGACATGATTTTGATGTAGGATTGCATCAAAAGAATGGCAATTGAAGGTCCTTCCTAATGTTGTCTCTATCAGGCTCATAAAGAATTGACAGATCATTTCTTTTTCAATTGCCCTTTTGTTGTAGCCGGATGGAATTGGATATGTGAGAAACTTTGTTGGAAGTGGGTGTATCATGAATCCTTACTATAGGCCTTTTCCTCTTGGCCTATGCGTGTTGCCTCTGACAACCACTTGGGACTATGGCAAGCCAGTTCAACCATTCTCATTTGGTGTTTTGGAAGGAAAAGAACTTGCACATTTTTTAAGAAAGGTCTCATTCTCTTCAAGAAGTCCTTGCCATAGAAAAATTCCCATCTTTGAGGTGGTATATGCTCATTGTAGGAGTCTCTTTTCTTCTCTCTCTAATTGGGACATGTCTGTTCAACCCAATTAGATGTTGATCAAATTTCCCCTATTAAGGGGTCAAGAATATGTAGTAATTTGAAACTAAGGGTTGATAATTCGGTATGGAGTCCTCTCCCTTCAGGATTTTGTAAGTTGAATTTTGATGGTGTTGAATCTTGGGACCTCATGAGTTAGGTGTATTATTTGGGATTGTGCTAGTTTAATTATTCCTACATCCTCTCTGAAGCTTCTGAATGACACTAATAATGAGGCTAAGGCATAGGCTATTGTTATGAGGATTGAATTGGATCTTTGGTGTGGTATCTATAATCTCATTATTGAAAGATATTCTATGGTGATCATCCATGCTCTTTAATCTTAGTCATATAAATCATGGAATATCATATATATCCTAGATAAAGCTTGGTGTATCCTCCCTTCTTTGACATCTTGGTCTGTAATTCACTACATTCTAGAAGCAAATAAGGAAGCAGATTTCTTGGCCAATTACTTTATTATGCAAAGCATGGATCTCCTCTTTGGATTAGTTTGGGGTTTTCATTGCTTAATTGAGGTGGCATTTATTTCACTTGGGATAGATTTCCTCCAAATCATTATTCATTATGTTTGATGTTTCCTCCTCTTTTCCTAATAAGTAGGAGTAATTATTTGATGTCATTTAAATTATGCTCTTTGTGGTTTTTTGTGTTGTGTGCCCTCGGTTTACAATGGAAATGGCTCTGGGGAATGAGTTTAAACATGCAATTATGGACCCCCTCCTTTGGGTCAAAATTGAGACTAGAGAAATATCATTTTGGGGTGAAGTTTCAAAGAAAAGATCGAAGGTAATATTATGGGTTCCTTCAGGCCTTGTTCTTTCTACCATTCAATGCAATGTTGGGTGAGGTTTTTCTTCATTTCAATGAGCATGGCAAAGTGAATACTAATGTTGTGGTTGTGTTCTCAAATAACCTACTTCAAGTTCTTCGGGATAAAGAAGTCAAGACGATGGTAGTGTTTAAATTTGTGAGACTTGAATATAGGATTGTGTTACCTTGTACTTTGGAGATGGATGGGTTGGAGTCGACTTCTTGGCATAGATTCTCAAGATTCAAAAATAGGGGCCTTATTCCCCTTTATGTTTTTGAGACCTAAAGGAGCATTTTATTATGATTTCTAAGTTTGTGGGTCATCTCCAAGTTATAGGATGAAATTATCATAAAAGATTGGATTAGGTGGTTGTCCTCCCTTTAACTTGGATGATATCTTGGCCCTTCTACCTTGGATTTATCATGTCCAAAATTCTTTCTCTTCAGCTCCCAAAGTGAAAGCGGTGAAGTTTCTATTTAAAAAGTGTAGTGTCACTTCAATTAACCCCTCCTCCTTTATGGGGGAGTGGTCGAAAAGACACTTAGGTATCATGGTTGAGCGTGAAGTTTATCTAAACATGTTGTTTTTTGTTTCCAAGGCTTCCCCTGAGTGGTTGGGCTTGACTCTTGGTTTAGTTGGTCTAGGTGGATGCTTCATCCATTGCAAAGGAGCCTCGTAGTGTGTGGAGTTAGGTGTTGGTTTGACCAAGCATAAGAAGATGTCATCACCTATGGCCCCCTTGTCTTGTGACTGCTTCAATGGGTGTTCGACTGGGTGAGTTGTGTAGCTTCAAGAAGAGCTCACTAGTTTTTGGGAATTAGGACTCAGAAGTGGAAATGGTCATTGGTGTTGTTCTACCTGCATTTCTCTTTCAACTAAGCCTGATTGGTGATGTTCTTGAGTTAGATTTTAGTGGTTGTGATAGAGATGGTGTGGGACTCGAGACTTCTCTTGACAGTTAATATTTCATTTCTTTTTTGTCTTTTTATGGCCTTGGGCCTTATTTATGTAAATTTTTGATCTTTTTTGTCATTATTTTCAGGATTTCCCCCCCTTTTTTTGTCCAACCCATCTCCCGCTCTCCTTCTAGTGAAGAGTTGGTTTGGGTGTGGATCATGAATGTTTTCATGCTTTGCCACCATTTTCTAGTTCTATATGGTTTTGTACAGGGGAGGGCCACTTAATCCTCACCATCTATTTAAAAAA
The DNA here is from genome assembly GCA_037957365.1 of Torreya grandis. NCBI lineage: Eukaryota > Viridiplantae > Streptophyta > Pinopsida > Cupressales > Taxaceae > Torreya > Torreya grandis. Next base: position 1,155,845 of record JARHVA010002161.1, read on the forward strand.
GACATATATTTGAATGTGGAAGTGTTTATTAATGTACTATTTTCTTATTTACTTAGTTTTAGAGATCATGTCCTTCAATTAATTGTGCAAGAAGCATTTAGTTTAGTTTAATTCAATTTACACTTCATAAGCATACCCTGTTAACTTAATGTTGTGCATTACATTTAGAAGGAGAAATAATATTGCAACTTTCCAATACAAGAATAGTCTTAAAAAACCTATAAAAAGGATATTGCGAAGAATTGGGCATGTAACCTCTATTTCAAAATTGATGATGGCGTGCTCATTTTAGGCCTTGAGTGTGTAAACAAACTTCCTCATAGAGCAAGGAGGACATGGGAGACAATAAGGATGAATATGCATCTACTTCGTTTTCAAATAGAAGGAATGAGAGTTATAGAGTGGATAGAGTTTTATCTTACATATGAGTGCCATGAATAAAAATTGTAAAATATTTTAAAGCATGTAATCTCTTATAAGTCACCCTTATCTCACATTTAGAACCAATGTCGGATTAACTTTATTATGTAATAAACAATTAATGTAATCTATTACTTTTGTATCATCACCCTATAGCCTCTTTCCCCATTGACACAATTTTTACAATATGTAATGCATTATAAGTTACCCATACCTTAGAATTCTTACCAATGTGGGGTTAACACAAGTCCAACCTATCCTTTTCTTTGTTAGGTAATTGAAGGCCTCCATGAGAAATTTAATTTGACTTTTTTTTTGGTGGGATTTTACTTGTCTTTTTATAAATCATCTCAATATGACCTCTATGAATAGCATTTTTTTAATCTTTCAATGCCTTCTCCATCACCATTGTCTCACCATTCTTACCAATGTGGGATTAACATAATCACAACCCAATCATGTATTTGTGTTAACCAATTGAAAACTTCCATGAGAAATTTAATTAGAATATTAATTTTTGTAGGATTTTACTCATGTGTGTTGAAGTCATCTCAAGATGACCTCAAATTAACCATCTCCTACCAACAAAGAAGTAAGCCAAGCCAAGCAATCTTCCATTCTACTCATGTCACAAACTGACCACTGTTTTTGCTAAAGAACACAACTTATTCAAGTCTTCAACCCATTTATTTACAACTTGAAACTAATTGTTACATACCAATGTCTTCATATATATTATAGAGCATATCATGCTAACATGTAAGTTGTGCATATCTATAAAGGTTGTAAATGGTGCACTTAGAAAAGTTATAAATGATATCTATAACTCTACCGTAAATACTATTGGACTAGTTTGTCACAATCATATTTGAAAACTATATGAATTTTTAGAAAGGGAATGAATTTTTTTTAAGTTCCACAATACTAAAGGCCTTGATTATGGTCTACAAATTAGCTTACAACATATGGAACCACCTCGTACTCGCAAAATTTAAACTTATAACATTTCTTTCAAAAACAACCTGAATTTTAAATACTAACCACCGAAAATATGTACCAATTCCATATATTGCAAGAGTAATCAAAGATACCTACCGAATATGACAATACATATAACAATGAAGAAGCCAACAATAGAAGCAATCAATCATTAATAACGGGACCTGAAAATTAAAGCGCCCAACAATGGCTTCATCATTGGCATGCCTAACGGTAGCTGGTCAATTCAGTTATGCGGGGAGCGGTAAAGCAACCGCCCCCCGCGTAGGACCCGCTTATTCGATGGTTGTTAAGGAATAGGATGGTCAATTGGTGACGGTCCGATCACGATGCAGTGTCGTACGTTGGCGGCTCATGTGCCCACCTGCTGCTTTTACGTTTCCTGCCCACCGGAAGATACTGCTGCCGCTCATGTGCCGACGCCAGCACGAACCACCCGACGGGCTGACGGGATCCTGTCCCGCAATCCACTATTCAACACCACCGGAGGATACGGGATTTTATTAAAAACCACTTTTTAACTCCCCGCAATCCTTCCCGGCAAACCACTATTCATAATCCACGACCCTTGCTCTGTTTTAGCTGCCGTGCCGATGACATGGCATTCCGGGCATGGAAATTGACGGTCTGTAATCTCTTATGAGTGCCTCACACGGTATATTACGGTAACGTTTCAAACACGTCGTAAATGATTAAAGCCTCTTCAACAAACCCTAATTTTATTTTTACTAGTGTCATCAACTAAAACACTCAGTGTGTGATATGGAAAAAGTGGTTTTACACATAATGAGATATATTTATCCATACACATTGTAATAAAGTTTAATCAAATAAAATGGCAGGTCATACGCAATTATTGTCTTAATTATTATATATATACAATTATTGTCTTAATTATTATATATTTTTTTGTAATAATTAGGGATTGTGTTACATGAGGGTCAATTTTAGTGAATTTGAAATATGTGTTGGGTGGGAAAAAATTAGAGAAAAAAGTTTCGTAAACTTTAAGCCACAAATTTGTTGAATGAGAGTTATTCTTGGAAAGATAATGGATTGGATGGTTCATTGAGATGGATTTGTAGAGTTTTTTCGATGATTTTGACATTTCGTCACGATCAAAAGTGATTCATGTTGAATCCTTCCTTGTTAGCGATGTAGAAGTTTTGCAAACTCCAAGCATTTGATCTAGAAAATTTGAAATGTTGTTGGGTAGGAAAAAACTAGAGTGGATGTTCTGCGAACTCTTAAGTGACGGATCTACTAAAGGTGGGTTATCAGACTGGGGGGTTCTTTGTGACAAATTGACAGAGTCTTTTTCATGTTGAGTTTTTCCTTATTGGAGCAATAGAAGTTTTACAAACTCTAAGCAATGGATCTATTAGATTTGGGTTGTTCTTGGCAAGACGACGGATTGGTAAGGCCTTTGAGATGGATTGGCAAAGCTTTTTTGATGATTTAGATGTTTTTATGCAACCTAAGGTGATTCATGCTAAAGTATCTCCTTGTTAAAGCTCACATGACTCCTAATGTTGGAGTTAGGCCTAGTTGGATATTTGTGTTGCATTGAAGGACCGGAGCCTAACGACTAGTTATTTTTAAAGCCCTTATGGGCAAGAAAATCAGATCAGGATCTTAACGTACCTTGGGTGGAAGTTTTAAGGGTGTTTTGCAATTGAAATTTTTTCTAGGTGGAAAAGTCCTATGCCAACTCATTGCTTACCTTGTGTGGAAGTTTCAGATGTTCAGTTTTTGAGCAGTGGGTTTGAGTTTCATTAGTGCTCTAAGGTTGTTTCATTACCCCTCAACAATGGTGTGCAGGCAAGGGAGATTTATGTTAGACCAAAAGTTATGATCTAAGAAGCTGTCAATTCGATGAGGAATCGTACCTAGTCCTTTGAGGACAATGTCCCTTTGTTCCAGGTTTGTCCAATGATTATTTCAAGTTTGTTCCAATGTGGTTTACAGAGATGTAAACCTATCTCTAGTTAATAAGTTATTATTGAACCTTTACCTAAGTACCACCAGAAGAGATCTTATGAGAAGATCCTTGTTGTCCTAAGGGATTATGAGGTTGGTCAGACCCTTGTTCAATTGTAGGCAAGTAGTTGTGGAGAGTTACTTGCAAAAGCTTTGTATAAGTTTCAAATAGTACCTGGTATGCACTATTTGGTCTACCAGTTTACAGGGTGTTGGATGTGTTCTCTTTCCAGGTTTCATTTGGTTGCACGATTATGTTCTGCTATAGAATTTGTGTGATTTGCTCTTAAAAAACCCTCCTATCTCCATTGTAAAGGTTGTGGAACCAGTTTTCAAAACCCTCTCTTTGTCCTTCTCTATTTTATTCTGTTGTGGCAGTTGTGGACCATGCTCTTAAAAAAACCCTCTTTGATCCCTTGTAAAGGTTGTGGGACCTACTATCAAAACCCTTTTCTTGTTTGATTCATAGCTCCGGTTTCAAAAGTGATTTACCCATATCTAATAAAAAACAATATTAATTTTTTTTAGAATTAGTAATAAATGATAAGAGGAGGTACCAGAACAATGTCTGGTTTGTCACAAATCTAGAGATAGTTGTTAAAAATAGATGATAAAAATTAAGTCTAGAAGGTAAGATGAACAAAACCCATGAATTTGAAATGAACAAAAACAATTTTTCAAAGTGCACCCCCCCATCAACATCAATATCTATTCCCAACACCATCAAGTAACAACTCTATAAAACTATGAATTTTTA